>CM037777.1:81071962-81121962 GCA_021229015.1 Solen grandis
TTAATATTTACTTAGAGAAAATTTTATTATTTTAGTCAAAGCATAAAAAAGTAAAATAAGTTACAAATTAAAAATTCATATTTTTTTTTTTTAAATAATGACGCAATTGTTTATAAAACCTTTTATATTTAAATAAATGAAAGATAAAAATTAAAACTTATTACTACAAGTTTCCTCATTAAACATCAACGTTATAAATGAATCTTTTTATACAATTATTTTAATTATTTTATTTTGTCACAAAAATAAAATAAAATAACAACAAAAAAAAACAACAACAAAAAACAAAAAACGCACAACATAAAAACTTAAATGTATTGATAATCATGATAATACATTTCATAGGATTTTAGTTGATTTCTTCAATAATTGTGTTCCTTTTAAATATTCAATTAATTTATCTATTCTTTTGAGAATATACAAAGAGCTTTTTAGTCTGTGCGGGAGGCTACAATCCTGTCAGCAGGAATTACGTAAATTTCAATGAAAATAAAAGGAAATTAAAAACATACTCGATTAAATCCTGTCAAACCGTATTCCCTGTTTAAGAATGCATGATGACATTTACTTTTGTAGACACACTGACGCTTCTTGGAAAATACTGGAGAATTTCATAATTTGCACGAGCTAGACAGAACTGGGCATGAAGGCAGCGAGAGAGAGAGAGAGAGAGAGAACAAGAATGAAAACTGAAACTTTCAGTTCATCCCCATCATTGTACGTCCATTGTATTATATCATTGAAGTGTATGGGGACTGAATATTTTTAACACTGAAATAAGGGTGAGATAAGACAATTAAATCCACCGCAATCCACTTGAACCTATATTTTCTGTGTTTTTAACAAGAGCACCGAATGCGGATGTCAACGCTTATCTGTTTGGGTTATAGTTAAAAAAGTGAGATAAATCTGGTGAAAATGGACTCAAGAGTTACGTCCCTGATGAGAACAAGCATGTAAAGTTTGATGACAGTTTAATAATTTTCACAACGACGACGACACAAGAGAGATGGCAATACCTCGAATTTCTTTTTTTTTCTTTGATTTATTATAGATGTTATTCGTTTAAATTATAATAAGGCACTTGAAATTATTTTAAGCAGATTCTAGGATTCTAGTTAACTTCTTAATTCTAATGCTGATATTTGTGTAATTTCGCCATCTTATATTGTATTTTATCAATTTTAGATTACAATTAGACATTGGAGATTTATTTTAAGAAGCCTCGATGATTCTAGCTAACATCATCCATTGATTTTTATGCTGAGAATTTGATATGATACCATTTAATGTTAATTTAACCCATTTTAAATTATAAATAGGCAATAGGAAATTTGTTTTAAGCAGATTCTAATCAACTTTATTCTTTAATTTTAATGCAGATATTTTGATGTACATGTAATTGTTTGTATTGGTGGTGTATTGTTTACCAGTAATCTGAATTTGTAGACGGCTTTTGATTTTTTTTTAATTACAGGAGCGCTATAAAATTTGGTAATAAAACATGCAGTAATGCTATTTGGCGTTTTCAAACTTGGTCATCTTAGTCAACGTCAAAATATGTCTCTCTTTATAAAAATATGGTTCCATATATAGTAAGCAAATATCATTAAAATACTTGATAAAACAACATGCCCGACTGTAATTTCTTACTAAATACTGTTCGTAACTGATCATGAGACGTAAACCTTCGTAAATCACCGAGCACTCGCCGAACGTATCTACCTGCCAATCACGGTTAATTCCACACACTGTTCACTAGAAAATAAACATTTCCCCAGTCTGATTGGTCAGTTTTTATAAGCGCAAGGCATTGTTGTTGCAATTCGAGCCGAAATTCAAGCTGGTATTTTCCCCTATATTTAAATGATTATTGTTGAATAAAGCTGTCGAGACAAATAACAGAAATTATGGTTAAAGAAATAACAACAAACAAACAAAGGGTTAAAGGGTTGTTGTCCCTTTTTCTGGTGGTCATGTCAAATTTACTGCTTTGCCTAATGGCTTCATTACCGGTATATCATGATTCAGTATCCTCTGTCGTTGAATGTCTTCTCCCTTTCATACATGTACATTTGTATATGTATTCATATATAAATCATGGTGATGAGTCACCTTGTTTAGACTGTGTAAATCAGTCCACGCTTTTGTTCTATGTTTTTTGACTGATTTACGCTACATACCTAAAGAAAAACTTGACTTGACTATTTGGGTTTACCGTCGCTTCGACAATATTTCAGTCATATAGCGACGTCCAGCTAATTACAGGTGGAGGAAGACCCCGAATGCACGGAGGCATCCGGGTACAACCACCGACCTACCGCAAACCAGCTGGAAGGCTTCCTCACATGAAAATTCAAATGACCCTGTCGGGATTCGAACCTCGCGGTGAGGGGCTGAGTGAGTGTTAAAGTCAGCGACTTTACCCCCCCCCCCCCCCCCCCCAGAATTAAGGCAATCCCTCATCATTTAACTATAATCATGGTCCTTCAATGCTTAAAAAGACTTCAGTGCTGATGCAAGTACTCATTGACTTTGGGTTTAAAGGCTGTTTTATTTTAAGACTATAATGGTTTACATTTACTATCGAAAAAATATCATCATATGATGGACCCTGATCACAATATGATGAATGGTACCTTTTAACCATGAAGGAAAAATGGCTTCTATGGTCCTTTTTAACAATGTTTATGACATAGCTACACAAATAATCAATCTCGTACGTAATGTACCATTCGTAAGACAAACCAGAACAACAGCTATCACTGAAGGTGACTGAATAAAACATTGTAAATTGAACTTTTTTGTGTGCAAAAAAACAGGACGCGACGTGACGCGTCGTCCATTTTGCTCGAGCCACGACACTATCAAATCATATCATAACTTTGGATCACACAGACAAACATTTTGATGGCATACACTATGTTGTAATGTAAAGAATTTATAAAAAAAAAAAAGGCCTATACACTGCTGAAACTGAAATTTCGTAGTCTCAAAAGTCGGAACGATGCTTTTCGGACGAAGCCTACATTACTGGGTTCTGAGACTACCTCACGAGATTACTGGATTGTGATCGCTAAAATGCATAAATGACAATCTGTTATATGTTAAGAAACTTTGCCTTTTTAATCATTTCTTTTTAACTTTATAAAGAATGGTAAAGAAGGTTTAGAAACATTTTTTTTCTTTCGCATTTAAGATGCAAGAAAGCGATCCGTTTTTGTGTAAAAATAGCTATTAATAACATTACATCAAATTTACATTTATCAATTAAAAGATGGGCAGGGGCAAAACAGAACGATGCAGATTACATGCTACTGAAACAAAGTGGGGCCCCGCGGATGACGCCATGAACAAAGTGGGGCGACACAAATGACGCCGCCAAACTAAGTGCAACGCAGATGACGCCGCCAGACAATATGTATCAAGTGACGCCGCCAAACAAAGCGTAATGACGTCACCGGAATATTCCTGCCTTGCTCTATCAGTCTACTGATTGTTCCGTCACCTCATCTAATCATTCCAAATCTCAGTCTGTGATGTTTAATATGTCGCATATCACTCAAGAATCGAGTGACAGTAATATTCATTTTTGTTATAATATAAAATCACAATGATACAGTGACAGAGAATATCGTGTTCATTTCCACGCTGATGAAACCCGGGGTAGGGTGTTTACTGTCGTAAATCTAGTTAGTATCATCCGTCACGCAGAGCAGACGACAGCCCGATTGTCAGCAGACGACAGACCGTTGTCATGCGATAATTAGCCTCAACCTGGTGCCGTCACGCGAGCAGCGCATACTGGGGCTCAAGCTATGTGTGAGCATGTAACGCGAACCCACTCCCGGGAACAGTAACCGGCAGTAGACAAAATGCCATCTTCCGGACGACAGCTAAGATTCGAATATCACTCGCAGAACGTATTGATTGGTCGTTAAAATGTAGTCGAGATGTCACCCTTAACCCCAAAAGGACAAATATAGCAGCTGGCCAATTATATTGTGTGAATCATACCTTAATTGCCAAGAGTGTTGGGAATCCTATCAATTTGTATTCCTATACTTCTACAGTGTGGGAAATATTAAAATATTACATCGTGTGTAGTATGTTGTTCCACAACCATCCGTTGATCAATAGAAACCCGATTTTTTTTTCTTTAAATGTGATACTAAAATTAATAATTACATTGATACTGTTCTTATATATAACACCATAATGTCTGTTTGTTGAGTACCGACAGTAATTTAATCATTTTGGATACTTCGTCTACTTGAGACAGATATAGTGCTGTCACACTGCAGTATCACGCCGTAGACATGTGGCATGATACTACACACAGTCACATTATCCTGTTATCGGGCCAACCAGTCCTAGAACTATGCTGAGCGACAAGCAAAGGAGGCTATACCAGTACAATACCATAATGTAACAAGCATATAATAATCAAAATACACATGGGCACGATTCCCGCGTAGCATACGCATGAAACGAAACATGCAACAAACATGAACCAATATCGCGCCTTACAAACAATGACCAGCAGACCTTATCTCCGTTTATTGGCACCCCCGTTGTTTAATTGCATCTTAATTAACTCCTCAAAGACAATCAGGAAAGCTGAGTTCCAGTGACAATGACCATCATGATCGGTGTTATCGGACTGAATCTCTTTGACCATTGCCTTGGTCAGTGGAGCATCAACAACGTAACGATGGCGGCGGGAGTTGCTGGCAGATAACCCATGCCTGGCAGGCGTCCGTCGTCATCTAGACGGCCACCGAGTGCCCACTTCAATGGAGCTGCTGGTCCAGCCATCGTAACATTGTAACTATCACGTCATGCTTAATTACTCACTAATAGTCTATCATCAAAAGGTTCTACTTTTACTGTTATTTCACAGATGTCGGCAAATTCCATAACACCAGTGATTCTATGCAATGAGAATTGACTACGGTCGTGTCAAAGAACTACGCGAATGGTGAAATGTGAAAAATAACATTTCAAGCAATTTTTAGATGAACGGCTATGGTCGGGGGTGCACGGAGATACGGAGATGCTGTGATACCTAAGTATTGCAATCTGATACGTAAGGCATTTGATAATGGTATAAGTAAATTCTTTATAAATTACTTATAGTAAAACTCAAAAATAAATCTCTGGACCGCTTTTAAAATTTGATTCAGCAAAACTCAGGTAGATCATTTAAATGCCTCTTGCTTTAATACTGAAATACTTTGATGGCTGTATTTTAATCATCGGAGACAAATAATTTTTTTCTGAAATAAACAATTCGATGACTCTAAAACTGCGTTTTAATAGAAATAATTTGTTGGCTCTTAAGACTTTGTTCAAAATTCCTAGTCACTCTAGAAAAGGATAATCCTACAATCTGGAACGTTAATCTGAGTGTTGCTGTTCAGAGCCAGTGCAGATCATGGCGCCAGGAAAATGTGGAGATCGGACTGTCCGATCTAATTGATGTCGTAATTGATCTAAGTGGGGATCAAAGGAACCTGGCTTTACTGAAGAAGTGACCCAGCATGTGCGTTGATAAAGGGGGTAATTGGTAGACAAATTGGATATAATTGGTTGCAGAATCTTCCCAGGAATTGGCGCATCCCAGCATCATGCTCATAATCACGCTGATAAGGAAACTATGGGATACAAGCACGCTGCATCCATTACGTGTTTTCAATCGAAATATGAAATTTGTTGCAGACTGTTTACGATTTTCTGCCAAAACTTGCGATACAGTATTTGTTTTTGATATCAGATTATGTAAGGGCAAATGGAATGAGAATTTTTTTTTTTTTTGTGCTATTCGAAAAACAATAACAACATACACTCAAACATACAAACTTAACATCCTTGGGACATTTGGTTCTTGCGTAATCTATATTAGTCAATGTAGTTTGGCAGTTTAAATTTACACATATATCTATATAAATCTATTGAGTATTTTAATATGGCATGTCAATCTCATGTTTGCGTGACCGTATACAATTTATATATATTACTTGAGAAATAAACAGATAACGATGTAAGCATTTACAAATTAAATGTAATATGTTCTGTTTGTTTTGTGTTTGAAAATAATTTTCAGAATCTCTTTGTTGTAAAACCGTAATGTTTCATATCACACAATTTCATTGCTTGTCTGTTTGCTTGCTTCGGCTTAACGTTCTATCGACAGCATTTCAGTAATTTGGGGACAAATTTAAAAACAAGTAACAAACTGAACCTACAAAATACAGTTCATTTATCATGACGTCATGTCGGACATCACATTCTCTCCCTCCATTTTTGCCCTTGGCTGGATACCTGTAAAACAAAATGGAAGGACAGTCCTTCATCGAAACAGATAAAATGTCCTCCAGCTATACCATCATCACCTAATTTCACATAGCAGTGCACATAACGTACTGCACACGTCTCCAGTCAGCTATCCTGTCCATACATCAACTTCGTGACGCCATTGTGAAAGCAAACCAAATGAAGAATTGACGCCTTCAATTTTCAGGCATCTGTATATCCGTCTGCTTGTCAAACAGACCATAAAATTTCTCGAAATGTCGAGGTTTTGACGGAATATCATGCTTTTCCTGCCATAAAACGTCTCTGTAACAGCTTTCGATTGCAATAATTTGCACATTAAATAATGTAATCAATGCTTGTTATTTAAGAAAAAAATGTTTCTGTGTAAAAATTGACATTTCCTAACACTAAAGTGGCAACTTACCATGGCAGAACCAAGAGTTATACTTCGTGTTAGCTCAAGTAGCATAGATCCCCCCTCTCTCTCTCACTAGGTGAAGTGACTATAACGTTTATATTACTTTAATTTACATAAACATAAATGCAATTAATAAAATAGTTAAATATTATCTAAAAGAAACCCAGAAATTCTGATAAAAATATCGCAATGAACAATATGATATTTTAATTTTACTTTTAATAATTTCGCAATAGCAAAGTCAACAATTTTCAAGTTCATCTGATCTGATAGTGTTTTCCCATTAAAAAAAACGCTTGATTCTACCTACATTTTTCACCAGGAGAACTTCGGGGTGCTTTCATGAGGATAGATAATCATAACATTATTTTTCTTAATGGATATAGTAATAAGAACAAAATCGTGTTACAAGCAACCGGGGGGGGGGGGGGGGGGGTCGACCGGGATCTGTGTGTGGTCACTATGGACGTCTCCAGTACGTCCAATAAACGCCACGGCTTTGAATGTTTTATTCCCGACGGTTACACGAGTTTTATTCGAAACGAAGCGTGAGATCCTTACGGTTTATGAATGTCGAACTCAACGAGAAGGTGCTGCGTTTCGGGGGTTTATTTCACGTGCAGCACGAAAACTAATAAACCATCCAAAGTCGAAACGTCATTTTCATTACTTAACAACACGAAATCAAAAAGTAATGAATGCCGGTAAGTTCTACATGATATCATTTCTCTACATTTTCTCAATTTCTACAGTTATAGCGAAAACAAATCTAAACGACGTACATAGACAAATTATCACGACGTAACGAGGAAATAGCTAAAATAACAACAACAACAACAATAACACAAATAATAATAATACAACTTTACAGAAGGTAACTCAGTAAGATTACAAATATTGTTAGTTTAACTTCTTTACACGAGGCTTTTTTAAAAATAAAATATTGATGTTTTATACAATGGTGATGAACCTCAAAGAAATCATTTTGCATATTCATGACCAAATGAACATTATTTGAGAAATGGCCATTAAATGCTATATTTACTATGAGAGTTGTGAAAAGTAAAAAAAAAAATCGCAAATGTAGGTTAATTTAACCCTTTCCCTCATATAGACTCATTTTGACGCACTCAATAGGTACCACATAAAGCCTGATCTGCAGAAAACCACAGTTAAACCTTACCAAATTTAATTACAAAATCCTCATTTCCAGACCACTGAGGAGCAGCGAACAGCATAAAACCTGATCAGCCTGCGAATTACTCGCAGGCTGATCTGGTTTTATGCTGTTCGCATAGGTCTTTTCATGGTGTCCTCTATGAGGGAAAGGGTTAAGAAAAGATTTGGAGCGACAAGGCCATTCGGCTGACCTGCAAGGCCCGTGGGCAGTAGGTGGACATGGCTCGCCACATGACAGCTGTGTCCCTGCCTAGCGGCTCCTGACCATTATATGTGGTCAATAGTGTCCAGCCCGCGCCGCGGTGTCTCCGGTCGCTTCGCCGGCAACAACATAGTTACCGCTAACCACACATTACATTCCTGTTTGATACCGCGTTAGTCACTGTTGAAATGCGGAGCGCATTTCGGGCCTTTGACGATGAGAGCGTAAGCATCGGCCCCGAGACCATTATGACAATTATATAAATACAATGTATATAAAATCCTATCTTTGCTCCGTCTAGTCTAAAGACTAGGACAAGAAAAAAAGCATGTTAACATGGAAAACCATTTGTTAAATTGCCAATCTAAAATTTGGACCCCAATTCTAATAATTCAAGAATTCATCGGGCACAACTCAAGACCAAGTGTAGTGATAATAATTGAAATAAAAACAGTTTAAGTATCATATTAGTGATTGTTTAGAAGGGCATCCAATGTCCAACCATGTCCATCCAATCCAGTTAAGTCCGTGGAAACACAATACTGCAGCTTGGACATCCTCTGTCCGTATTACGGAATTGTCCAAAGCGGTCATGTTAGTAAAAGGACCTTACTTCAAGATGCCCTAGGTTAAAAAGTTTGGATATATAGGAATCATGCAGGCACTGGACCGTTGAAACCCTTCATTTGTTATTTCATTCACTATTTAACCTCACTGAACCAGGGTAATGAAAAAAAATGGGGTCATATAAATTGGATCATTAAACTGAAGTATATCCATGACACATTTAAATATCTGGTCGTAGATGAACAATACTGATAAAAAAGAAGGAAAAAAAACAGGTTTTAGAATTATTCAGTATGCATTATTCCATACATTTTTATATTACTTCTACATAGGGTGGCAAATATGACATCGCTAAATTAGAAGCAGGTTTGAACGTAGAGACATGTATATTCGTCCCTTCTTCATCGGTTTTCAACTTAACACAATTAAATAGTAATAAATCTTTACGTTATAGTCAAAAGGAACATGTTTTCGGCGCTCCCAAGAAAAAAATACTGAAGGTCAATGACACAATTTAGGGCATACAAGTAACATATGAAGGCATACAATAATATCGAGTCACCGATATGAGTCAAAGGAAACAATCAAACTTAACTTCTTATACAAATCTAACAAATAATATGAAAGTATTTCAGTTATTTGGAGATTATGTCTACCGGTAGTGCTGCCAACCAAATAAAATGTAACCATATAAGACACATTGGCAAATATATTTCACTGAAAATCAATATCAGTAATGTAAGTGTAAAATCAATATACCGTATGTGTTTATAAACATTGATTCAAAACTTTGAAAGAAATTAAGAATTTAAATGTTTTCGGTCACTAAACAAAAGCAGTTGATCCGCATGTCCTCCAGCCACAATTAAGGGCCGCCCGCGTGTCTGAGTTCGAGTGTCCGTCTGCCTGTCGACACATGTATCTAAGTCGGGTATATGCAAGAACATGCTGCTGGGCTGACAACGGTGATTTATGGTGAAATTTGTGAGCAATAAAATCGTCTTCAACTTTTAAACCCGTCACTAGAGGCGACCGTCTGACCACAGTACATAAGGACACTAACTTATTCAATCGCTGTCACCACCTGGCTCGCTTAATTACCCATCCTCTTTGATCTTTGATCAAGATGCCGCAAGCGCCTATCTACACTTTGATCCACGGTTTAATTGGTATCAACATTTTAATTACTGATTTAAATTTTGACATTTCCGGTATTTTGTGTGATTTTAAGCATTTTTGAATAGTGTGACTGAAAATCTTACATGTTTATTACATTTTTATTAAGAATATTCTTTTGATGTTGGTAACTTCTGATGACCGGCACTGCAAGCAACTTCACGAATGTGAAAAAAAAACAAGAGGGCCAAGATGGCCCTGTGTCGCTCACCTGAGTAAGATGGCAGTGTTAGGCATAATGACAAAAAATCTGGCATCTAAAAGTGTTTTTCTAACATTTGACTAAGTGACCTACATATTGATCCTACCTGAATTTGCACTCAACTGGGAATTCATGCAGTCATCATTCATATTAAGTTTAATGAAGACTGGGACAAAAATGTAGGCCTCTAGAGTGTTCACAAGGTTTTTCTTAGATTTGACCTGGTGACCTAGTTTTTGACCTGACCATTTCAAACTCATCAAATATCATTAGACAAACACCTGACCAAATTGAAGGTCTAGAGAGTTCACAAGGTTTTCCTTAGATTTGACCTGGTGACCTAGTTTTTGTCCCCATGTGACCCAATTTCGAACTCATCTGAGATATCATGTAGACAAACATCCTGACCAAAATTTATGAAGATTGGGCCAAAACTATGGCCTGTAGAGTGTTCACAAGCTTTTTCTAAGATTTGACCTGGTGACCTAGTTTTTGACCCCACATGACCCAATTTCAAACTCATCTGAGATATCATGTAGACAAACATCCTGACCAAGTTTCATGAAGATTGGGCCAAAATTGTGGCCTGTAGAGTGTTCACAAGGTTTTTCTAAGATTTGACCTGGTGACCTAGTTTTTGACCCCACATGACCCAATATCGAACTCATCCGAGATATCATGTAGACAAACATCCTGACCAAATTTTATGAAGATTGGGCTAAATGTGGCCTCTAGAGTGTTCACAAGGTTTTTCAAGGATTTGACCTAGTGACCTAGTTTTTGACCCCACATGACCCAATTTCGAACTCATCCAAGATATCATGTAGACAAACATCCTGATTAAGTTTCATGAAGATTGGGCCAAATTTGTGGCCTCTAGAGTGTTCACAAGGTTTTTCTAAGATTTGACCTAGTGACCTAGTTTTTGACCCCACATGACCCAATTTCGAACTCATCCGAGATATCATGTAGACAAACATCCTGACCAAGTTTCATGAAGATTGGGCCAAAACTGTGGCCTCTAGAGTGTTCACAAGCAATTGTTGACGACGGACGACGGACGACGCACGACGCACGACGCACGACGGACAAAAGGCGATCACAAAAGCTCACCCGAGCACAAGTGCTCAGGTGAGCTAAAAACAAAAAAAAAAAACCCTGGTAATTCATTATTTATATTATCTAATCAGAAATACTTCCTAATTTTTTATTTTTTTATTTTTTTTAATGGTTATGACGATGAAGGTGGTGATGGTGATGATGACCATTATGAAAATTATGTTGCATTATGAATGAATAAATAAATAAATAAATAAATAAATAAATAAATAAATAAATAAATATCCATGCTCCTCTATTTACATTTAGCTGTCTACAACATTCCTTACCATCAACCTATGGAATAGAAGGATTTTTTGCAAAAACATTTAATAACTATTTTCAGGTTCAAACTGTTTAGCTGGTAAATTACTTTTATTATATACAATAATTTACTAAGAAAAGTATTTTTTTTAGCTGGTAAATTACTTTTATTATTCTTTATTTACTAAGAAAATTTTTTTAAAAATTTGGCTTAATGGGATAAATTCATTACGTTCGTTTTCGTATACATTATTTTTCACGATAAATTAATGATGTGATTTTGAAATAATTCTGTACAACCCTAATGATTCTAGTGTACGTATCACATTTTTTAAAATATGCACAAAATCATTGATTTTTTTCTTAATCGCATTCTAGATAAATATAAAAATTGAGAATGCTTAAAAAAGGGCTGGGGATAACATGTAGTTCAACGGTCGTAAGAATAAATTCTAGCATTTTCGCTTGGAGAAAAAGTCCCGTTTTGTCCTTCCAAAACTTCATAAATCATATCCCGCGTAAAAATTATGAACGTGGCACAAGCACTATAACATACTTATAGAATTATCTTTCGATATAATTATACCTGAGAAAACTTGTCACATCATAAAAAATCAATGTTTCAAACGTCAACGTAAATTGCACGCAGACGAGAATGACGCCAGACCCTGGTCAGCTGTCAGGACATTCAACAGTAATTTTGAAACACAACGTGTTCTGTATATTTATGACTCTTAATAATCAACTGTTAAAAATAATACCGAAAAAAACAAAACTCGTGTTTACTGACGCCCAAATGACGTCTAGGTACAGACAAGCGCCAAGACGATGGGTCAACAATTGATTTACAACGTATACCCACGTGTAAATATTTCAAAGAATAAAAAATAAAATTTTGATTTATTTCTCTAAAAAAAGGTTGCGGAGACAGAGCGTCTAGCCAACATGAATATCAAAGACACAAATGCTGATAAACGCCCTAATTCAGAAGGAAAAATCATAATCAGATAAAAGTTTGAAGACTGAATATTGAGAACGATGTAAGCAAAGGAAAACGTGAATTCCTTGATTATTTAGATGTATATGTAAAGCAATGTTAACAAATAATGCTTTAACACCGTATATATATACTTTTTTTATTTACTTTTATTTTTCTTTTAAATTCATTTATTTATTTATCTACGATATTTTTATTTTTATTATCTTTTTATACATTTACTTATTAATCTTTATTCATATATATTTTTTATTATCGATTTATTTGTATATTTTGTAACATCTAGAAATTTAATAAACAGTTATAACTTGTTAATATAAAGACACACACAAACCCATTAATACTGCAATATGTATATATAAGAAATCTAATAGTACTCTATTCTGCCTTTTTTTTAATACAGATTTTGAAAAGAATTGCAAAATAATAAATTAAACCAATGAAGAAAATTATCACAAAATGTCCTTAAGCACTTCAATAATGATGTGAAAAAAAAAATCAAAATACAAGGCAGGTAAGTCAAGTTAGAAGACAGATCTGTTTTTCTTCAGTCAGATTGTATGAAGCTTTGTTTTCATAATCCTTAACAAATTTATGCAATGGATGACAATACTGGTGTTGCGTATCTATGACAATCTGAGGATAGGACTGGATACATCACGCCGGACGCCCCGTCCCCTGTCAAAAGTCACGAGTGTCTAAATAAAAAATCAATCAGACTGCTTCTTATCGGTGAGAACATCGCGAGATATCCTGCTGATAAGCAACGGCAAGGCTTGCCCGGGGGTCGCAGTAACTGGCAGCACGCGTATGAAAAATAGAAAAAAGAAGAAGGAAAAAGAATATGAAAGAAATATGAAAGAACACTCGAAAAGTGAAATTAAAGATATCATTGACTGCGATGAACACCCCCACTACATCGCCTTAAACAGATAACTGAACTTTTTTTGTAAAGCTGGACGCGACGCGACGGGTCAACGCGCGTTATTTCTCTATTTCCCAATGTCGCTTTGTGAAACAAAGGTACCGAATTAAGAGAAGATAGAATTATTGTCCTTTACCATTTACCTCATGAATATTCATAAACAAATTAATGATTGGTGAAAATAAAGAATATTCCTGTGGCATGTAGATTGTGTTGAATCTAAGTTACAATAATGTAAGAGCAGAGAAGACGCTGATCAAGCTGGGTTTGACAATGCGTCAAAACGAATATACATGAGGCAAACGTTTGAATTAGAGTGTAGAAGTAGACCAAACATAAATAAAATATGTCTGTTCTGCATTGCCAAAAAAAAAAAAAGCCAAGACAATGATATGTATTCTCCTGTTGTATCTCCTAATATACAGCACGATTTTCATTTCAAATGTATCCCATCTTTTTTCTATTTTTTTTCTTTGCTGCTAGTGTCAGTCTAAACCAGTGCGTGCTGTCACTGTCATTTTTCTGACAATGTCACATGGATAAACGTCGACGATTTCAGTCATTTGAGTGTTTTTTGCCTTTTACGGGGAATAACGTACGGTGTTGCTTTTAACCTTTCCATGTTCGATGTCTAGGATGAATTCCAGACGTCTAATAAATAACCAGTTGAATGTGTTACATCGTGACACGCCAAGATGGCGGTTTCATATGGACCAAGAAGTTGTCCCCAATCTTGGTACGCGTATGGCCCATCTTCATAAAACCGGGTTCAATGAACGCAACAATGGCAAGGAATAAATAATATTTTTTGTTTCAAAATTCAGTCTCAAAGTTTATTTCGAGCAAACCAGAAAGTCATAAGACCTGTAAGTAACGTGTAAGTAATATGATAAATATTTACACCTTAAAAACGGAGAAGCAGTTTTCAATGTACAAAACATATAAACATGTAAGTTTACCCGTTTGATAAGCTGAATTTACTTTTAAGGCTTTAGTGGTTCAATTAATGGGATTTTATTAACCTTTTAGCTTATAAAGGCATGTGTTGGCACCAAAACCAAATTAAACTGACGTTGTCTGATCAGGATCTCTCCTCTATCTACTCATACAATATTGTAGCTCAGATTCTACACAGTATGCACGACAAAAATAAATCTATTTTTTCCACATTCCACATACCAATCGTGAAATAATATTAATCAAGTCATAACTCTGTATATGAATATTCATGAAGCAAAGCATCACGCGCATGTTACCGAATCTAAATGTATCAATATTCATTGCATTGCATAGTGTGGGTACCGTTTCAACCCTATTTACCTTTTATGTATATGTAATTTTAGCTTTTTACTCAGTCGGGAAGATAAGAAAGGCCCACAATCACTGATCTTACGAATCATGGTTATTTAACAAAATTAACCTTAAATACAATCCTTAGTTCGAAACATATGCTAACAAATTCAACAAAATTTTGTGGACAGAAATCTTTGCGTTATACATGAATTATTCATGACTACAGAGTGTATTGCTAGATATACCTCATGGATGCATATTTGTACTAGTAAATATGAATGTCTGTCTCTATGGAAACATTAAAGTCGACATGGTAGAAAAGTTTGAAGTGAACAAGATGCACGTCTGTTACATGTAACGAGCAATCATGAATAAGGCTCCTAATTAATTAGTACATTTGACAAGACGCGATATGGAAGGGTATTTCTGATATCAACAGCGCCATTAATAAGTGCATGCCTCGAATGGCGGCAGATAATTCCGACAGTTATCCACAGTATTTCAGACAAATGAATCTTTTATCTTACGACTATTAAAAACGACAAATTTCATATCACTAACACCAATCATGAAAATGTGCAACAAGCTGGCGCAATCACGTCCCCCGACCACTTATCACAAGGGTTCGTCTGGTCCGAGAGTTCGTCTGCCATATTCTGTTGCGCGGGTGATTCGTCACGTGATTAAAATCGGAATGCTTCGCGACGGATGGTTGAAAGTGCCATATAGCACGCGCAGATATACTGGGTGCCAACTGAGTATCATTAGTGTTTGTCATTTCAAATTTAAACTCCCCTGTGATAGAATAAATTGGATCCAAACTTCAGAATTAGTTTGATGGATGGGTACATTTCTACACCAAAATTAACTTCCTTAAGAAATCGAGTAACAAATTATATCGAGTAATATGCCAAAGCCACAAATGGAGTTCTGAAAACTTCGGTACATTAATTCTTCAAATAGAACAACTGAAAGAATTGCAATTTTCTAATTTTACAACAAGAAAATGTTACAAAAAGATTCATCACACATAACAATCCAATTATTTCCTTTTCTTTCGAAGAAGTGTTTGTTTACGGGAAAAAAAATCTCAGAGAAGTAAATGTTATGTAATATATTTTGTAGAAAATTTGCTGAGTTTGCACACCAGTTATGTGCACTATTTGCATGTTTTGAAGTTGCACGTGATGAACAGACCAATGTTATGTATACAGCCGAACATGCGAGTGTATGGTAACCATGGCAGTCGGAATCCTGTCGGTCATAAACACTTCGCGCGCTTTTCCAGTCACAACCAATATAGACTAACACCCTTCTCCAAAGGAAAGTATCTTTCAGCATTTGCTAGCAATAGACATTGATTGACAGCGAACTCCCCAAATCCCGAGGTTCTCATACGACTCTGCGAAACCTTTTATCTCATATTTCCCGAATTTATTTACAAAATATTTCTACTGCGGACCGATACTGGAACGGGAGATCTACCGCTGTAGCGAACGTCCCAGCAGTCTCCGCTACCGAGATTATACCACGGCGTTTATGATTTCTGGCGAATAAAAGAAGCATTCTGTTACCGCCGGAGGGGCCTATCAGCCGACAGTGTGCGCCGTGTCTGCCCCGTTTGAGACTTCACAGTGATACCAGCTCATATTAATTTTCCAAAAACCAGCGGGGAAATTTGTCAAGAACTCAAATGTCAAAACTTTCAACATAATGTGGTTCTATTTAACCAAATCTCGGCAAATCAGTCTGTCAGTTAATGTTCATAAATGTCATTACAAATAGTTTATCAGTTATACCAATAAGTTCATCTGCCAGTGAGTTAAGATACAGGGAGGTGAGAGGAGTTGAATCAGACGAAAAAACTCTCGCATCAGATACTGATTCATAAACTGTCAAGTGTCACAGTGGTCAAGGAGGAGATGATCAGAGAAGACTTTAATGTCCTTCTAATCGCCTCACCGTTTACTATAAACCATTGAGATAACGTGCGACTTTTGATATACAATCTACTGCAAATTCATGGAGTTTTATTTTATATTTATACACTGAACGGCTATTCAATATCAACTTTATATCCAGGTGTGTTGTAACTGAATACTTAATGTGTTGTGTATGGTAAAAAAATAATATAAGAAACTGCACCAAGTCACATAAAAAACAATTCCAGTAAATGAAATCTTAAGAACATATACCTGACCCCGTGTTCTGGAAAATACTTAAGCTACCTGACCCCGTGTTCTGGAAAATACTTAAGCTACCTGACCCCGTGTTCTGGAAAATACTTAAGTATGATATCAGGCTAAAATTTGAGAATCATACACAAGTCCCTTTTAAATCTTATGGGCATGGTTTGAGTCTGAGTATGAAAATATAGTACCATTTTTATTTTCGAGAACATAGGTCAGTTTAGTAACTTCAATATTTTTTTTCTTTTATTATTTCATTAATACTAATCAAGTTTGGACGGTCTCTGGATGGGATATGAAACTGAGCCTCGAAATGGACTAAGCACGCTATGCACGGAGGGTGGATATAAGGATTAAATTACATATTCACAATGCTATTTTTTTTATTTCATGCATTTGGTGGAGGAAAAATGCAGGATATCCATGACAGAAGAAAAAATGAATATAATATCAATAAAATAGAAATATGATAATATCACTTTCATACTCCGAAAAAACTTTTATTTACTAATATTTCAAAACCGAAAAACGACAAAGTGTTGTACGCCAGTTGAACTGTATTTTGAGGGCACTGAGGCTTCCATGCCGATATTGATCAAAATACGTAACAAATCTAAAAAGAATACATCTATCATATACAAGTGCGAGTTAATGTACTTCTTTTCATGTATATTTCATACCACGAATCCCGCCAGGAGGCTAACAAACAGGCCAAGTCTGTCACGTATTTTGTTTTATTGTTCAACAGTCTCGAACTGAATGTTAAAATACACATAACGCTCGCCATATGAAAGTCCATTTTCTTCTCCCCTTTGAGGCTCAATATATTCATTTTTAATTTTGTGGTCATGCACGTTTTGCACGTGCGTTTAAATGTTCAGCGGTAAGTGGTCCTTGCTGATGTTACTTAAAGCAAAATGCAATAAATTAAGCCCGAAGAAACCTTATACGACATAGCGGCCCTATGAAACATGTGGTAAGCTTAAGCAAAACCATGTGTAAACCTTAAAACAATAACTTGGGAAGGAAATGGTGATTTACGGCACTAAGCCGTTTTCAAACAAGGCGGATTCAATTGCACCAAGAAGAAAATGCCTCACCCCTCACATGTCCAAACGTACAAGAGTATCGTATGTAAATCTAAAACAAATACTTTATAGATATTTGGCCACTTTTCCTTGGAAAACGCACAATTTGTGTGAAAGTGCCGAGTAACAAGACAGAATTGGCATGCAGTTCGCAGGGGTTTTGCATCTTGCAGTAAGCGTGCGGGCCCCACGGGTCACGCGCAGGTAACTAACCGTGTGATTTGGAAAATAGTTGTCTGGTGAAATATTAGGAGCCGGGGTCAAGGTGGTCGGTGGAACTGCGACTGGTTCCGAGCTGCTGACTAGCACAAACTTGGTCGCAGATAAACCTGACGTCTCCTTGCATACATGTTGGTTTATTGCACATTTACTGTTGCGGTCGTCTTCCAGTAATCGGACCGTATCACTTGCCACGTCTGTGAACAGTTAGTCTATCATTCACGTATCAACCTATTTACACCTTCCCTCATAGAGGTCACCATGAAAAGACCTATGCGAACAGCATAAAACCAGATCAGCCTGCGAGTAACTCGCAGGCTGATCAGGTTTTATGCTGTTCGCTGCTCCTCAGTGGTCTGGAAATGAGGATTTTGTAATTAAATTTGGTAAGGTTTAACTGTGGTTTTCTGCAGATCAGGCTTTATGTGGTACCTATTGAGTGCGTCAAAATGAGTCTATATGAGGGAAAGGGTTAATCATCGATTAGATTACAGCTGCATGCCCATCGATATTTCTGTATAGGGAAGTACAGGACTCACCATCACTTCATTATCTTATTTTTTATAGCCAACATTTAGAGAAATTTAAAACACTAATACCAACCAAATCATAACATCGCTAGAAACAAATATATATATTTAATTTTTTTTTTGGCACTGGATAGAGGAAATGATATTGGTTAATATATACGGTACTCGATGAAATGATGATTTCGGGTACCGGTATATTTCTATAACACTGACCCATTCGGAACACCTCGCCTATTTCTTCATAATATATCTAACGGGTTAGGCCGGGGATTGCCGAGTTGATACGATTGAACTGACAATGATTTAAACAATTAATATGACACTGTTTCAACCATTGTTGATCTAGCAGATGGATTTGATAGTAGTTTATCGAATAATATTATCATATTGTATATTTGGTGCTCACTGCTCAGAGTTTAAATTCTTTTAAAACACACAATGGCTATTGTTTTCGTTTGTGTTAATTGCAAATTGCAATAAAATGTAAAAGTTTAAAACTGAATAAAGTTTGCTCTATTCAAATTGAATGTACCAGAACAATTGTAAACTGAAACAATACAGAATACGCATTTAGTTTTTTTTTTTATGAAAACAGACAACTCAAAAGTAGCAGGCATAATCTAAAGGCCTTTTGAATAAATGTCAAGAAAAAAAAAAGATGGAAATAATTTCCTAGTTGCAAAATGTTAGTTTTCGCAACATTTTCCGAGGGCTTCCACAAACGTCATTTCCAATAAATCGTGACCTGAGGGGAAGGTTTGAAAGCTTCCAGGCCGTTGCCACGACGACAGGGGGTAGACACATGCCGTATACATACAAGTGTAGTTCGGGGGGTCTGCGTCCATCCGATACAGAAAACATCGGCGGGAGGGCCTACGTTAACCGAGGAGTTCTCAATCTCAGAAATAAGGAAGGGGAAGTAACAGTATTTATCGCCACACGTAATTTTAGTAATATCCTTCGCTAATCGTATTTGGAACCAAACCTTCCGCCCGGTAAATATTCCCGTAATCATTCACAAATGTGCAGGAAAAAACAAACCAACCCCCCCCCCCCCCAAAAAAAAAAAACAACAAAAAAATTTATCCGAAGCCAGAAATTCCTTCAACATTTCATTAAAGCCCAATATATGATAACCATCCTTGGCTTTACAAGAGCCGGGTCCAAGAGCATCCACTGGACAGGGAGCCAGCGGGGACCGGATAGTCCCGTCTCCGCCCAGTCCGCGTCTACTGTTTACTTTATCTACGTTCGGATTATGTCAACAGATGCAGCGTTTCGGAGGACCAATTATCTCAGTTGCTGTTCATACGCCTCATTTGAGTCGCACAATTCACACGAAGGGTAAGGACAGGCACGGAAGTCGCCATGCCGACAGGAGCTTTTGCCCCGTCTGGGGGTTGTTTACTCTCAAAACATGTCCGCTATTTAATGATGCGATGATATTAGTTTAGAGAGGGTCAGTTTTTGTACATCTGTTGACAACCTTCAAGAAGTCGAATTGCCCTGTATTGCGAGACAATTAAAATGTAGCCCATTTCTTCCGTTTCAGATCATGTTAATAGTGTTGATATCATGTATCTATCACACCATCATCAACATCACTACCTTCGTCGTCATCTAGAAATTAAATTGCGCTTTTGTAGTTGCAACTTTAAAATGAGCAACTTAGGTACGGGCCCCGTGTTCTCGGAAATACTTTAGAATGATCTCAGACTCAAATTTGAGTACCATACTCAAATCCCTGTTGAAACTATTAAGGCATAGTTTGAGTATGAAAATCATACATAGGTACCATTTGTTGTCACCTGCTGTAAGCAGAGGTGACACATAGGTATCACTTTTCTGTCGTCTGTCTGTCCGTCTGTCTGGTTGTCCGTTTCACTTTGTCCGTCACGCCTCAGTAGGTGACACATGGGGCCTGGTATTGCAATTCGGTTGCTTGCTAAAATATATATTTACGTAAACGGAGACAGGATCTTACACAACGCTTCAACTCAGAATTTAATCATCACGTGAAATATGTGGATGAATGTCACATTAGCTGCAATTAAAGATCATATCTTCAGATTTTGACACACGTCGTTTTTCGACTCCCTGGTGACTAATACTCTTAAAAAAAAAGAAAAAAAAAGAAGCAACATGGGCACAACCAGGCAGCCATCTTTATCTGCAGCAATAAATAGATCCAACGACAGACGGTACAATAGACTTGGCATCATATTAGAGCCTCTTTACCTCAGCAACCCTGCCTCCCTTTGGCTAACAATCCCCAGGCCCCTATCTAGTCGCACAATCAACGTCTTGACAATATCGCCTGGACAATCTAGTACGCTAGACAGGTTTAAGATCAGGTAGCGGCCCGCAGTCGGCCACCAACGACTGCCGGGGTATCCACCTCGTGCTACAACCGTTCCGTACTGCTCCTTGTCAAGTCATTACTATAAACGTCAAAAGTAACCAAAGGCGTCCGGTGAAGCTGGGGGTTGATAGCCAGTATTGTGTGTCCGTTTCACAGCTACTAAACAACCGATTTCCACACACCACATTGGGGCTGGCACCAGCAAAACCGCAGTTTATCCATTGTTGGCACAAATACTAAACTTTTAATATGTGCTAGATGTGGGACTATGGTGTTGACGTGGACGTGGCATGCTGTCTTAAAATTTTAATTCGATATCTTATTACAGGAAGCGAACTTAGCTTTGTGTGAGTAAGAAATAAACTCATATTCATAAAACGCCTATGATACGTCGATCAGTATCCAGCAAAAGCCCGGATTTCCCAAAACCGTTACCCATTGGTCAAATTTAATGAGATCTGGATCGAATTCTATGGTTTTAATCGTTTAATATTGGGATTTCCCTTATAATTATCGCATATTATGGACTTCATTCATTCATTCATTCATTCTTTAACAAGAACCAGACACGAATTCCCCAACAATACTCAGCGCTAAGTAATACTTAAATTCTTAAACTAGATAGATGCATATTTCACAACTCCTATTTTATAAAATAATCAAGTACAAGACTAAGCAGAAATTAATTATCACCTTAACCCTTTCCCTCATATAGACTTATTTTGACGCACTCAGTAGGTACCACATAAAGCCTGATCTGCAGAAAACCACAGTTACACCTTACCAAATTTAATTAAAAAATCCTCATTTCCAAACCACTGAGGAGCAGCGAACAGCATAAAACCTGATCAGCCTGCGAGTTACTCGCAGGCTGATCTGGTTTTATGCTGTTCGCATAGGTCTTTTCATGGTGTCCTCTATGAGGGAAAGGGTTAATAAGTAAAAATGATTGTTAAGAAATAAAGTATTTCGCCCTTGATTTTTTTTACTGAGTGCTAAGAATTGTTAGTGGAATTTGACCCAGGCTCAAATTCCGCTAAAAATACTTAGCGTTAAGTAATACTTTAATACTTAGAATCGATTTTCTTCAGAGCTGATCCTCTAGTCTAACAGAAATATCCATATATATAATTCATTAACATATATTATTATCGTTGTTATTAATAATAATAGTAATAACTAGCTATTATAATATGTTAGTCCTGTTTTGGAACATTACGGAAAACAGGAATGGTGGAATCCTTTAACGTAATCTAAGAATTGAAGTATTACTTATCGTTAAGTATATTGAATGAGAGCAGGTTTTAGTGTTATTGCGAATTTATATCGGCACAACTTGCCTACGTACAGAACACGGCCTATTTTCTGCTATAATTAAACTAACACTTAAGTTTTTCCAAGAAATAATATAATTTTATATGTCTCTGCTTGTTTTGGCTAATAAATGATACAGGGATCAACTGAAATGACTTTCCTTAATAATAAAAAGCGCGCTATTTAATAGTTGTACAATGCTTATGTATTTGGCGAACTGTGAAGAAAAGAGATTCTACGCCGTTTTTGTTGTTGTTTTTGTTGTATTGGGGTTTACCGTCGCTGCGATAGTATATCAATCATATAGCGACGTCCAGCTAATTACAGGTGGAGGAAGACCCCGAGTACACAAAGGTACCAAGGTAGAACCACCAACCTACCGCAAGCCAACTGGAAGGCTTCCTCACATGAAAAATCCGAAGTCTCTACCGGGATTCGAACCCACAGCGGTGAGGGGCTGAGAGAACGCCGTTTTTGACTGTTTAATTTTAGAAAATGAAATTCACACTACATGCATTATTTATCATCCTTTTTCATGAGCACCAGGGACATATATTAGCCTGGACTGTTACTATTTTCCGGACACCACCCTATAAACCAACAAACACTCCAGTAAGCAGACGCAGACTATACCCCCACGGTATGGCGAACTTCCCATTTCTAATGAAGAATTATTACTTCGCTCCCGATACCATGGAAATAGATCGCCTCTGTGAACACAACCGTAGCCCCAAAGAATTCCACTCGAGCTTACACAATCAATAAGCGATTCCAATTTAGTCGACAAATCAAACGTAATCCAATTACCAAGATCACTTCTATGACGTATCATACATCAGGGACCCTAAACGTCAAGTAACGACTGTAAAGCCAGCTCGCTACTTGCAGATATTGAATTAGTATGCCCATTTGATTTCACGAGCACAATGCTGGTACTCATTGATTAAACAAACCGAACACAGAAAACAAATATAATTAACTCTCCATTAGAGAGCTGTTTTAATGGCACATTGCCGATGCTACCAAATGGTGCAGATCTGTGGAAAAGATTCTGTACAAACTGGCCTTTAGATGAAGCGAAACGGGACAGGACCTATACAATTATGTTCGCAAGAAGCTCTCCTGGGGGCTCTGGTTATGAAATCGATCTCCTAGGCCTGCTTCAGGGGGTGCGATGAGGAGAGAGCTTCCACAAGCAGCATTTTGGCCAAACTTAAAATACTGAATACTAAAGTAACACATTCAACAATTCATATTAAAAATGATTAAGATGAGATAAATAAATAGCATGATGATTAACATCATTTTTTTACGAAACAACAACAACAGTATTTACATATTACTTACTTCTCAGTAAGGTAAGTGCAAATTTTGACAAAATTTTAGCATAGATTTCAGTTCTCATTTAAAATACAGATTAAACAGTTAAATTGTAGACATTAATGTAATTATAACCTTAGGAAAATAATTCTGAGTCTTTGTCCGAAATTCGATATGCTTATTTCACATAGATTTTTTCTTTCTTATAGAATATTGCATGTTTTTCATGTTGCATCATTATATGTAATTCACTTTGCCATTTACTGTCTCCATTATATGTCTAAGCCTATATAAAAACTACTACATCCGGTTTTATATGACGATTTCAGAAACGCAATAATTATTTTATGGACATTATATCTGCATGGTCTTCTACAGCAAGAAACTCTATGTCAAAATACTGCGCTAAACCGAAAACATTTTATCCATTCTGACCTACTGAACATTGGTGTCGTTTGAAAACAAATGGCACTGTTCCCTAAAAATGTGAATATATATGGGTGGTCATGCTGGAAGTGAAACATGCTCGCATTTGTCTTAGTATTGCAGTATGCTAAAATGACGTACAGTCTGTTTCTGGTCCCTCAACATGCAGCCCTCTCAAAACAAACCCCAAACATTTAGTGGTGAACACATTATATTAAACACATTGCCGGTGCTATTACGACAATGGGGTTTGCGGTGAGTTCAGAACAGCGCCGTGCCATGCCGCAGTACCGGTATATTAATGGTAATGTGTGACTTGAACCCGGTTGTCGAGCTGGTCAGCAGGACATCGACCGTGCGAATACACAACATGTACTGCCACCTTCCATCTGAGGTCAAGAAAACATTGTCAAATCATGACTGGCTTGGTGTTTGCCATCACCGCGACAGTATAACAATCATATATCAGCGAAAGGTGGAGGAAATCCTCAACTGCAAAGAGGCAGCAGGGATTGAACCTTCGGCATATCAAAAGTCAACCGGATATTTTCATCATGTGAAGAAGTGACCAGACCGTGGTCCGAACAGACAGTGGTAGGGTTGAAGTTATAATCAGTGATCATAGTCACATGGTTACGAATGTCTATAAAAATCATGACCGTAGATTCAACAAAAATTTCAATATGGTAGCTTTGCAAATATTTCTACAGTTAGGTAAGGCTCACCTAAGAATTACGTCAACAGTATCATATAAGAGGCTATCATTTAGCTAACATGCTACATATTATGACTAGTAATTTAGTTGACATCTTCACAATAAACGCTGCTATGTATTGCTGTAGGTTGTGGTAAAACTTGACGGTAACGCCGGCCGGTTTCCCACCAAACTGCCGCATCAAGACCAGCAAGTGGACAACATGCCGCCCGGTCTAGATCCCCGGAATGATTAGGGCGACCCCCTGTCAAACAGGCCACTTATCTCTACTGATGAATATTAATAAACCGTAATGTGTTAATTTTGAGGCGACCACCCCAGTTGTAAATCAGGTCATGTAGACGATATTGACATTAGAAATAAGACTGTTAACATAGATGTGGTAAGGACATGGCGCTCCTTGAACCATAAACCGATTTGATGATGAAATATTGACAAGTTAATAAAGTCTATGTTCTGTTTTGTCCTCTACTGCAGGGAGCCAGACTTGTCATCATTTATATTTTTCATAGAACGAGTTTCATTTATGATTCGGACATTGACATTTAAAGTTAATTCTAGTGCATGTAATTGATAAATAATTCTGACATTTGTAATAATACATCTGACAGAAGAAGAAGAAGAAGAAGAAGAAGAAGAACTATACTTAAAAATCATATTTCCCTTGCACGTGATTGCGTCATTCCTTGTGTTATGATATTTAAAATCATAAAGGAAATAAATAATTTTATATAGCAATGTAAACGGTTAGCAGGGCATGAAATCAAACCACTGCACATATGAGTTACACCACCTTAACTATAAATGCAAATTCAAAGTTAATTTATTCATGGTTTTTGAGTTTGATAACGTCTGATTATATGCTTCACGTGATCTGAAAAGTTTCAAAATTAACCGCAAATGAAACTGTCACTGATTAACTCAACAGTGGGTTTTTCAAGTTCTCCATTTACCCCTGCATTAAGTTCTTGACGAGCTCGGGAGCCCGGCGGCACACGCCTATTTCACTTTTTCACGTCTTGTTGGTTTTGGAGCATGAGATAGCTTCATAACGGACCGATGCAGACGAACAATACAAAGAAATCTTCTGCATGCAGGAGAAACTGCCAGGACCGCCGGGAAAATGACGTTACGACACCTTAGTATCAGAAATGATCGACGCGCTTTTCGCGGCAGTGCAAATGGGTGGAAAATTGACAAATTCGATCTGATTTTTTCATTTGTTTTTCTTCAAGAGAATGAGCAGGCGACATTATCGTAGCATCTGGTCGGAGACATTGCCCAAGGGCACGTGGAGGCAGAGAGTGAGTCCCGGACTGTCCAAATACAGATTGTGTGCTTCGCGTTGTTTGTTATACAATTTGCCACCGGGCTATTTGTTGATGAACCGAACTTTTGCAAGATTCAATACAACTGCGCATTACGAGTACAGTTTAAAATACCCCTAAAGACTCTAATTCTACCAGCAATACTTAGCGCTTAGTAAAAAAATGTACTTTAACCCTTTCCCTCATAGAGGACACCATGAAAAGACCTATGCGAACAGCATAAAACCAGATCAGCCTACGAGTAACTCGCAGGCTGATCAGGTTTTATGCTGATCGCTGCTCCTCAGTGGTCTGGAAATGAGGATTTTGTAATTAAATTTGGTAAGGTTTAACTGTGGTTTTCTTCAAAATGAGTCTATATGAGGGAAAGGGTTAATTCTTAAATTAGGTAGAAGCGCATTCCTCCATTCTTGTTTTATGGAATATTTAAGTATATGGCTGAGTGGATATATATTATTAACTTTTCTTTTTTACGGATGAAACATTTTGGGATATTTTGTTAGGGAAACAACAATGATGGAATTTGTCCCTTAGTATCTCAGTATTACTTCGAGCTAAGGGAAGTTGGTGAAATTAGCGCCATATCCTAGAATCCGGCAAAATCTGCCAAAATCTATATTTTTGGGAAGCTGATATCTTAGGATGTCTAAAAAAAAAAGAAGAAGAAGAAAACAACAAGTGAAGTACTGAAATGTTCTATAGCCTCCTCAGTGAATTGTCGTTCTTTCTTACTTTTTTGGCGCCCAATCCTCCAAAAATTTATAGTACATTCGATCTATTGTAGTCATTTTAAAAGTTACAATACTTCATTCAAGAAGGATTCCGTCGTATCATACATAAATAAATGCGCCCAATTTCAAATTTCTCCAAGGGAAATTAAGACGAGTGTGTCATCTGCCAGGCCTGGCAGTCGTGAAGTGCACACAATGGCCTGGCAGTGCGGGGTGCGGCCCTTACAGGCCCGGGAGCAGGCAGGTATCTCGTGTCCAGATTATTATCGGTGTCGTCCGTGTCATCGGTACGATGATTAACGAGTTGGCTTACGTTTACACTTACAGTTTCCGTTTCAGGTAAGAAAAAGAAAAATAGCTCGTGAACGTATCAAAAACGCGGCCTTGAAATTAACATCCGAGTCCTCATTTTTTTTTTAAATTTTAAACCAGGGTAGTTGTCAGGAAAAAAAGGCTTGTGTCCGACTAAGGTGAAAGAAACAGAACAAAGTATTTTATTTATGACGTGAAAAATTAATGTATACAAACCACCTCTGGTCACATTCTGTATAAGGTACAGTCAACACTTGTATTACGTGAATATTTTTGGAGGTCCCTTTTATTTTTCCTGAAATGGGTACATTAATCGACATAGTGATGCTGTACTTTGAATGAACCCCACAAAAACAACAACAACAAAAACATGTATGTATATTGATGTATTGATTTATATGTAAAACATATAAATAGATATTGACTATGTGACAACATTTACATAGTCAAACCATGCAATCTTGGAACCAGATAATGCGATTTTACAGTGAGTAAACATAGTGAAATGTTCAAACAAAACATCATGATAACACTAATATTAAACAAATGCACACAACCCTATACGTCACCTGTAAATGCAAAGTATGAATGAAAGCTCTTGAGCAAATACATATCAATTCATATAGTATATGTCTCTATTCACAATTTAGCAGAATACAACGTCTGGATTTCCAAACTTGGCAAATACCATTGCAGCTTAACGTCACAAGAGACAAAAACGAGAATTTAATCAAGATAAATACACCACTTTATATCCTCTTGACAATATTAATAAAGAAATATGAAAACCATTTCCAAATATCACGAAAAGCTTAATTTTGTTCAACTCTTGATTTATGTAATATGTTCACCAGAGGTCGCTCTACCACCATATTCCATTGATCATAAAATGATAAAGGGGTAGACCGCATATGTATTAACCAGCTATTTCTCCGTTATCATTGAATACGTTGGCAGATCAGGAAAAAGCTTTGGATCAATTTACATGATATTCAAGCAAAATTTGCCCATCATGAGAATTAATATAAAGAGATATACACAACTAATTGCGCGACTGTACACCTGAGTAACAAGCCGACATTGAATCCCTATCGGTTTGTATAGTTCCACCATCACGAATTCTACACGGACCATAAATAAAGCAGAGGCTCAGTTAAACTCGATTACCCCCAGCGGGCCAGCCGCTCCGAGTATCCGTTGCATGAAGAACCGACTCCCTTTTCATCCACAATTTTCATAACTTTTTATTAGATTTTTTGACACCACTACGGATGCATTATGTCGTATTGTTCTTTCAAACTGTTTGTAAATAATACAATTTTTCGCAATTTATTTCTGCCAGCAGGCGTCAAAGCCTTCTATATACGAGAAGGGTTTGGTTTTTATGACGGGGTTTATTAGCAGTGTATTCTCTTACCTTGCCCACCTCACGGTAAACGTTACTAGTTGATTGTCGTTGTCACTTACGTATTAATAATTTATGGTCAAATAACACAACTTACAATCTTTATTTGTAGGTAATTGTAAACCAAACCGTATAAATTATGTCAGAATTTACCTGCCATATGCTTTAATGCCTCTAATACGGTTAAAGCTACTTTGTGAGTTATTTAACGCGGGTCAGACGGCTCGTCGATCGTCTGCCAGTCTTGAAACACTGCACGGTGCACGGTTGGAGACAGTTCATGTTCATATATCTCTATATTATTCCAATTCTTCTCCAAAGTAAAGGAGGTACTTTGTCGTTTGTTTTTTTCTATACACAATTAATTTGACAGAAAGATAGAAGACGAGACACGTGGTCGTATAAAGTTTATCAAGTACCCACGTGAAATTTTGGATTCCAAAGACTGCATACTGACTAAGGAGGAAAAAAAGAGTTAAACTAAAGGATAAACTGAAACTGAAACTAGCATTAAAGAACGGGACGCGACGGACGGAAGCGATTCCTATACTATCCCCACTTTTTTAAAACAGGGTATAAAAATAAATTACGTATAATTTCACGTCTGATCAGGATCTCTTCTGTTTGATCATACCAAAAAGTAGCTCAGATTCTACACAATCTTCACAGCGAAGAACTGTTTTCATATAGAGATCTACCATTAAAAGTTTAGTCAATTAATATTCATCAAGTTATAAATGTGTATATGAATATTCATGAGGTAAAAGGTTAAAATAATATGATTTCTATTTCCACAATCCTTGCCAACCATTTTCTAAGAAATTTCTTTGCCATGTCAACTTGGTGTAAATGAGTGTCAAAGTAGCGTAGTGGTTAATGGTTATTACTTTTCACTTATGCAAACCCGGTTCGATTCTATCTGGTCAACCATTCGGACATGTTTGTTTTCTCAGGGTACTCCAGGCTCCTCCCACTTCAAGGCCCACGCTATCGCCACTACCGTGGCCAAAGAAAAGATTTTCATAAGTAGTACTGCTTCCGGTCCATTTGTAGCCAATTAAATAAAAGTTGAAACTAATATACATATATATAATAACTATGATACTATAATTATATATATTCATATTGTAATATTATACTGATTGACGATGTACTATTTGTATAAGTCAAAAATGAAATAAACTGATAAACTGAAAAAATTACAGCCGACAAGGACATTTCTAACATCCGACTGTCTTATTGGTATTTATACGTTGGTTTCAGGGTGGGTGTATATTGACCATCCTGGCCGAGGACCACATCCAGTCACTAACCACGGTCAAGTTTCGGTTTCTGATGAAATAGATTCCAAACAGATATAATGATTTTGAAGTGTGTTAGAATCTACAGGAGATAAAAAAAAAGTTTCCTTAAAAAATGCAAGTTATTTCGGGAAAGTCTTAAAAGTCGCCACCACAGTGTTACATAATTCACAGTGTTTCAGGATCCAGAATGCTGTATGTTAAAAAAAAATATATGTCCATGTTTTTTGTTGTTGTTGTGTGTGTGTGTCTTTTTTTTTTTTTTTTTTTTCTTTTTTTTCCAAGCTATCCCATATTTCATAGTGATGACACACTGAATATTGGTTTCACGTGACAGTTGGCTAATGGCCGGTGTTCGGATCGCCTCGGATTTCTTCACCGTGGCATGTGTGATACAAGATATTTCAAATTTGTAATACTCGCTAAAATTGTATACAGAAATTTTTTATAGGTTCTTTCAAGTTAGATATCGGGGTATTTACATCTAGCAGATTTGAGTACAAAGGGGTCTGATAAATAAAACACCACTTACAGCCTCTTTAAGCGGGTAACACGGGGGTATAATTGTGTCAGATTAGGTAGGCCCAGACAATGTCGCTTGAAGTTCCGATTAGACCTTTTTCACAAATCTTCTAAATATGATATTTTCCACCACTAAAATTTTGAAGACTTACAATTGCTTTATTGACTGGCCTAATGGGTAGATTTCTATTAGAATTTCGTTACAGAATCTTAAAACTTTCCTGTTGCAATGAGATTTTAGCAAAAAAAAAGTAGGCGAAACCGTTATTTTCCTATGCATTTAATATTATAGATATACAAAAAATATTAATGTATTTTGACAACATAATAGTTCAATCATCCAAGGGCCAAAAGCGATAGAATAAGTAAGTGCAATTATTGAAGGTGTTAGAGCACTCGAGCGCGCGCGTGTGTGTAATCTTTCATTCATCCGAAGAAATATCAAACATACATACATGTGTAATTAGATTCGGTGGCTGTGTGTGTGTATATATATACTTCAATTTATTCATTTTCTTTTTAAGAAAATTTACGAGAAACAAATTAATTCATATTTTGGTAATGCAACGGAGGGCTAAGCTTTCCACTAACTGGTATTTATAAAAATACATCGATGAAGTATGACCGTACAAGCAAATGAACCAATTAAAACATGCAATTTTGTTCTTTTTTCCGCAATGAATGTGTTATCTACGGAATGTCTTCTCTACATCTGTGTAATAAAAAAATAAAATGTAATGACTTGAATAAAAGTAAGATAATTATATCATACAATAAAATCAGCGTTATCAACATAAAAAATTTCGAAAACAAGCTCCATTTTCTACATAAGCATTATAAGCTTTATTCAGTTAATGACTAAAAAGTAAACGAGATAGAATTTGTTTTCCATTTTCCTCAATAGAATGATTATATTGCGTAGAATACCCAAATATTACGTTGTAAAACTGCCAGTCTTTTCACTATACGAGTTGTTGTTTCAGACTTTCTGAATATTAAAAAAAGTTTGAGTTTTCAGTATTGCTACCATTTCAAAATTAGTCACCAGGATTTTTTTTTAATAACTACCTTCTGCTTTAGGACGTTCTCACTCGACATGTAATTCAGGTTAGACTTAAGGACATGAACTGTTTAAAACTGTTTAATTAATGAAGATTTCCATCATGCACCATTAATACACACAAAACAACTATATCCTAAATGGGATATTCCAATCGATCAATGCCTACTTAACAATAATCATAATTATTTTCACCGTACACGCGGGAGAGGGCGGCTCGTCACGATCTTATTTGGTCATCCCCGTCGGCAAGAGGTCACGTGCTGAAATTGATGGCCGGTACTTCCATATATCATTACAGTACACCTCTCTCTCTCTCCCCTCCCCCCCCATGGCATCCTATATCACTACATCAAACCATCTGAGATCAACAACAACATCAACTATTTTTCAATATGTAAGAAACGGTAATTCTTAATACATGCACCGATAGAAATTAAAAAATTAATTTCAATATAGAAATAAAAAAAAAAATTAATTTACATTAGTATGCAAACATAATACTAATTTTTAATGTAAATGCCTCTAAGACTTGGCGTATTCTCGCAGTTCGCGAATCGCAAACTACACAAACAGGCTATATATATTTATATTTGATGCACGACAAAGTCTGCACTCAGCTTTTTGTTAATCTAAATGTATATTTTTTTCTCATAAATATAGAGAGATAGACAGACAGTATATATCATGAATAGATTGTAAACAATCCCCTAAAATTTCAATTCTTCCGAAGCCAAAAACTATAAAAATGATATGATAAAAAAAAAACAATATATTTCAGAGAGAAAATATTTAAAATAATAATATAATAATAAATTGCACACACTTTCATTTGCAATTAAGTACAGAAAGGTGTCCAGTCCGCTAAAGCCTGTCCAGTCCGTATCAAACTGACCGCAGACCCTGGTCTGACGGGATTACCAGTAGCGCCCGACGTCTCGTCTCCCGCCCTAATCCGCCGGCATGTCAACTTTCTCCCTGACAAATCGAGCGTTAGAAAGCAGAGACAATTTTCGCTTTGTAACAATGGATCTGACTGCAGTTAAACCAACAAAGCTTCGCGGACACGGGTCCAGGCTGCACTCCGGATAATCTGACCTACATTGGACTAATCCCTCTCCTTAACACTATGTGGTCTTACTCGGTCGGGTGAAAGAAAAACCTGCATGTCGTAACCTGTATTTGGAAACAGTAAACTGACCATTTGTGTCCATTCGTACACTCGTGTTAGTCACAACATTTCCTACATAATCAAGTTCAAACAACCGATCAGTTTTCTTCTTGCCACTGGACTATTTAATGTTAATTATTGTTGTATATATTCTTATTAAAAAAACAAAAAAAAACTAAATAATGAATGATTTTGTTACATATCATCGAAGTAACTGTGAAAATTCCTTTCTTTTGATATTTTTCCACTCCATCTAAAAAACTAAAAAATTATAATGAACAACATTATCAATTAATATCTTAATACTTATATTAATATTTTATAATATCTGTGTTTATAAAAATTAAAAATAACAACTGTCTTACTTTTTCTCAAAATTATGTAATCATGTTATTTGTTGTCTTTTTATACATTAAATAAAGTAAAATTATCATCCTAATTATTTTATTTATGTTAAATGCTGATTAATCATTTATTTCAATTCTTGGGGTATAATTCCCCTTCACTCAACCAGGACCTTTATCATAGATACTAAACACAATTACTTCTGTACTGTCAATGTGCATTATTTCTTCATTAGTTAATTAGTATACTATTTGCTTTTTTCTATAATTGCTTCAATTAGCTAATTATTAGTCTTCGTTGTATATTTTATTCTCATTCTCATATAAGTAAGTAATTTATTTATTTATTATAGTGACATGTGCATACAAATATACAATATACAAAATATACAATACAGATGGTAATAATGCACCCGGCCCAATGGGCTATATGTCACCTAAACAGACAGAGTCAAATTTTTAACAGAACAACCGGTATATATACAAATATAATATCACGTTGTATAATAGGTAAACGATATCACAGAGTTGAACAACATCACTCAAATAACTATGATTAGCACTATCAGTGCAATATAGTCCGAGATTTAAATGTTCAACATGCAAATGGACAGGTTAAACATATAGAAAATAAATAATAAATCACTGTTTTACATATACGTAAATGTAGATCACCAGTATTTGTAAATATAAAGTTAACCAATGAAATATATTTAGTAATTTAAAACTAAAATATGTATTTCCTTTTTCTTTCTTTGTATATAAATAAATTCATATATATCATTTCCAGATATAAAAAAAAAACAAAACAAAGAGTAATCAGTCGTAGCAAAATATGTATGAGTAATAAAGACTCATAGCTATTCTGTAAAGTTAGTGTTCCTTCCTTCACTTTATATAGTAACTAATTTGTATTGCGCATCAATTTATTTACTATACTTTTGCTTCATATGTCGACTTAGCTCTGTACTTAAATGTATCTCATATGCGACTTGAGATTTGGAAAATAAGCTTGATTACCCATCCCCCATCCCACCGAAGACCTAGAAACTTTAAAGTATTTTAAAATATTTGAATTAACAAATAAAACTGACGTAAATTCCATATGTATTTCACTAAATTTCAAACAAAAGTCAGCATCCGTAATATAACGCCTTTTGAGGCACCAGAGAAGGGTTTAGAAAAAAAGTATCTCACACACACAAAAAAAGCCATAAAACAATTCGGCTAGAGCTGGGACAATCAAGGAGGAAATATTCCAAAACTTGTGATAATTATCGATTTTCTCCGATTCTAAATTCAAAACAGACACGCGGAACAGCGAGAGTTCATGGTAATTTAGCAATAATCTAATAGCAATTCCCATTTTTATTTACATTTGTAATAAAGAAGAGACAAGCGTTTGTAAATAGTGCTAAAATAATGGACTGCTAACCAGCTGTTTGGGGGAATCAACGAAGTTGGACCACGCCCCGACCGTCTGCCGGGGTCCCGGGGAACAACTCATGGACTGCTGATGTGGAGGCTATGAGGCCCTCGTTCCGAATCTAGTCAATCAATACACAGTATTCACTCACTCCCGGGATTTTAAAGAAACACGTCGTTAGGAAATACAGGCTAAGAATAGAGACACGCGCCCTGTATCTTTTGCTGCATCGTCATTTATTTCATTTTCCGAATCCATAAATGCATGATAAATCTAAAATGAAATCATCCTTCCGAGTCTATTTTATATTTATTGAAGCAGTAGTTTTCATATAGCTAATTACTAATGTTATTGTCTGTACGTCTTTTTGCTTCGTGCAGATCCGATTTTCAAAATGTTTAAATGAACTGGACTTTTATTATCTACACTTACTTATAAATAGAAAAAAAAGAGAGAATAAATTGTCACAATTATAAAAATGAAAAAAAAAAAAATAATTAGACACTTCTTAAATTAATGTCGCATGAATATCAAATGACAAAGATTAGCTGTTTTGTTTGTTGCTGATTCTAATAATTCAATTAAAATGACTACATTATTTCCTCATACACCATTAAGCTTCTTAAAATTTTACGAAATAAAATTAACACACAACATGTATTTTCCCAAAAACAGTGTTTACTTCAATATTTTTTCTTAAAATCAATAAAATTCAATTAATAAAATCTAAAATAATTCAAACATTATCCCTCGTCTATTGACACAAAACCTCGTACTTTTAAGCTTTCATTTTTTTTTTCCTCCTTCATTAATGATCGATTTTCAATAAACGGGTTATGATGGAACGTTTTGCCCGAGACCGTTACCAATTATCCGCCTATTTTCCGCCGTTTATGCAAATGAGGCCCACCTCACGCAACATATATCGGCCCCCGGGTCCGGGAGATTTCCCCGGGAGTATAACTCATTTTCTGCATTTAAATCAGGAACTTGCCTTGAAGAAGCAGAATATTGGAAACGCATGAAACAAGCATTTACGTCACTGTTTTATTTACCATTTAAACATAAACCTGTTGTGAACATTTGGGTTTTATTTCTTGAAACATTTCCGTCTATTTGAAGTTTATTTCCTTGCTCTTACTTTATATTTCCTGACGTGGGGAAAAAACTTAATTTTAAATATTGATTGAGTGTTTTGTTCCAGCATGTCATCCAAAGACTTGAATGTTTTATTAACTTTGAAAATCAAGATCAAAGATTTGATACAAATACTTGTTTAGAACAATGCTGATGTTACTACATCATTACTACTGCTGCAGATTGTTATGATTATCATCAGCGCTATCAACATCATCGACGTTTTTATTTACAGATGTTAAGTTTTTAATTTTTCTGTATATAAAATAAAGTATAGGATAAAATATAACACAATGAGTGCGTCCAAGATTTGATCGTTATTAAGTAAATACTATATGTATTTATCAAAAGTATTTTATCCGATGACAATGTCATTCATATCTAATTAAATGAATAACAATAATAATAATTATAATACATAATTATCATCATTATTATAATTATTTCCTTTTGCAGAAAAATATCAAAAAGACAGTTTGACTGATGTGTATTTAAAAAATTTAAAAATGTTGTTTTTTTTATTATTATTTATAAAATAAAAAAAAAAAAATTTTCACTGAATATTTCCAAACGTAAATAATCCATCCACACCCCCTTTTCGCATTCTCTTTCATTCGATATTTAAATTAAGTGTAAGCGAGACAGATATATCCACAAATATCTATAAAATGTCAACATTTTTAGGGAGATCAAATCCAGACCGCAATACATTCATCTCCTTAAAAACTGAAAGTATTGTCCTAAAAGTCCACACGTCTAATTATTGGATACAGTTTCCTCTGATGAAAGACCTGTACATTCCTGCGACCATGAAAACTGGATCAAAGAAATATTCGAGTTACCAACCGAAGTCAAAAACAAACAATAATTTGAACTGTACAGTACCATGCGGTTGTTGCCCTGTAAAATAGGAAATATATTTACAAGGGTGTTAAAATGGAGTAGAAACTCATGAAAATTTCACCAGATTGAATTTCAACTGATGAATAACTTTCCTCCAAAAATCAATGATTCACAATGACGGTATTACAATGTAATAAGACAAACTGGTCACGCTGAAACAGAGTCAGTAACACTGTAGAGCTCAAACCAACTGTACAGAGGGTAGGGACGTACAAGCCCGAGTCCCGCCCTGGTCACCTCACGTGCGCCTATCACCGAAGCAAACATGGTTATTAGCTGTATCCATAGCAATACTACTGAGCACATCAATAAAATCGTTTCAACTCAAGTAAGACTATCATCTATCAAATCTGAACGCTAACAAGGATGACCCCGATACGCCTGATTTATTAATTATATACTGCCCATAAAAATATCATTTCATCGATAACAATTTAGGAAATAATGCTAGTTTTTTTCCCCCTTCAATTGATTATTTTTAATAATATGATTATATACTACACATACAAACTAACATTTAATTTTTTTTTTTTCCAATGTTATGATTGTTTAATTACAAATACCCCTCCACCATTTAAAACAAATATTTTGTACTAGAAATACTTTTTTCCATTTTTAAGAGAGCTCATTTTTAATTCGCCAACTTTACATATGTGGCAAATTTTATGTTCCAAGAAAAAAGATGATAATTTTTAGCATTGAACAGCTGTCTCTTGAAATAACAGATGGTTCAACGTAAGCAAAAGTTGATGATGTCAATAATTCACGCTAAATAAAACCCTAATTTGCGTTTACAGATGAAATCTGTTTAAAATGAGCAACCAACCATGTTAATCAAGACGAATTTACTTCAGTTTCAGTCAAATTTGTGAGCAAATTGCGTATCAAATAATACCCACCCACCCTGCTATAATAATTAGTATTTTTCGACATCTATATCATATTAATACCACTTTTAAATATCTAGCTGCTAATTGCAGTAGATACATAAAACAAAAAAGAACCTGAAAAAAAAGAAGTAAAATAACATTATTTTAATCCCACACTCATCCACAAATTTATTTCACTATCATCACAAAACATGAAACAGACTGCAGTGTCTCTAACCCAGCAGTGGATGGATATACACAGTATATAGACGGGCTATCAGCACCCCCGGGACTCAGAAACTGTTTACTACATAGCTTGTGTCAGACTCACTGCATGGGGCCCAGGGCTAACTAAGTTACCTTGATTTTACTTTTCTATATGAAAACTTCACGTTATAATCGCCGTCTTGCCCAATGGCTTCACTATCTGCACATCGATTTTTTTTCTAAGGAGGCGGGGCCTAGACTCGATGGGGCGCGGCTTCGCTGAGTGGCTGAATTAAATGTCAGCCAATGGCTGAGCGCGCGTGATATTTGGGTAATTAGTATCCAATTTCACTGCGCTGTGATTGGTTGGCTGTAATGAACGGTGATTTACTGCGGCAAGATGGTTTTATAGAAACCAACGAGCGGTTCATCTCAACAGTATCACTTCATGTTTCCTAGATTTCTGAATAAAAAATAGCCAGTGCAGTTTGTTGGATACACCTGAGTTAACGTTAGTGTCTGCCTATAGACCGTGTCCTGGGCTAAGAGGATTTGTGTTTACTTAGTGATCTACTTAGCTTGAACAATTAAGTGGGTCGAGAACTAGACGGTTTACTTTCGATTGTTCATGCATATGTAAACACGGTGAATTTGTTTTGGACTTCATGCGACAAAATAAACAACTAACACGGATGGTGTATCGCAACTGAGTCAAATTTTTTTCTGTGAGTGTTGAAGTATTCCAGAGATTGTCAACATGTTGCTGGACGGCAGTTCTCCCGACATGCTCGCTCAACAGTCTAAAGTGCTGTTTGAACTTAATAAATACTACAACGAAAGAGTTCACACGCGACAAAGTGGCATCATAAAGACAATACGCGAAGTGTGCAAGGTCGTTCAAGATGTTTTAAAAGAAGTTGAAGTACAAGAACCAAGGTTCATCAGTAGTCTGAATGAAGTGAATGGACGATTCGAAGGTATGGAGGTAACATCGCCGACAGAATTCGAGGTTGTTTTATACCTCAACCAAATGGGAGTGTTCAATTTCGTTGACGATGGGACAATACCAGGATGTGCGGTTTTAAAACTTAGCGACGGTCGGAAACGGTCCATGTCCTTATGGGTGGAATTCATCACTGCATCCGGCTATCTGTCAGCACGAAAGATTCGATCCCGGTTCCAGACGCTAGTAGCGCAGGCCGTTGACAAATGCAGCTACCGGGACAGTGTCAAGATGGTGGCAGACACAACTGAAGTAAGACTGAGAATCAAGGAGAGGTATGTCGTTCAAATCACGCCGGCATTCCGCTGTGGGGGCATCTGGTCAAGGAGCGCTGCCCACTGGCCAGTGCCGCACGTCCCGTGGCCCAACCCTAACCTAGTAGCCGAAGTTAAAACCGAGGGTTTCGATCTCTTGTCCAGAGAAAGCATTTACATGAAAGACAAACAAAGCGCCGCCGAAGGAGACGCCTGGGTGATGTCGTTTAAATACGCAGAAGACAGACTAATGTACGGAGGGTGCAGGAGAAAGTGTCTCAGCATTCTTAAGACTTTGAGGGACCGTCACTTTGACGTGCCCGGCCAGCCTATAATGGCGTATCACTTAAAGACCTTGTTACTGTACGAATGTGAGAAGCACCCCCGGGAGATGGAGTGGGACGACACGTGTTTAGGGGACCGCATCAACGGAATCCTTCTGCAACTGATCTCGTGTCTACAGAACAGACGGTGTCCACACTATTTCCTGCCCAACGTGGACTTGTTCAAGGGCAAGTCGACCACGGCCATGGATAATGCCGCCAAGCAATGCTGGCGGGTTCTTAGAGAACTTTTGACCAACCCAAAGAGCCTGGAAAAGTTGTGAATATTTCCCTAGTGTAGACGTGCTCTGACAAATCATAAGTGCTAGAATAAACCCGGGTGGATTATTTAATAGAGTGATACGTCAACAGTCGGGGTGAGAATAATAGTTTGTTTAGTGTCGTTTTGTAATTTAAGAAAATCGTAAACCATCTTGTTTTATCAAAATGTGTATGTACTATCGCAATATACAGGTTTATCATTGAAATGGACTCAATAGACGCCTGTAAAATGTTTCTATTAATAAATGAGGCAATCCACCGACTCATATTATGCACTAAAATTTCATGAAAATCTGTAGATATTTTTTGAAATGGCATACTGAGGGATGACAGTCAAAAGAGTCTTCATTTCACACACGTTGTTACTAAGGTTACAGTGGAATGACATTTCAAACATACATAAAATAAAACATTCATGTAGCCATGTTTACCACGTTTCAACTGGTCACGTTTATCGTTAATCATTTACGCCACAATCATGAATACAGTTTAGCAAAATTTAACAGATAAATATCAATTATTTATACAAAATTTGCTGAGGTGAAATCCCATTTTCTTGAATATTTGATAGATTTGTTTGACCATGTTGAAACACCATAATGATAACTTTAGTTGGTTTATTTGGGCAATATGTTGCAAAAGTAACCCTTTCAATTAATGTATTACATCATTTTGAGTGTTCTGGTATGCAATGAACAATAAGTGACTCTTAGCAAATTCTGTGTAGAAAATTTAAACCCATATGAACTTGGTATCATTAGTTAAATAAAAGCTAAACCTTATTTGCAAATCTTAATCTATATCACCTCCTACACTTTCCAGCTCTTCAGAAATGAGTTGACTATTTTCTTGCAAATTCTCTGCGGTCTTAAATTAATGTTAGAGCGATGAAACCGTCCCAAGATTAGCCAATGATGTTATCAAGCCATCACGTCCAGCTGGGAGATACATATGATGATATATCGCATCTAACAATTGTTCCTGGCGGACATTTGGTTAATACAACATTTATAAATGATAAAGTAATTCTATTGTTCCACAGCGTGCATACTCTATTTTCCCCCCTCTTCTTTTTTTTCTTTATCATTCATTAGACGTTTGTCTGGTCAACTTGACCTGCGATATATACAGGATACTGGGGATATTTTTATTAGATAATTTAAAAGGATTTAGTCCTCGAAATTTCCACCTGTTACAGAAATCAGTTGTGTCTACAAACAATAATCAAAATAATGAAATAATGAAAATGTAGATTACTGATGCATTTTTTTTTTGGTATCAACTTGTAGTCTCTACTCATAAGATAAAAGATAACGTACAGATTTCCTTACTTTAAAGATTTTCGTATCAAAATGACCGATAGCAAACAATGAATAAACATATACTTATTAAAAGTTACAATTAATTGTCACTTTTTATGTGTCAGGAACATTTTTTGTCTATCTCAAGGCAGGCCCTTGTGCGAAATAGCTTTAAATAATTTTACTTATAAATTACGAGTTCGGGCTACAAAACGTATGTAGCTCAGTTTGGTGCTGGCGTACTTTTGGTGCATTTAATGAGACATATTAAGGCGTTTGTTTAAACTACGTTTACAAAATACACGTGTGTAGTTTTCACAGTGTCCATAATGCATACAGGAACACACTGTTTCAAATGATACAGAAAACAAAGCATATCCATTTTGTTTTTATAGCAAACTGATTCCTCACACTTCTATTGAACATGTTTAATTACCAAAGACAATTAGTCTCTTAAAAATAATAATGTATTTAATTAACTTTTAATTTATTGAAAATAAGATTTTCAAGATCAACCTAAGGCATAAAACTATACTATTGTAACATGGCAAGGCTAATTTTTGTTCGGTAAATAATTCAGACCTCCGAACAAATATATAAAATGTATATAACACCTAAAGAAATATATGTATAAAAAAACAATATTTGTATACTTGTTTTTCAGCACTGTTTACCATTTTCTACTGTAATGTGTATACATGTTTTGTGTGTATAAACAGGGATTGAATGCGACAGTACTTGTGTCGTGTTTTTTTGTTTTTGTCATGAAAAAACTTATTGTAATTCTTTATTTATTATGAAAAGGAATAAAATGTTGTTTTTAAATTTGATTGTTTATTGAGACTGTCAGACCTATACGGCCTTGTCTATGACATCATCGATATAAATAACCACGTAAATCGGTTATGTATTATTTGAGTATTATACACGTTGTCTTATACAAAAAAGTACCAGTAATAACCAATAGCATCTTGAAAGGGACTTGGATCTTCATCCCTATAGCTTGCAATGATGATGATATAATTTATTAAATTTAACTAATTAAAAAATTACAGTCATTATGTATATAATTTTTTGTGTATTTATAATTACTATTTACTTTATCATAAATATTATATATAAATATAATATATAGTTTATATCATTATATTCATTATATATATTACTTATCTTAGATACAATATATTTATTATATTACTTATTATAAATGTAATATTAAATATAATATTTACATTTATCATCTAACTCTTTCTTATTAATATTACTTATCATTACTCAATCACGGATATAAACAATTAGATATAAAAAATGGCTTCTAAAATCTTAAGACAAAACCTCAAATAGCAAAATGCCTTTACACAGAAACTGATCATCGATATCTTAATATATCTACCTGTGATCGTCATACCGCCAGGGATCACCTTTGATCACTATCTCCTAATTAGTATTCCGAATGTTAACAACCAGAAGCAGCACACATTTGAAACATGTGTTACATCCGCCTCAGCAAAATAACCCAATTATGTAGCATAACAACGGAATACGATACTTCCGAATGTTAACTTAGTTTTAATAGTTTTATTAATACTTTAAACAAATTTTATTACACATCTTGAAATGGGGTCGAGCAAAAAGTTCTCTCAAATTTAATTATGGTTCTTTTAACCCTTTCCCTCACAGAGGAAACCATGAAAAGACCTATGCGAACAGCATAAAACCAGATCAGCCTGCGAGTAACTCGCAGGTTGATCAGGTTTTATGCTGTTCGCTGCTCCTCAGTGGTCTGGTAATGAGGATATTACAATTAAATTTGGTATCGTTTAACTGTGGTTTTCTGCAGATCAGGCTTTATGTGGTACCTATTGAGTGCGTCAAAATGAGTCTATATGAGGGAAAGGGTTAAATCATATTCATCATGGCATATACCGGTATAAACTTTTATTATATGGGATAAGTAAGCCACTTGCTCCTTGGCAGGACAAAACGGAAAGGTGCTCGCACGATGTATACAACTTGATCAATTGCCCCTTTTCTTCTTTAAGAAACGGAAATGCTTATTTCAATTTTAACTGGGTATATTCGACCAACAATTCTTAGCTATAACTTAAATACTAAAGGGCAAATTTCATTAGCCTTGTTTCTCTAATAAAAATACTCAAGTGTTTCATTTCTTATCAATTATTTTTCGTAATAGAGGTAAAAAATATATATTCCAAACTTGAATATTCAAAAAATAGGAGTTGTGAAATATATATCTACCTAGTTTAAGAATTTAAGTATTACTTAGCGCTGAGTATTGTTGGTGGAATTCTAGCCTGGCTTCTTTCCACCAACCATACTAAGCGTTACGTAATACTTTCACCACATTTTTCTCTCTAATAAAAATACCTGAATATTTCATTTCTTAACAAATATTTCTAGTTATTAAGGTAATAAAAATGAATTAAGTAGTATACGTTTCTAAGTAATCTAAAAATTTAAGTATTACTTAACGCTAAGTAAAGTAAAAGTTGGTTGAGTTCGGGTCAGCATCTATTCTTTAATAAAACAATTGCCACTTTCCTTCAAAAAGGAAGAAGAAATATTTGCTTCAGTTATAACTGTTCATAAAGTTTTAATTGATTTTTATACCTTGTAATTTCACACACCAGTAAGCACTTTTATGTTTTCAATTATGCTCACGATACGATCTGTTGTCTCTCTTGTGATCCGAAATATCTAAATTGACAAGATAAGATTTAATTACGATCGGGAAGGCGGATAATGCCAAGAAAAACAGTCCACCAAATAGCTGAGGACTTTGCTACAACGACCAGTTTCCTAATTATGCAAATCAAAATGTTTGATCTTATCACGTGACACTAACGCTCAACGTCTGAAGGAGCCGTAAGGATAAACTAGATTTCTTCAAAATAATTCCAGGGAAACGTGGTGATATTCTTGAAATTAAATTTTCAATTTTATCACTGTTATCCGAAAATTTATACCTTTGTGATGTGTTGATAAATAGTGTAGAGAAATGTACAAGTTGATATACAGTTTTAATACACTCAATGACCTCAAAATCGCCTCACTTCGGAAAAATGTCGAACAAAAACGATTTTAGATTATGAGGCATATTTCAGCAATGGATGGGAGCAAAGGCTATGGCACGAAAGTTGGGTAATATATCACTGTATATTTGCTACTTATCAAGTAAGATTAGATATCTGCCGATTTTCCAACGTGAACTACCGAATTCTTATACAGGATGCGTTATTTAAGCATAGATATGGCCTTGTGTTATAAATACGATACAAAAGGCAGCGTTTTTTTTTCCGTCCGAGATGTAACATACATGTTAATAAATATATTCATGGTCTCAACCGATCATTTATGCAAATAAACTATTATTACAGGAAGCCTAAACTTTATTGTAATAAATGTCATTTAATAAATTATTTCCCCAAATATTTATGGATACTTGTAACATGTTATCGTGTTTATGAGAAAATATGATTTCTTTTTATAAATTTAATTCATAAATATAATAACCTTTTTTTGACACAATTGAACTAAAAAGTAAATGGCCCCAATTCAAATGCATTATAAAACGTCCGATGGTTAACAAATTTACTTCGCTATAAACATCTTTTACCTTTTAATACACGTTTTCTCTTAACAATCTAAATATTATGTCGATTTTTTTCCAGAAATAAAATATAAAAAATATATAATTATATTTATTGCAAAAACGCCAGGCTGAATTCCCACCAATAATGCATAGTGTAAAGTAATACTAAACCAATTTAAATACGATGGGTACATATTTCACCAATCATGCTAAACAAATTTGTCAGTTGACAGGAATAGTAAGTAACTTTAACCCTTTCCCTCATAGAGGATACCATGGAAAGACCTATGCGAACAGCATAAAACCAGATCAGCCTGCGAGTAACTCGCAGGCTGATCAGGTTTTATGCTGTTCGCTGCTCCTTAGTGGTCTGGAAATGAGGATTTTACAATTAAATTTGGTAAGGTTTGAGTTTGGCTTTCTGCAGATCAGGCTTTATGTGGTACCTATTGAGTGCGTCAAAATGAGTCTATATGAGGGAAAGGGTTAATGACTAGAAATACTTTTTTAAAGAAATGAAATGATTAGGTATTTACTAAGGAAACATGTATTTCCTTAAAAAAAAAAAGAAAAAATGAACAGAAAATAAAAGAAGAAAATCAGGTATAGTGTAATACAGGGATGTACACGTTTTCCTATCATCTTTATATGCTTAATATCTATATTATAAATATACTTCAGTGATATAAATGATCGGAAAAAGAGCAAAAATATTTGTTTTCAACATAGAAAGGGAAGCTTGCTTTTATTTTTTCAAGGTTTTACAGTGTCAGCAAAAATACTTGACAACGTTTCCTTGTAAACATACTGACATAACTAGTTCTAAAAGTCTCGGAAGACACAGTGACTGCTGCTTTTGAATGGAATTTGGAATATTTCCAAACAATCCTTCTTAAATCATGTTTGCGATTCAACAATTGGATATATTTGGATATAGGTCTTCTTCAATTAATCCTTTACTTCATATGGATTGGCAAACAGAGCAGACCCAGATCAGACAGTTGTTGATATAAGCAGTCTGATTAAGGCATCTTCTGCTTGCTTATATAATTTAACACAGCCTTCTCAGTAAAGACATATGCCATTTAAAATTCAGTGAATGAATATTCATGAGGTATAGGGTTAAACCTACACAAGCAATCTTCCTCAACAATTACGTTTACCTGTAGTAATCATGCGATCATTCGAAGACCGAATTTGAAGTATAAATTCATCGGACTATCGCAAGACTTGAACAATCGAGGGAAACATGATTTTATAATTATTTAGTTTCATGGGAAGTAGTAATGAGTGCTTGTGTAGGGGCTAGAAATATATTTCGGAGCAGTCAGAGTATTCGGATAATGATTTCTTGGACTATCGCCATTTTGCTGTATCTATACAGGGTCTCTTAATTTTATAATGTATATAGGGAGACCTTGATTTATATTACATTTTAATGTTAACATTGTCTTTGTCGTGTTTTATACGATTTTTTTCCAGATTGACAAGGAATAAGAAATGAAAAAAAAAATCACAAAAATCTGCTAATACTCTTCTATTACATTACTTCTATTTTTACTACTATTTTTATTATTACAATTACTTCTACTTCTATTACAATTATTACGATTAGAAATTACTACTAATATTACAATTTCTACTACTATTACTTATCTAAGTATATCAATATGTGAATTTTATAAGAGTAATGAGCAAATTTAAACTAACTAAATGCATCAATATGATACGTCTTTTTCAAACACAGAACGAATCTTGAACTTCAGACGACAATTCCACGAACAAAGACAACAACAGGAAAAAAGATATAGTTTATCTCATCTCATAACCAATTACTTATTATAGTTTATCTCATCTCATAACCAATTACAAATTATAGTTTATCTCATCTCATAACCAATTACTAATTATAGCAAGAAACCCATGTTAATGACACGGCTCTCCTTTTCATGTAGATATGATATACACGATTTGAAAATTAAGTGACACACTTATCATCCTTATTTAATGTGAAATGCCCTTGGCTTGTATACGACTTTTAGGTTGACGACTGTGCTTGGTATAATTTAAATAAATATAATTATGAATTGGATAAAAGAGAATATGCAGCAAATGGAAACATTTGCAAAGTGCACAAGAAAAAATGTATAAATATGTAGAGAGAGAGAGAGAGAGAGAGAGAGATAGTATATGGAGATTAAAAATATTACTATAATTTTACGAAAAACACTAAAAAAATATACTGAGAAAATATATCTGTTTTAACATTGTTCGGCGGATCAAAATCTATATATAATATTAATTACTTTCATTTATTTTTATCTTATTGCATGGGTTAGTTTTATGGTGTTTATATAGAACAATATACACGACAATGTACAGCCACATTTTAAGAGTAGCCTACCTAGAACATACAAGGTTATATGATGAGGAATTGATTGGGGCACGTGTTACGCCAACATCACTTACAGCTTTCTCCCGTTGTATATGGAACCATTCAAAGTACAAAGCAATTGAGGATATTCTTAACATTCAAAATATTTCTACGATACATGAACAGTATAGGGTTTCAAAATGCTTTAGTTAAGCAGAGTAACAAAAGTGTAATATAGACCTCAGTAGCGAGTATTAATCAAGATTCTACCTATTGATTCTGCTCTTAATTACAAATGACCAGACCAACCTTATTTTAAAGAGACCACTCTTCTCACACCATTTCTGATTTCTTTGTACATTTATCAACAAACTTAAGTAACATTTAAAAAAAATCTCTTCAGTAAATAAATTATATACATGCCATCGATTTAGCCCTTCTAATAGGAAATATAGATTCTATACTTGGGGTATTGCATTTCCTCTGACGCTGTAAGGGTATGTTCAACAATCCAATAAACCGTATATATTTACATGACTATGCGGGAACATCCGCATGCTAGATGCTCATTTGGGGAATATTTTAGCTCCCCGCTTAGAAAAAAAACAAAAAAAAAACATTCTTGTTCAATCTTATTCAATTATAAAAAAAGGTTTAAAATGTGACAATATGGGTACAAAATCAGAAATACTCATTATGTGGAAACATTTTAATTGATAATTCCGTGGAATTAGTCAAAAAATGTCACTATAAAAAATCGATTTGATACATTCTAAATACTTATTATACACATTTTTATCAAATCATATAAGCTCATTGTTTACTTAGAAACCATTAAAACCCTAGTACTTTGAATGAATCCACCTGGATATATATATTAAAAATATATATAATTTCACATTTTTAGGGTAATAAACAAATTAACCGCAATACAAAGCAACTATTTCCTTAAGCCACCGGGATTACAGGTTCGCTTGGACATCGTCGGAAACCAACGGGCGTTATTCACAACAGATCGCTGACAGATGTAGTGAAACGTAATAGGCAGCCGTGGGCGCCCGACGATGTAGAATGGGATATTTCTACAGCCTTTGTCCAATGGACATTGCAGAAGGATTTTAGTTCATTATAATGTATGATCGCATTATAATTCACGAATGGTGATAGAAAATATTACCAATGATCGCGAGTGAGATAAAAATGACATCTAACTATAAACAAAACAGACGTTCCGTTTATTTCATGTCATTTTATGTCATGTCATTTTAATATACTGTATTTTCCTTTTCTCTTGAACATTCGATATTTTCAGAAAAGGTTTTCATTATACGACGTGGCATCATCTTTTCCGACGTCATATATTAATTTTCTTGCTTGAGTCAAAGTGACAATAATTAAAAACAGAAAAATATCGTCATAAATGATAACATAATATCTTTAATGGCCTATTACATGGGGGATATTTCATATTTGATATCACATTAAATTTTACGATAGGTCTCCAAAAAAAAAAAAAAAAAAAAAAAGCATATTCTAACGGGTGACGAAAAACGAGTTTCACGACAACGAGAAATGAAATAGAACCTCGCAGTTAATAAAAAAAAAATTTATTTTACGCTATTTTAATGTCATTAATATTTATTATATGACATAATTTTTATCGATTTGACGTCATTTATAATCATGATTTGAACCCGGCTCAATTTACACGACGGTACTTAAAATAAGCATAGAGAAAACTTTCAACGCCAGTAAAAAGATAACATCTTATCTTTTACTATGTATGATATGATTGATCATTTATTTATATTTTGTATTTTACCAAACACATGGAATACAGATATATATACGTTTATTTTATTGAAAGTCAACATTATATCTTGTAACGATGTATGATGAGTGATTATTTATGAATATACATGTAACGCATTTCTTGTTATTTTGACCAAGAACATAAACTAAAGATACATACCTTCACTATTACAAACAGTATGTACCGGTATGTTTTATTGAGACGCAGTTATTCAAAAATATTATTTTATGTGACAGGGGTCAACGAAAAATATTGACCTTTTTGTCAACGATTGAAATGCAATATGATCTTACTGTAAAATATACATTTAAAGATTGTTTTTAATATTTAATCTTTTTTCTTTCTTTTCTTTTACTCTCATGACGCCTCGTTTTATACGTTGAACGATGAATTATGATTTATTATTGATAAACATAGCCCAGTATTAAACATGGTATATAGTTGCAATCTAGTTAAAAAATACCCTGTACATACTGTCTGTATATAGTGAAAGTTCCTTAAGACTTGCTCAACTACTACTACCGATTATTATCATAATTGATGCTGCTGCTGATGATGATGATGCTGCTGATGATGATGATTTGTTACATATGCAGACGAACTAGATTTGAAATTATCAATACATGGAAAATATCTTTAAGGTTTATTAATTTTCTGCTACAAAAGTACATACATCGCAACATCAATATATATATATAGGAAGCAGCAGAGATGTCAGCAATGTGACGTGTGTCAGACGATGGATTGATCGTGATGTCTCCCACCGTGGGTGGCAGCCACACAGTGCATTCTTGCTTATCTCCCCTTTTTAACAACAGGGACCGTTTCATTAAACTTCGTACGACACATTTGATCTGAAGTCGCATGAATGTTGAATGAATATATTATAATGTCGACTAATGTGTTGTTTGCACAATAAAACATTAAGAACGATTGTCCATTTCAATGCACTGTACCAACTAACGGGTGATTACCTTTTTTAAAGAAAAAAAAGTTACAATAATAAATTAATTTAACTGTCATCGAATATTTCTGTCGTTCGAAGCTTGGTGAAAGGGGCCCCAGCTTCAAAGATCAATGACGGCAAGTGATAAAATATTATGAATCAATATAGGGGAAATCAAATGTCAGAACAACTCATGCGTGGACAGTCCGTGATGACTTCAGCTCAAGTTCAAAATCAATATATATATTTGTATTCATATTCAGCTACAGCGTTTATTTATTCCTGTTACAAACTATACGACCCTCTATTTCAGATTTTTTTTAATGTCTTTATTTCCAACTCAGACTTGCGACTTACAAATATTAAAAAAAAGTATTATTATATACATACAAAATCTATACAACTGTTTGTATCAATGACTGGTATTAAATTCGTTACTATATAAAAGCAAGATTCATCAAACTTAATAATCTCCTTGTAAGATCATTTATCATTATGTATTTAATTTTTCAAAAATTGCGTTAATCTGAGATCAGACTAGAGAGGCAGGTAGGCAAGACCACAACGACGGTC
>CM037777.1:81122062-81172062 GCA_021229015.1 Solen grandis
GTTCACTGTTCAGTCAATAGATCTTCAACATGCATCCCCATAAACAACTAATGGTACAGTCCAAAATGAAGAAAGTCCAACTAAGAAATCTAGCATGACATGTGATAACTTCTATAATAATTTCCAGGATGACTGGACTACATAAAGTTCTATGGTAATGATTAAGTTTGACCACTTGAACATTACCTGCAACAACATCCTCTGCGTCCAAGAGTCGGTTCATGACGCGGGTGATCAAGCCAACTTCTGTACAGGCCTGCAAGTTCCTCCGACTTTTCTTCAGCATGGCCATAAACACGCTCCAAATCTCCGCCTGCCAAAATAATTATCGATTCATTACTATACAGCATTTTCTTTTACCTTCTGCTGCCTTTACCCACAAAATGAGTCAATTAAATACTTCACAATTAGTATGACAATGACACTAATATTATTATCTATACTCTGTAACAAAGTATATACACATGTATTACAGCTTAATTATCAGGGGCAATAATTCATCTTAAATAAAGATGCTTTTGATATACATTATTTTATTAGTTGGGTACGAAACCCAAACAAAATTAGACATATTCAATTAGTTATACAAATGCACCCAAAAGTATTCTTCTCATGCAGAACAAAATTAAGGGGGGAAAAAGCAAAAGTACACAAATTTTCTGCATTTAGGATGGAGTTTTAATTGTTATATAAATGTTTGTGTTTTTCATGAGCATTATTGAGTTAAAGACCGTAACTTAATTGAGAGAAAACCTTTTCATACTTGTACATACTGACTTGTCAAAAAAGCAATATTAAACTAGACAAGCATTTAAAGGCACGTGATTCTAGAACTGCATGTTTCACTAAAAATGATTTATACCCCCCCCCCCCCATCCCAACTTGTCTTCATGTCAAGAGAGTGTAGGATGGGACATGAAGGGATGAAACATGACAGATTGTGACAAGCTGATTTCTATATAGCCCCCAATCCTGTGAACCAGGAGTATGGCAAAGGAGGTTAATTGATGCAAACTAAATGGTGGGTTATTAGTAAATGCAAATCATATCACAATGCCTGCATGAGACTTAAGGTAATCTATCCATCATTGAATTGTGATCATTGTCCATCAAGTGATCATAGGAATTGTACAGTAAATGCAAGCCTTTATAGACTTGGGAACATAGAACCTATAACTCCCAAGTCAATGGATGCTTGCATCTGTACTTAAGTCTTTTTAAGCATTTGAAGGTCCAAGATTATCATTTAATAATGGCTGGATGGATCACCTTAAACCTCAGAGATAAGGTCACAAATTTCTAAAACTGAGATTTTAGATTTTGAAATTATAAATCTGCCTTATCTACAGACCTAGAGAACATACATGTTACTTTTAGTATGTTCTTACAGAAAATGATCCTAAATTTCTTCAAATTTTAAAAAAAGTAGTCATTCAGAATCTGTGATTAGTCTCAATTTGTAAAATATTGGTTGATCTTTTAACCAAACTGGTGCACCAGTAGAAATACATCATAAGGTAATCCATCCAACACCAAATCATAAACATGGTCATTCAAATGCTTAAAAGGACTTCAGTGCAGATTCAAGCATCCAATGACCTGGAGTTATATATAGGCTATTATGCTCAAAGTCTATAAAAGCTTACATACTTTTAAAACTTACACAACCACTTGATGAACCGTGATCACAATTTAATGATGGATGGATTTCTTTGACTGCCAAAACCCTCTGATCATCTGGTTAGAATCAAAGATTCAAATGGATTTTTTTTTATAAACCTTTTTTTTCCTCTTTTACCTTCAAATTAAAATTTACTGAGCCATTACATGATGTATTTGCACATTCCTAGGGGCATATTTCCTTGATAAAAAAATAATTTGCCTATCAAATTATGAACAGGTAAAAAAAGAAGAATAACAATAATGTTGATCAATGTTCTTCCTTGTATACAAGCTCAGAATTTTACAAAAAAGTTTGTTTTCAGATGTTAGCTATATAAATTTAAATATTATAAATAAAGAAAGTCAAAAATATCTAAAAAGACCCTACTAAGTGTCAAAGAATTTATTCAAACTGTTGGAGTAAGGTTTCTTTTGAGGAGAAAATGATGTATACCTGTAATCATCATTAATTAAAGTGGTATTAGTAAATGTCACTTAAACCAGACTTTTATACATTGGCTCTTTTACCTCATGAATATTCATGTACATATTTACAATTTAACGAATATTAATTGACTGAACATTTAATGGTATATATAACAAGTAAAACACGAGTCCCCTACCGGTGAAGTGCATAATATTTCCGTTACCATAGCAACAAGAATTTTAGTCAGAGAAAAAAAAGAAAAGTGATGTGTAGAATCTCCATATCTATTCATATACCAAGTTTCATAATTAATATTATCTTAAATGGTTTTTAAGTCATTGTGGGATCCAGATTTCTAGACATCCAGACGGACGGATGGACAGACAGACAGACAAACAGCAAACCTATAGTCCCCTTTAATGTAAACACTGGTAGGGGCCTAATAATTGATTTTTCTTTGCCATGCAGACTGTGTAGAATCTGAGCTACAATATTATATGAGCAAACAGATGAGACCCTGATCTGACAGCTCCTAAAGAAGCTCTGTTAACCAATGCTTTCTGATCTGGGTCTGCCTTGTTAGCCAATGCTTTCTGATCTGGGTCTGCTCTGTTAACCAATGCATTCTGATCTGGGTCTGCTCTGTTAACCAATACTTTCTGATCTGGGTCTGCTCTGTTAACCAATGCTTTCTGATCTGGGTCTGCTCTGTTAACCAATGCTTTCTGATCTGGGTCTGCTCTGTTAGCCAATGCTTTCTGATCTGGGTCTGCTCTGTTAGCCAATGCTTTCTGATCTGGGTCTGCTCTCTTAGCCAATGCTTTCTGATCTGGGTCTGCTCTGTTAACCAATGCTTTCTGATCTGGGTCTGCTCTGTTAACCAATGCTTTCCGATCTGGGTCTGCTCGGTTAACCTATGCTTTCCGATCTGGGTCTGCTCTGTTAACCAATTCTTTCTGATCTGGGTCTTCTCTGTTAACCAATTCTTTCTGATCTGGGTCTGCTCTGTTAACCAATGCTTTCTGATCTGGGTCTTCTCTGTTAACCAATGCTTTCTGATCTGGGTCTGCTCTGTTAACCAATGCTTTCTGATCTGGGTCTGCTCTGTTAACCAATGCTTTCTGATCTGGGTCTGCTCTGTTAGCCAATGCTTTCTGATCTGGGTCTGCTCTGTTAACCAATGCTTTCTGATCTGGGTCTGCTCTGTTAACCAATGCTTTCTGATCTGGGTCTGCTCTGTTAACCAATGCTTTCTGATCTGGGTCTGCTCTGTTAACCAATGCTTTCTGATCTGGGTCTGCTCTGTTAACCAATGCTTTCTGATCTGGGTCTGCTCTGTTAACCAATGCTTTCTGATCTGGGTCTGCTCTGTTAACCAATGCTTTCTGATCTGGGTCTGCTCTGTTAGCCAATGCTTTCTGATCTGGGTCTGTTCTCTTAGCCAATGCTTTCTGATCTGGGTCTGCTCTGTTAACCAATGCTTTCTGATCTGGGTCTGCTCTGTTAACCAATGCTTTCTGATCTGGGTCTGCTCTGTTAACCAATGCTTTCTGATCTGGGTCTGCTCTGTTAACCAATGCTTTCTGATCTGGGTCTGCTCTGTTAACCAATGCTTTCTGATCTGGGTCTGCTCTGTTAACCAATGCTTTCTGATCTAGGTCTGCTCTGTTAACCAATGCTTTCCGATCTGGGTCTACTCTGTTAACCAATGCTTTCTGATCTAGCTAATGCATAGAGATGCGTCATTATGAGGTAAAGTGGACAAGCATCCTACCAATACTGTTACCCTAATTCTGTTACTTGTGGGATATTTGAGATTTCTTCATAGCCATGATTAATGAAAGACAAATGCAGTTATCTGACTGGTTCCTTTGTATCACCTGTTTTTTAATTAAAAAAAATTTCCACTGAAATCTGACCATTTAATTATTAAAAACTGAGTGGCACAACATTATCTAAATACATAAGTGACCATCTGCACTGAAAAGATGACCTCTTTTGAACATCCAGTTTTAGGGTTCCAGAAATAATTTTTCAATACAGCTTTAACCTCTCTTAGGCAACTACCTGCTCTAACTGTCCACCTTCTCTCGTATCATTGATTGGTTGCTTAAGACAATTTTGACTACCGGTAATAGTATATTAATGAATCCTCTTCAGAGATAAAGAGAGAAGTTTAACCCTTTACCTCATATAGACATGTTTGACACCATGACAAAAAGGACAGACCCCTATCAGATAGCTCTTGGAAAGAGCTGTCTGATCAGGGTCTCCTCTGTTTGCCCATACAACTTTATAGCTCATATTCTACACAGTATGCGTGGCAAAGAAACATCCACTGTTTCATACACCATTTAATGTTCAGTACATTAATATTCATCAAGTCATAAATTTGTATATGAATATTCATGAGTTAAAGGGATAAGTGTGGATGGAGCCTGTCCCAGTGCTTCGTTGGAACCCACATTTGCTCAATACCCTTTGCTTCTTAAACGACCATGGGTTATTTGATTAGCAAAACTCTATACTCATGAATTATTAATTAAGCATTTAATTGGATCCATGGCAGAGATAGCATGCCAACAGCATTGTTCATATAAACAATGAAACCATTATAATTTTACCAGTCAGCTTCTTTCTACAATGAAGAGCTGACATCAACCTCCTCGTCTTAGCGGATTTTCTTGCGGGCAGAGTGAGCCACTTTTGTTTTTTTGTAATTTCACTGAATAGTTTTCAAAAGTAGCTGATTAATATTCATGAAAACAAAGTTTTGCCAGTTGAAAATCCCACGGTATATACGGTAGTTATATATACCATGGGTTCCAACGATTGTCTTGGTGGTGTTACCTGCAGTGTGTCGGGACATTGTTCCAGGATGGTCAGCATGTGCAGGATGTTGCTGGCGTCCTGGATCACAAAGTTGGTCTCAATGTCGAATTCTCCTCCCACCAACTGGAAAATAAACCAACAATGATCAGAATCTTCATCATAGTTTTCATTGCTTTTGAATATATATGGACTCCACTTATTGACCCCTTCCATATTTAATAAACTTATGTAAAACTGACAATTTAGTGGGTATAAACCCATCTTCTTTAATCCCTCTCTGTGGTTCCCGAGTTGGACCAGTTCTCATGCTCTTGAAAACACTCAGGCTCAAATATGAGTATTGTACTCAAATCTCTATTGACACCAATGGGCATAGTTTGAGTAAGTATGAAAATATACATTTTTATATTTTGAGAACCTGTACTTTTTGCATGAGAGAGATCTTCTTAAAAATGATAATAAGAAAAATAGATGGGCTGAAAACTATTATTTGAGATCTAAATGGTGAATCTAATTTCATATCTGGTAAGTCAAAAAGGGTGACTTTGCTATGATATGGGATTTCACAACTATTTGTGCACTACGTTCAGGATTGACCCATCCCTGACTTATTCATGCATACACATGTACATTCTCACTCATGTCATCTTGCTGTTGGCACCTAAAACATTTATCTGTGGGTGGGGAGGTATAATAAGAAAAATTACCAGAAAGAAAAGGAAATACTTTTACATTTTAGATGACAAAAGTCGGTCACTGGTCAATGTACCCAAGTTTATGGACCATTTCTGGCCGAAGTTTTGTCAGTGGTTCAAGTGAAGAAGAAAATAATAAAGATAGAATGACACCTGATGACAACAGCAGAAAAATGAACTGACTTCAGATGGGTGAGTTAAAAGCAATCACTGCAATAAAAATTCTTCAGCAAACCTTCAAATATATAAAATTCAAAATTTGAAAAAGCCTAAAATGCATTTTACCAGCCACAGGCTTGAAAGGGCTTGTCCTTGTAAATAAGTTAAGGTCAGATGCATCTGCAAGACCACAGAGGGGACTTTAAATGAAGACTAGATGTGGGTGTTCCTCGGAACACTTGTGTCGCCTGCATTTAAGCATGTTTGATGAAAGAATTGACTAGAAAATCGATCTTTTGACAAATTATTGATAAAGCATAATCTATTTTGTGAGGTACAAAATAACACCAAATCACACACACACACACACACACATACACATATATATATATATATATTTTGGGGGGGGGGGGGGAATAAAATATTCAAACAGTGCAATATGTGATAATTTTCCCGAGCACTTTCGACTATACAGTCTTCATCAGAGGAGTGTCAGAATGACTATGAATTCAAAACATTAACTGTAAGAAAAATTATGACGTCATTAAGCACTTATGACGTTAATTATATATATGTTGCAAGTTTGTAGTCATCATTATCATTATTGAGTTATCATTCTTGTGTACTGCACTCAGACCAATGAGATCTATCTACTATAAATGTTTAAGGCAACACTTCAAATACTTTACAAGTTATGCACCACACAAGAATTAAATCCAAAAAAATAAACAAAGGGAAATAACTCCAAAAATACAACAGTTATCATTCTTGCACAATGCACTCCATGAGATCTTATCACCTGTGAGGTTTCAAAGTGATACCTCAAATACTTTTCGTGTTATGCTCCAGACAAAAATGAAGTCTGAGTATCAACAAAGGGCAATAACTCAAGGAAAAAGAGAAACAGAGTTATCATTCATGTGCACTGCACTCAGACCATTGAGATCTATGAAGTTTCAAGTCAACACCTCAAATACGTTTCGAGTTATGCCCCAGACAAAAATTAAGTCTGAAAATCAACAAAGGGAAATAACTCAGAAAATATTAAAGTCAGAGTTATCATTCTTGTGCACTGCACTCGACCTCAATGTGATCTATCCATGTTTTAAGTTTCAAGGTGATACCTCAAATACTTTTTGAGTTATGGTCCGGACAAAAATAAAATCTCAGAATCAACAAAGGGTAATAACTCAGAAAATACGAAAGTCAGAGTTATCATTCTTGTGCACTGCACTCCACCTCAATGTGATCTATCCATGTTTTAAGTTTCAAGGTGATACCTCAAATACTTTTCGAGTTATGCTCCGGACAAGAAAGTGTGACGCCGACGACACCGACGACGACGCTGACGACGACGCCGACGACGACGACGACGGACAAAGTGATCCCTATGTGTCTGCCATGCTATGCAGGCGACACAAAAATTAAAGGAAAGAGTCGATAAATTTCCTTGGAAAACATCAACATAGTTTATTGCGCTTATTAAATGCTTCAGTAAACCTTGGAAATACAATAATTTAAATGCAAGAAATGCAAATCAAATCCTTTATATTATCATACAAGTTCAGAAGCGTTTAAGCTAATATTTCTTTGGATTGGATTGAGGGAAAATCTTAAACTCATAATCATAAAATAACTACTCTTTTGCAGTTAAGTGACAGACTCACCAAAATGGCCCCTACTAATTTTTCTTTCCTTCTTTCTAGTAGATTTACTTATTATATTTCTTTCTAGAAGATTTACTTATTACATCAAAATAACCCTAACTACTCACCAATACAATTGTGACTAGCCCAACTGCAAACCAGCAATTTTGTAACAATGGCCTTATTAAAAATCCTAACTTTTTCATTCCTTAGTTGGACTTCATCCACCATGCTATATGTTTGAATACTGGTACTTATAAAACAGAACCTCCATAAAACAACAACCCTTACTAAATTCATACTAAACTAGAGAGCATACACATATAAATTTATGTTTTAAAACAAAACATTCAGGAAAGAAGTGATGTGTCATTCCAGAACCCCATAACATCAAGTGGACAGCATACACCAGGGGAAGGACAGTGGGTGTAGCTGACAGCTGGATCTTGTGTTCCACAACATATGGACCCATCAGTCACTGTCTTACCCATTAAACAAGTGACCATTAATCCATAACCATCACATTACACTTGAAGATCTCTCTCTCTCTCTCTCTCTCTCTAAAAGTCTCCCTCTTTTCACCTCACATTCAACATCTCTATCTCTAAGTCTCTTACTCCCAGTCTCTCACAGTCTCTCTTTCCCTTCTCATCCTTAAGATGTATCTTATTATCTCAATCAGTCTCTCTTTCTCTCTCCCATTTAAAGCCTTCTCTCTCTCTCTCTCTCTCTCTCTCTTTCTCTCAATTAATGCCCTTTTAAAGCAAAGCATCTCTCTCTTTCTCTCTCCTTAACATTTGCCTGACTTGCATGTCTAATTTTATGACAAAATCTGCAAAACAATTGTTAATTTAAAAAAAATATATATAAAAAATATATTAAAACTTCAGTTGAATTTCTTTTCTTTCACATTTATACATGTTTTTTTTTTACCCATTTGGCAGAAGATTCTGTGCCTTATTTAAGTATTAGTATCATATTATATTGTGTTATTTTATATAGTGTTATATTTCTCTGATCTGTACAGTATATAATATATCAAAAACTACAATCAATTACAACACGAGCTAATCATTACAATGCCCGAGGATAATCTGATATACAGATCTCCCTGACTACAGCCTGGAGAAATGTTACATTCATCTTTACTGAACACTTTACCTCAGACTTGTTTTGACTAGATATCCAGTATGTTGCTTTGACCGAAAAGCTGGCGCATTAAAAAAAAATTCAACAACCTATATTATATTGTATATAAAGTTATTTTTGTTTTAATGTAAGTTTTTCGGTCAAAGCAACATACCAGGTACCTTTGGTTTTGACACCTTGGCAAACAAAGTAGACCGAGATCAGACAGATCCATCCAGGAACTGTCCAATCTGCAAGCGCCGGGTCTTTTCTGTTTGCTCATACAATATTGTATCTCAGATTCTACACAGTCTGCACAGCATAGAAAATGTTTCATGTATATACCATTGAAGTTCAGTGAAGTTAAATATCCTTCAAGTTATAAAGTTATAAATGAAAATCTTTACAATTCTTAAATCCTTTTGACAGTTCCTAGGTCATTACAATACTTTGCGCCTGGAAAAGTTTTAAAAATTCTCACCTCAATCTCCAAACAGTCTGACCCAAAGCCAATAATATTCATGTAATTTGTAACCAGAAGAATTTTCATGATTGAAATCCAAAAGAGTGCTGACAATAAGATATTGTATTGTTATGCAGGAAATCAAGCCCTGATATCATTCAATTTCCTCCAAAATTCAGCACCAAAAATTTAATTCAATAGTAAAGAGACTTTCAGCTGCTGTTTGCGTTCACGCTCAGGCGTATATTGTGCAAAGTACTGCGTTTTTTGACAGAGAACGTCTTTAACCCTTTCCCTCATATATATACTCATTTGACGCCCTCAATAGGTATCACATAAAGCCTGATCTGCAGAAAACCACAGTTAAACCTTACCAAATTTAATTACAAAATCCTCATTTCCAGACCACTGAGGAGCAGCGAACAGCATAAAACCTGATCAGCCTGCGAGTTACTCGCAGGCTGATCTGGTTTTATGCTGTTCGCATAGGTCTTTTCATGGTGTCCTCTATGAGGGAAAGGGTTAAGGCCCAGCACCTCTGATGTCGGTTCTCTTGGACTTTTTCTGTCTGGGATGCCCTCCCTTAGCATCTCTAGACAGGTACACCTACACACTGAGACAGATGCAAATACAAGGGATCCAGGTGCGCTACCCTAGCTTGTTTCAAATAGAAACCTCTGGTTCTTTAACATGCCCAGTGTATAGCACCAATACATGCAAAGCCCCTTAACCACTGTCTGGATGAACCAGCGCTAGGCTTCCAGTTAGGTGGGGAACACTGAAAAGTGTCCTAGAAATTTTCCAAGTTTCTACCAGAATTTGAATCCTGGACCCTGGATTAGCAGTCCAGCGCGTTACCACTGGGCCACCACTCCGCCTTAGTTTCAGTGACTTAAATTTTTTTCACTGTGACATTTGGTATACATGTAGTTTCCACATTTTTCACAAAAATCTAAGTGACATTTACAATTATAAAGTTACTCCTTTAGAAATGTCAATGTGACATTTTCTGTTTTAACATATGACTATGGCAATAGGGCCAATCAACAGTCCTAGTCACTGAACTGTTTCTCTTATAACCCTTTCCCTCATAGAGGACACCATGAAAAGACCTATGCGAACAGCATAAAACCAGATCAGCCTGCGAGTAACTCGCAGGCTGATCAGGTTTTATGCTGTTCGCTGCTCCTCAGTGGTCTGGAAATGAGGATTTTGCAATTAAATTTGGTAAGGTTTAACTGTGGTTTTCTGCAGATCGGGCTTTATGTGATACCTTTTGAGGGCGTCAAAATGAGTATATATGAGGGAAAGGGTTAATGTTTATCATCTCATTTTCATTCTCAGCTAATACAAAGCATGTGATTTTCCTGTCATTCTCTCTGTTAGATATCATAATGATTGTTATCAGTCTCACCCTAAAAAGAACTAATCTTCAAGAATGCCTAGGCCTTTTTTATAACCTTGGAAGCTTGTTATTGATTTAATGACCCAGAAAAATCAATAGGGATCCTCTACTAGTCACGACCAGCAACTCCAGCCAAGTTGAACAATAATGTCCTAATTAATGGACTCCTAATTCATGACTATTACTACTGACCAAACGTGCGTTCAGTATACCAAACTGTATACAACCTGGCGTGCGTTCAGTATGGCAAACCGTATGCAACCGGTCACTTACAGTCAGCTATGGAGTTGTCTTAGGACCATGTAGCATGCTGTTCACGTGCACCTTATGCTGTACATAGGTATACGTGGACATCATGGGTTATGACACTGAGAGAGCTCCGTGCGTACAGTTGCATATGGTTCAGCGCACTGAACGCACGACAGTATTTGACACTAACTTTTCAGCCAGGTGTCCCTACAGAACACCTGTTCTGAAATTCAGAAGTCCCTGTCTTGTCATTCAGATATACTACAACTTCATTTGCATGACCATTATTGGGAAAAATTACAAATTTTCAAAGATGGTTACTCATAAAAACATTTTACAAAGATGATTATGGTTTACAGCAAATGAAGCTGTTCAAGTTACTTTTTATCAGAGTTTGCGACAAATGAAGCTTTTCAAGTTATTTTTAATCAGATGGAACACCTGGCATGTCAATTATGGAGTCCCTTCCCAAATTTTGTGTCCTTAGGATTGACCGCTGCTGGCCAACTGAATAAAATTTTGCAAAATAAAAAACACAAAAATATTGTAATCTTTCTGATTTTTTTTATGTGAGGAAGTCATCCAAGCTTTGGATTCATGAACAGTTCATGGGATGTGCATGAAGATAAAATGGCACAAATTCTTAAAAAGTTCAGAAGAAATTTAGTTCATGAACTGTCCCAGGTTCTTATTAAAAGAAAAGCAATAAAATGTTAACTGTTTGTGAATTGTTTCCTTAACATGAACTTTTCAAGAACTTCTTCCAGTGCAAATTCATTTTAATTTCACGAAAAGTAAGAACATTAGAACTACATTAATTGGCAGTTCATAAACTACAGTAGAACTGGCTTACTAGCCATCCTTAAAAAGTTTTGCCCTTTCGTGACCCTGAGCTTTTCCAGTGATGAACTGGTCACAAACTCTTTAGAAGACTTTTTAAGAAAGAAATCATTATTAACTGTTATGATCTATACTTTTTTCCAATGTCAAATAAAAAACAATGCTCAGCTATCAAATTTACTAATTATTTTCCAAACCCCATCAATTATATCTAATTTATTAAGCTTTCTGTCATCAAATTTCACATACTTGGGCAACAATCCCACCAAGGGCCATAACTCTTAGTTCCATTTTCACCTAATTTATCTCCTCTTAAAAAAATAAAGAAACAGCAGTCAAGCTAGGCATCCACATGCAGTGGTCTTGTTTTTACTTTGAACTCACAAAGAGGACATCCTAACTGTACAGTCATGGTGAATTTTAACAGTATCTTTTGGGTATTGAAGCCAGGCAAAAAATTAAAATTATATTACCAAGCATTATCAGTGGTAATTCATAATAACATTAAATCTTGCAAACATAAACACCCCTTGAAAGGAATTCATTATGTATTCTTGAACAGTTCTTGATAAGCCATGAACATTATGTTCTAAATGAATAATTCTATTGACATTATAAATAGCAACATATTTTTTTAAAAACATAAACTAATCCATAGGTTTGTGATAACTGTTTAACCCTTTCCCTCATAGAGAAAACCATGAAAAGACCTATGCGAACAGCATAAAACCAGATCAGCCTGCGAGTAACTGCTGCTCCTCAGTGGTCTGGAAATGAGGATTTTGTAATTAAATTTGGTAAGGTTTTACTGTGGTTTTCTGCAGATCAGGCTTTATGTGGTACCTACTGAGTGCGTCAAAATGAGTCTATATGAGGGAAAGGGTTAAGAACTCTGAATGGTTATCATGTAAGTAAATTCACATAAAAAATCTATCAGATCTTAGAACTCTCAATCAAAACAACAGGTATTTAGTTTGAGTCAATATGTTATTTTCCTTCCAGTCATGTTAAAGTTCTAGGTGTGTTTTATTGTTAAAGATTTACAAACCTCATTCTTACATTCTGTTTTTTACCTCATTATTATCTATTTTATCTTTCAATCTTTTGAAAACAATCTTCCATCATTTGCTGCCATTTTAAAAGTCATTATGATAAAGACAATTTATTCTATTGGGACCTCCATATTATAAACACATACAGAATATGTACATTTTAAGGATGTTTTTTTAAGTAAATAAAATTACTAAAATTGCTCCAAGAACCCTGGTAGGGCTTTTTATGAACTAAATTAATGCTTGAGTTTTTTATAAACTGTTTATGTTTTATGATTGTTTTGATGTTTTAAATGCACATCATGGACAATTTAAGAACAACATAGTATTCTGAAGTTCATGATAATTTCATGAACCAATCAAACACACTTCAAGAACTGTGGGAGGTTCATTAACTGTTACTAAATTAGTTTATGATCCACATTATGAAAACTTCAAGAACATTTCAAAATTGTGGCAGTTGCATTATCAGTTCATGAACAGTTCATGAACACTGTTTAAGGACAGTTCATTTCCAAAAGTTCATGAATTTGTTTCAAGAACTGTTTAAGAACTGTTCATGAATAGTTCATGAGTGGCTTGAAATGTTCATGATTTCAAGAACTGCATTTCACAGTGGTGGGTCTACCTGAATGCCACAGTGCACGCGCTGTCTTCATAACTATGACCGAAATACTGTTGCAGCGATGGAAAACTCATCTGAACAACAACTAATCTTTTTTTAATGGTTTCTGGGATTTACCACATTTTTGTCCCTATTTTACAGCATAAGCAATATAAGCACTTTCTGGGGTTGGAAGGCGGTATAATCTTTCAGAATACAGTGTACAAAACAAATAAATAAATATGTATATTCAGCAGATATAACAGCAAAAGAGATGAGAGTAGCAGATGGCAATGACAGCATTTTAAAATTGTCAGAATGCAAGGATTTTTATAAAACCATGTGCATTCTGTGGTCAAAACATTATCCTTAACAGTCAACTTTATCTTCTTGAAAATAATTCCGATGTGTCTACAAGACACAGTGGGTTTGACTTGACTTGACTTGACTATTTGATTTTCCGTCGCCTCGACAGTATTTCAGTCATATAGCGACGTCCAGCTAATTACAGGTGGAGGAAGACCCCGAATGCACGTAGACATCTGGGTAGAACCACTGACCTACCGCAAGCCAGCTGGAAGGCTTCCTCACATGAAAATCCGAATGATTTGAACCCACGCGGTGAGGGGCTGAGTGAGTTCAGTGGGTTTGTCAAAATATTCATTCACAATATTTATCATTTCCATTTCTGATGTTTGGATTCTTATCATGTCAGGGTTCGACATTAAGGCCCGACCGAACGACATTCACTAGTCGATTGATGGTCCGGTCCAGCTAGGTCCAAGGCTAACACGACCGACTGGTCGTGTTCTAAATTGGTCAAAGTTCGCAAAAATTTTATCTATTGACATATCAAAAGCACACAAATAACTGTATTGGTCAAACTATTGACCCTTGTTGAAACAGTTTCTTGGAAAACCCGCGTGTGCTATATTTAGGGGCATTTTCAGTAACAACCTTGACACGTGTTCACTCATTGGTTTGTGTTTTCAGAATGAGGCTGTTTTGATCCCCACGCACTTGCCAAGTTTAATGTCATAATCCTAAGCTAAGTATGCTTATTTCTTCATCTAACTTTTCATTTTATAATGTTTACGAAATCTTCATATTATAATGAATAAAATATAATTTAAAAATGCTAGAGATGCAAGTTAATGCATGAACGCTGATCTTTTATTATGCTGGGATCCCATGTATAACGACAATAGACCTTTTTACGATTTGTTTTTACATTGCAGCAAACAAAAATGAAAAGTCAAAAAAAGGAAAAAAAACTGTTGAATGATGACAGGAAATTTTTTTAAATCCGGAACTCCATTTTGGGGATTTCCAATGCAATGTTAATGAAAAGCATGTAACACAAGAGTAATTCTAGTATTGTCTTTGTAGATCTTTATTCATTTCTAACGGTAAACATGAAGGAAAAAAACTGTTAGGTATTCCGAAGTAAGTATATTGATCTAAATATGACATGTATGTGTTTTACACTTCAGTCTAGTTCAGTTAAGGTCAGACCTAGTAGGTTTCTAACTTACTGGACCACTGGTCCAGCTCTCAAAAAAGTTAATGTCAAACCCTGCATGTGCAGGGCTTTTTTATTCAAGCTTAGAATAATGCCTTAACTAAGAAACTGAGGGGGCAGAGGAACACTAAAATAAGTCAATTTAGAAGTCTAAATACACTGAAAATGTTCAAACTATTGCTTAAACAGCTTCAATTATGTGATTTACATCTTTTCTTAATGACTTATATTAAAAAACAAATTTTCAATAAATTTTAACACAACTTTTGCAGGAAATACAAGATTTTGGAAAGTACTTTGCCTCTAAATAGGGAAAATATATATAAGATTGCTTTATATATAAAAATAAAAAGCCATGGTGTGTGACTGACCTTAAAGGGATCTAAAAAAACAACTCCTCTTTATTAACCCTTAATGGACTTGTCCAGTCTTCATTTCAGACTAAATTATTAGTTGTTTATGGGGGTGCTTGCTGAACATTTATTGTTTGAATAGCGAACAGTGCAGACCATGATCAGCCTGCATATCTGTTCAGGCTGATCTTGGTCTGCACTGGTCACAAAGGCAGTCATAAGTGCCAATGTTGCATTTGTAAGTCTGAAACGATAAGATACAATGGTTGAGACGAGAGATGCTTTGAAACTACTGAAACCTAAATACATTGCAGATCCATTACAACTAAGTATTGGTTGGCTAAATTATTAGTTCCTCCATTATATTGGACCATATTTTAATTATATGACAACAACAAAAACTGATGACTTTTGGGTCTATTGTAAGAACTCCGTCATAATTTGCTTTGTGTCAAAAATGAAACACACACTGATGGATCTATATGTGTACAGTTAAAATGAAATACCGGTCAAATGTGCCTTAGTCAGACAGTATACTGTGTGCCTGTCTAATCCAGGGCTTAATTTTTTAATTTCTTTACCAGGGGCCCTTCAAAAGCTTCCTACCCTAAGGAAATTTCTTTAAATTCATGCAGTTTTCTCCAAAATTGTTTTTACCCAAGTATATTTCTTCTCCAGGCTCAAGAAAATGGTGTTTTTATTCCCCAAAATATGTTTGTTGGGTTTAACGCCCCACTGACAGTATTTCAGTCATTTGGAGACTATGTCTACTTAAAACAGATATAGTGCTGCCACATTGCAGTATTACACCATAAACATTTGGCATCATACCACACCCAGTCCTATTATTCTGACACCGGGCCAACCAGACCTGGAACAACCCTTATATGCTGAGCACCAAGCAAGGGAGCTATACCATTACCACTTTTTATGACTGGTATGTCATAAAGAACATAAACCCTGATCAGCCTGCAAGTTAGTTGTAAGATGATCTGATTTAAACTCCTCAAATATATATCTTTATTTACATTTGTATATATTATATATATTAGCTATTACAGTGCTTGTTTTCATTTGGATAAACATAATACATCAAGATAAATAAAACCTTTCTTTTGTTCAATGGACTCTGTTAGAAATAAGAAATTAAGTTTAATGGGTCATCCACACAGATTTAATCTCATTTCAAACAACATTAGGCAGAGAGGATAGGCTCTACAGTGACTTTTTTTAGATTTTTTTTCTTTTTACTATATCTGTGGCTTCCTTATTGGATAAATTAGTATTTAAGTCAAAAATTGGAAACTATAAGATAATGAAAGTGTTCAATGAAAGTCCCCCCCCCACCCATATGTGAATTTCATAGTTGACTGGGCATGGTAATTTTTCATAGTTGGCCAACATATCCCTGTTGGGCCTCCCCCCCCCCCCCCCCCCCCCCCCCCCCAAGACAAATTGCTGGATCCATGCATGAAAGGTATTGTTTTTTTATCAAGATTCCCATACAGTCTTCTTAAACATTTGCAAAACCCCTTAAATACTGTTACTTTGCAAGTTTTCTTAACTACAAAGTTTATCTGGTTAGAAGCCTGATTGCCTCGCATGCTTAAAAATTATTTTGCAGACTGTTAACTCATAAAGAAAATTGTAATAGGCCTTCAAATCTATACAGACATGCTCTTAAATACTGTTACTTCAAAATAAGAAAAACCTGTATAAATGTATGGTTCTTTACCAATTCTTATCTTACCATACAAGAGATAACTTGATTATGATGATCCATCTGAAAATGCAATTAACCAGAGTCATAATAACTTTTTCTGCATCTTTATTATAAGACAGACTTTTACTTTCAGATGATGAAACAAACTGATAAATATAGTAGAAATGCATTGTTTTCTTTTACAAAAATGGGAATGCTGAATTGCCATCTATTTACATTCTCTGAGGTAAATACAGGAGATAAGACTGAGTGAAAAAGTGAACATGAATGCAAATGTGATGTTGATTTCCCTATATGTATGTGTATTTTTTCTGTAAATATCTATCTATCTACCTGTCTATATGGATATTACATTTTAGTATCACACAATTGGGATATTAACACAAGTGTAGAGATGTTGCTGATTTAGTTATGTTTGCCTTGATTTCACAGCTACTTATATGCTGTTGATTAAGCATAATTTCAATAGTTTTATATTTTATTTGGATTGAAGTATGTCTACAACAAACCACAGTCAAAGAAATAGTTTATCGTTATTGATTTTGTTTTCATTCTCAACAATTTGTTTGTTGGGTTTAATGTCCCACTGATAGTATTTCAGTCATTTAGAGACTATGTCTACTTGAGAGAGATATAGTCTTGCCACACTTCAGTATCACAATTCAAACTGCATTATGCCACACCCAGTTACATTATCCAACCAGTCATGGATCTTATATGCTGAGTGCCAAGCAAGGGAGCTAAACAATTACTATACCTATACCAGTTAAATTTTTGTGATTTTTGTATGTCACGGTCGGGGGATCAAACCCACAACCTCCCGATTCTGGGGCGAAAACTCTAACCACACAGACACAGGGATGGGTCATCAACAATATAGGTTACTTGAAAGCATGATCATCCAATACATGCATATGAATTATTCATATATATATATATTAAAGATAACTTTGATATATTTCATACTGATATTATAAAATGGATCACATCATCTTGGTTAAACTTCAATTTGCCCAACATGACACTTTTTTTCTCCTGAAGCATTAAATGATTCTGTATGCAGGCTAATCACAAGATGCTTTAGGACTGGAAATATTTCACACAGAAGTAACAACAGGCACTGGCATACCATGCACTTTTAAACCGAATGCCTTGATCCCCTCAGGTAAGAATGCAAGATCAATATTTATTGATTTGACAGCCTCCAGAGCTGTCAAAACATGTCATCAATCAAATTTTTGCAGAAGTAGTATAAAATGTCAAGCTATTCGATAGATTAAAAGACACTGGATGACAAATTCGACTTACCAGGTGCAACACGGTGTTGACAACATCCTTGTTGGAGACCTGGTTTACCTTGATTAAACCGATCAGTAAACCAAATTTCAACTCATCGTTTCCCTCAGATTTCAATATTTCCTCTGCGGATTTGACGTCTGATTCGGCGCTCTCGCCGGACCCAGACATTCTTATATCTTGTGAATGCTATTTCATATAAAATACATGTACTGTTCTGTTTGGTAAATTGCAATATGCAATTAAATATGGAAAATACAATATGAGACGGCTTCAATGAAGCATCGGTAAAGTAGCCGATACCACTTCCGGGTTATATGAAGTGAATGACAAGGCTAAATTTGATTTGTCAAAATTTATGGGTTTGGATTTTTAATTACAGTACTATGTGTATTCATATTGTATAAGAATTTTATTTGGACTTTTATGACATGTCGATGAAATGTATGATACACGAAATTTGTTTGTTGATGCATACACTATTTGACTGGGTTCTCACTTTTGCTATTTAAAGGGAATAAAGAACCGAAAAGGATAGGAAATTGAAGGAAAGCTCTCTTCTCTCTACTTCTTCTATCTCATATACTCCACTCCTTTGGATAGGTTGATGTGTGAGGAGGGGGGCAACCTGAAGAAAAGTATGATAATTATATGATAATGTTGATTAGTTTGTACTTTTTGATTTACATATCCACGGTATAATTAACTGCGCAGAAAGTTTGAAATTGTGGAAAATTAGTGTTTTTCCATAAACCTATAATAACCCATACTATAATGTTTAATAAGCCTTTGTTTTTTCTTTGTGAAATATATTATACATAGACCTATTGCTTTGTCAAGTGCTGAAATGTCTAACCTTTGCCAATTTGTGCAGCATTTTGATTTGCTCTGTTCAAAAACTGGTCGGATTTCTAATATGTATAGCAGTGATCAAAGTGAATCATTCATAAATTCAATAAGATTTAAAAATATTTTTTTTCAGATTAAATTGTATTTGGTCAATCATTCAGCTAGATTTTTTAAAATATTGTTTGATAAACGGAACTTTTTTTTTTCTCACGGTATGTATGTGTATTTCTTAATCGTTTGGGACACTTTGGCGTTTAGAAATATCAAGTGACGTTGTATATAATTGTAATTAATTACAAAATAATAATGATAATAAAATAAACCTACCTCAGTAACGCACGTGTGTGTGTTAAAATTTTAGCTTTGCTATTACAAACTGGGATTCTGCTTAAATATATATAGATCAGAAGAATATGACCGAACGGTAAAAGTCTTGTATAAGCTCGTATTTTAAATGTTTAAAGGATCTGATGCATGTCGATCGATGCAAAACAAAGTTTGACAACTAGTCTAAATCTAAAAAAAACAACAACAAAAAACAACAACGCAGTGCTCATATTGTCCATTTTTCCCAAAGTCACGATTTCAAATATCTGCTATTCTGTTGAAGAGTATCTGAAAATAAGTTGTATTTTACAAAATAACATTACAATATTATCAAATGTCACATTTTCTTTTTTCTGAATAAGTTGTGGAATCTTTCCGGATACTTTTCGAACACCCCTTATACCAAGATAAGTATTCTTATCATGGGTTTCTTATCATGTGTATAGGCGTAGACGTTTCTCGTCCTTTATAACTCTAACTGAGGGTGGTTTTATACTTTGAGAACCTCTCGTTAAACGATCATGTGACCCCGAGATAACGTGTGATATGTAAAATGGCTCATATCAATTATGAGTATACTGAGTGTTCTCTTCAATTTATTAACGATTAAACCAAATATCTATGTCACTTATTATATCGCAGATACCGTTTATTAGTTGTTGTTGTTGTTGTTGTTGTTGTATTGGAGTTTACCGTCGCTGCGATAGTATTTCAATCATATAGCGACGTCCAGCTAATTACAGGTGGAGGAAGACCCCGAGTACACAGGTACCCGGGTAGAACCACCGACCTACCGCAAGCCAGCTGGAAGGCTTCCTCACATGAAAAATCCGAAGTCCCTACCGGGATTCGAACCAACAGCGGTGAGGGGCTGAGAGATTTGTAGTCCACGACTGTAACCGCTCGGCCACGGCGGCCCCCCGTTTATTAGTGACCAGAAAAAGTCCCGCGAAATCGCAAGAATGTTATTTACTAATTTGCTAGTGCCCAACCACAGGATTTCGCATAAATAAACCGGCCTTGGTCGCGCTTGGCTATAAAGCCGAGAGTTGTCGGTTTTATCCATACTGGGATTGGGCACGGTCTCCGTGATGAATGACCTACAATTTCTTTTTGATGGTCAATGCATGCTTCCCCAGAAAATAAATTGTTTCTAACGTAATGGAGATGCATTCTGATGGGTATCTGGGGAGGAAAATTGAGGTTTTTTTAGGTAGTCATACACATCCATAGAAAGGCAAAAATTACTTTCAAGTGCCTTGAAATGGGGGGTTGTGGGTTCGATTCCCACTAGCTGTCAAACTTTTTCTTTCTGTTCTACTTGTTGGTCATTATATCTGCATGGGTAAAAGTTGGAGGTTAAAAAAATGAAAATCTTGATTTTAGCATTTTTATATAGTTTTATATAAAATAAGAAGTCATTTGCCAATCTGAAAATCCTGTAAACAAGGAAAATTCCTGAAAACTTTAACCCATGTATCTGTATCACTCAGGTCAGGTTTAGAGAGAAAAAAAAGTAATTTATATAGGTATTTATTGGATAATTTATGCAAAAATAGCAAATATGGTACCTAGCTGGTATGTTGAAGGACTAAAAAAATCAAAAGCACTTGGTAAAAGTCTTTTTAATTTGGCAAGATCAACCGAAATTGATCTACTTCGTAGAAAATTCGGGTAAACTTTGAAATATGAAATATGTCTCTCAGTTATGTAGAACTTAGCGATATAGGGCCCATTTTGAATACAAAAAATAAACAACAACAAAAAACAAACAAAAAAACCTTTAACCAGTGTGTAAAATGGATTTGGTATGGTAAGAATTTATGACATATTTCAAGTATTTTTTTATTGAAACAATCAATATTATTTGTTTATAATAAATGATCAGTAGCAAAATATTTTTCGTAAAGAGGATAAGACATAATATTTTTCTTTTGTTTTTCATTTCTAAAAATGATACCTTTAGATAAAAACGGGACGGTAAATTTTGTTTAGATTAGTTAGTAGGTACGTAGAGGCACACAACAGAATATTGTTTATTTTTCAATTCTTCATAGTGACCCTTCGGATGTGACTTCTTTAAAGTTAGATAATATATATTGAAACTTGAATATACGGTGCTACTTTCAATCTTTTATGCAGCACGCTGCACAACTAGTTTGCGAGTTCGAATCCAGCTAGAGAACTTAGTAATATTAAAACAAGTTCAAAACACAAAAGAAGATAAAATTAAAAAGGACTCAATACTGTCACATATTTAAAGGCTTGTGCTTTAGTTTCAAAGGGGAAGTATAATACAGTTGCAACACTGGAAAATAATGCAGAATGGGAAACATTCAATTGCTGTGAACAATAATGGTTTTACTGCGACCTGCATAGCAGAATTAAACACATTCCAATGTCAAACGGATTGAAAAAAAAATCCAAGATTTATTATATAGTGCTAACCGCGCGGGTTAAACTTGGGCTGTAGAATCCGTTGCTCGTTATTGGTGTGGCAATATTAACATTGAACATCAAAAGTCCCACTTATTACTGCACACATATATGAAGTTATCTTAGCCTAGGACCATATAACAATGATACCATGCTTTTCACATCTTCCTGTATGTATACGTGAACGCACGCAGGGCTACAGCGTCTTTCTTCCGAGCGTTCGTATAAATACCACACAACATAAAGACGAAAGATAAATTGGATAACTCTCAATGATCAAAAAAAGGAGCCATGAAGTTAAAATGGGGACAAAAAATAACGATTTTGTTGCTTTGTAACATCCTGTGGCGTGGCTAGGAGGCTAGTCGAGGTTATCCATTTTCGATAGATTCACCATAATTTCTCGTAAACTGTGCAGTTTTATTTAATTTCAAACACAATTAACACAACTACTGAATGTTAAAAACGGCGACAAATTCGACACAAAATCAAGCTCGTTCTTTTAGTAATATAGAAGATACTGTAAAGCGTCTGCCAAGATGTTGAACGTCTCAACGAGATTTCGTTCAAATCCCGTTCACCTGTAAAAAATATTGTAGTCCAGATTCTACATAGTATGCACGACAAAGAAAAAAAAACATCATTTAAAGTTCAGTAAATTCATAAATGTGTACCTAGATAATAATGTGTTAAGTGTATAGTGATACGGGTTCAGCCAATAGAACCAGATTTTCATTGCATTCAACATGCAACATATTATGGGAAGGAAATTATAATGTTTGTTTTCCTTTTTAGATGGTTTCACGAATTGCTGGTATAATTTTATCTCCTTTCCTGATCGTAAGAAAAACTTGAAAAAAGCACGAACCATTTTCCTCATACATAAATTAGAGAAGAAAAACGAACTTTGTTTTAAAAGAAATACACTTTTAATGCGAGTATATGGACGTGCAAGAAATAAAAAAGTTTCATACTTGTCTGTTTGTTGGGTTAAACGTCTCATCGCCAATTGCTCTTTTCGCGTTTTTTTTTTTCAAGATAAATCATACTAGTAAGTTAAATAACAAATTATTTGAATACAAGACTTGAAGTACTGTAGAAATGCTTTATTTTCCATTACAAAAGTAGGACTGCTGAATGACAATCTATTTACAATCTATGAGGTAAATATAGGAGACAGGACCGAGTAGGGACTGAATGAAAAAGTGAATATGAGTGCATATACGATATAGATTCCTCCCCCCTCTCTCTCTCTCTATCTATCTATCTATCTAATATCATACAATTTGGCTTCTGACACAATTCCAGAGATGTTGCTGATTTAGTCGTGCTCAATTTCACAGCTACTAGTATGCTTTGAATTAGCATAATTAACATAATTTTTTCTCACCTATCGGACAGAGTTATCCCGAAATTTACCCTTGTGAGATAATCTTATTTCGTACAGTTTGACATGTACACAATATGAGTAAAGTGATACTTTAATGGATTCACAAATGTTGTGAATTTGTATTTCAGTCGTTGGAGATATTGTTCTAGTTTGTTTATTATTTAGATGTTAAATAAAATGTGGTATCTTGTGTAATTGAATTTTTTATTATGGTTTATTTTACATGTACATGTAGTATATAAATAGAAACACCGTAATGTGGTATGCTGAAAATGATCATTGGTAGGTGAGAAAAAAAATCTACCACGCCCATTGAGTAGTGGATATGGAAACCCTACCCTCGGGTTGAGATACGGCCAAAAAACCTTGGCAAGCCTCAGTTTTTTTTACGTATCTCAACCCTCGGGTGGGATTCCCTTATCCACAACTCATGGGCGTGGCAGATTCACTTTATCTTTTACTTAGATTAAGTATGTCTGACACTGTACACTGACTTCTTATTGGAAACATCTCAAGATCGCTCGGCACTGGAAAAAAAAACATAATAAAAGTAAAAGTCAAAGGAGGAGCTACTGGCACTTAAAGATAAGTACATGTATACAAGAAAGCGCGTGCGCGCGCGCACACACACACACATACACACACAGTTGCAAGCAAACAAAATATGTGTACATGTATTTGCTTTAAACCTTTATACATAAACGCAGCTATAATAATAATTTGGCTTAATGTTTTAGAACGCCGACGAAAAAAAATCCAAGAAAATACAAGTTGCAGACGTTATTTGATATCAGTTTAATTCTGCAATTAGAAACTTACGTTCTTCATTAAATGTATTGTTCATCCCATCTTCCTGTTCCATTATCTTTGTAATGTTAGTTTCGGCTTGCAAAGTGCATTCTATGTTCAATCCTGACACATTTTAATGCATTTTGTTACTTCGCGTATTAACCATACATGTACAGTCATCTATTTTTTTCCATATCTAGCCGTTAGTCCCGTCCCTCTTTTAAAGGCACCCATTTGCCACATTACACAAATCCTTTATTTGTGATTACTATATTTTACCATTGGAATCAAGAAATAGCTTAAATGTAATCAACAGAACAGAATATATTTAGGCACTTGGCCCATCGCCATAAACACATATAAATGGCATGCGGATACAATGTAAACACGCTCGTATCATGTAGACACATTTAACCATTATATTTTGATTTATGTAATGAGAGCATAAGGTTGTTTGTAGGAGGTCTTACCTCATTATTTTGATCCTACACGCAATATAGATGTAAATATAAAGGTTTCTATAACAACGCACACACACACACACACACACACACACACACGAGCATCCCTTTGCACACACATGTTCGATAATTTATTATTTCTAACATAAATTTTAACGTATTCCTAACATTAATAATTACATTTATTTATCATGAATATCAAATTATCTCCATAGCATAAAGTAATATACTATCATGCGGCCTTGAATTGTGATTCAAATGTTACCAACACCATGACACCTTTATATGATAAATTTTACAAATAATAAAAACAAACAGTATACATACGGTTTCTCACAAACCGGACTGAAGAGATTCGTGCACGGCTCATCCACCCAAACGTAGTTGAATTTTCTCCAGATGGCCCGCAGTTGCATTTCCGCTTCCCATTAGGATCACTGCCGCCCCAGTTGAAGTAGATGACCTTTTTCTCTGTGTCCACCCAGATCCACTCGCCCTCTTTCCCTCGTCCGACATCCCAATCCAATGTTTATCATCTGCAATACGAGGTATTTCTTTTACTTTCTACAGGATCCACCAGAGCCTCTTTATACACTGCCGTAAGTTCTAACCGATCATTTTAAATTTATGAAATATCTCAATGAAAGATGAATAATATGTGCAAAATTTCATTGTAAGTGGTTGTGAATTGTGTCAATGCCTAATAAAACCTAGTAATGTATCGTCAAATTTTACTTCAATACACCCTGTAGATTTTGAAAACAGATAATATAAAAAAAATGTTTGGTTAGAACAGTGTATATGTAATTCTGCAATCTGGACACGTGTGTATTTATATTCAAATTAAAAACAAACGTGTTAGTTTCGGTTGACAAAACTGTCAGCTTACAGTTCAAGGCGCTTCGTCTTTTTTTTTTTTTTTTTCTAATTGACATATTTTTCTAAAATTTTGCACATAAGTACCTTAGACTATAACTAAAAGAATATGAATTTAGATTAGGGGGTATCATGTTTGTTTTAGAGATTTAGCTCATGGTAAAACATCACTGTTCTAGAAATTGTTGAAAAAATAAAAAAATTAAGCAATTGGAAAGATTCCATTTTAAATACTTTCATGATATATCAAGATAATATTTTCAGAATATTTGATTTGTAATTTATTATGTATTTCATAAGTTACAGGTGAAAATACTGTGAAACATAAATGGAAAAATACAAAACAAGCAAAAATCGCTATTGTGTCAGGACTACCTCTCAAAAGCAATGAAATTATTTTTTCTCGATAAAAAAAGAATCAACAGATTCTCTTTACTTTTTTCAGATACAATCCTCTTATAAAAAACTGAAAATTTAAACATCACCTTGTTTGTTATTTAAAAACAACTGCTTTTTTATTGAAATTTTAGCCAAATTTGCATAAAAACCCTAAAATGGGACTTTTTGGACCCCCAATATTGGGATAATATACTTTTAATCATGTTTTTAATACATGAATCTTAAAATTTGGGGTTTCCTTTAATATTATAATCAAAATTAACGAGAATTCAATGAAAAATGACTATATATATATAATTTATTTAATTTTGAATTTAATGTAGATATGTTTTACGACGTTTATTTTGTTTTCTCGTGAGAACTATCAAGGAATGTACCAGTGAGACAAAAAAAAATGAAGCAAGAAAAAACAATGAGTCAGGATGTCATTTATCCAGTTCAGAACCTGATTTGAACCTGACCACACCTTCACAAACGCTTACTTTTCAGCTTAGAAAGCTGTCCTTGGATAAAGATGTCCTCATCATCGTCCGTAATATGCACAAGATGGGCATCGATCTGTTTGCAGAATGCCTGCATCGAGATACATGTCAAACTGACGTCGTCAAAATGTTCGGTACATGGAAATCATGGATAGATACATAACAGTTTAACATCATGTTTTAATACAAATTTACAACTTGGGCATAGTATTCACCATTGACTGTACGATATGATTCAAAATAATACCATGGCAACTTAAGACCTAAAATGATTAGCATTAGCTTACCAACGGATTTAGAATTGAGTACTTTTACGGGTGAAGGAAAACTTAGGTGCTTCCACACAATATTTTGTTGTTTACTCACAGGCTCATGTTTCATTACATGTAAAATATCAACAATCTCATTAAAATCAGATTCAGTATCGCTAACTGAATCTGACAACATCGTATAAAAGTTCGTCTCAGATTGATCTTTTTATAAGCCAATGAAATTCGCGCCTACAGAATCGTTAGGTATAACCAGCGGAACGGAAGTAACCGCATCAATATATATGAACAAATTACAAGATGGCGGTGTCATTGGTTTCAGCCACTGTGATAGAAAACAAGCCTAAAAAGCTGTGTAAACCGAAAACAATAACGTAACCGTTATCGGAAAATTCATTTATCTCTATACAGGTAAATCAGGACAGTGTGTCTACTTTTGTCAAACTAAAATACAATATGTTCCCATAAAAAAAACTCTAATTAAATATAACTCACAATAGCTCAGTGGATAAAGGCGTTTTTTTATATATATATATACAGTGCAAGCACATTTGAACATTTCAGTTCATTCAGATTTTCCTTCAAAGGCGCTATCTGTGTCTGAGTAGTCAGAACCATACTTTTGCTGTTTCCGCCGCCTTCGTAATATATTTGACAATGTGTACACTTTTGGAATCTAGTTCACTCATCTTTTCTGAGACGTTTAAATATTGTACATGTACTCACGAAAATAAGGACTAAGAAAATTCTGTAGAGAACTCATAACTCAACTTTCACGAGGAAAACAGGGCTGATTAATAAAACATTAAATAAAAAGTACTTCCTGTGCTGGTCTCGAACTTGGAACCTTTCGATTATAAGACGGCTGTCATCCCACTGCGCCACTTCGCTTATTTAACAACAGTCTTTAAATTTAAACTTCAAAACAATGGAGTTTAGTCACGGTTTGAGATTTTAATACCTGTCACCCCTATTTAAAACAATAACAAAAACATGCTATCGTTAGAAATACCGTGCGCGAGTTATACTCTTCGAGTAACAGATGTTTTGTGAGTGGATTTTCTTTTCGGGAGATTTTGATAACAAGTTCAGTGAGAAGAACGGAAATAAAATGGTTTGAAACGCGCTATTTGGTTGGTTTAAAATCGAGCACTTGTTTATACATATAATTTACTTAAAAGGTCAATCTGACGTGACCCTAATGCGATGTTGGCAATAGTAGAGGAGCGCAAATTAGGATATGATTTTAATGCGATTGAAATCTCAATAGATTGGTTTTGTAGTTGCGTACATATTATTTATAATAATAGTGCCTCATTCAAAGTTTCATTTAATGACCATTAATTAAATTAATCGAAGACCAAAGAATGTTAAAATCCTAATACGGAAAGCAGGAAAATATGCCTATGATCATGTTAAACAGTTGTGTCCTGACTCTGTACTGACCTGCGCATGCTTAAATGTCATCGAGCTGCTGCTGATGTAGTAACAGGACATCCGGAACGGAATCCAACCATCCGGGCATTCGTGGCAACCTGCAATAAAATAATTCAGCCGTTCTATAGCTACATCGCTCCTTTGAAAAATGTTTAGCTATATATATATATATATATATATATGCTGATATCGTTCATGTTTCATTCTCAATCCAGTTTTCTAGAATTACTCGTTAAAGATCGAATATTCTCTTCCATTCTATTTCTATTGATAGACTTTATTTGTTTTAGTGACAAACGTGTAAAATAAAAGACAAAAAATAGGTCTTCTTACCATCTTTATTTCCTGCCAGTTTGCTCAATTCTTCATCTTTTCCCTTGCGCAATTCGGACTGTTTTAACTCCAGTTCGGCCAGTTTCATCAGCACTTTGTAGTCGTGGTCAAAGCGCGACAGACACTGACCCGGCTCGATCCCAGCTTCGCTCCACCCTAGTGAAAGATGTATCCCTAACAAAACATACAGCAATATCATCATCCCCATCATCATCGCGGTGTGATAAAATGTAATGCTAAGTTGGGCAAATTATATAAATATAATCCAGTCTAAACTAATTGGTTTGGAAACTGAAGTACATAAGTCATTTGAGCTATGTGGCGATTGTTGCTGCCAGGTCTTGAAGGACTTTGGGCCGTGCCGGTATATGCAAGCTGATATTGAGCTGTGCAAATGCCCTAATTAAAGAACTGTGCCATAATTTTGAGGAGTTGGTGCTTATGTATGTCTAATTATAATTCAATGAGACGTAATGAGACGTAACCATATTGTTTGTTTTCACGAGACAGACAGAATACATTTTAACCTCAGACCCTATGAATATTTCACTCGTTTTCCCCTGGTAAATATTAGGTACATTTATATTTCGAAATCAGAAAATAACACAGCAGAATAAAACCTATATTTGTTGATATTGTTTAAATCATAGATGTATTTTTGGAAAAAAGAAGTTTCCTCAAACAGTATTTCAAACATCAGTGTTGAGACAAATCTATATAACTTATATCTCAATAATATCAGGTGATGTTCAATAAAAAGAAATAAAGATGTGTTTTTCAGCATTCCTATGTTGATAAAATATTTTGCCTTTATTTTATTCATGAATCATAAAAGATTTGATACTTAAAAAAATTAACAAATGAAATAAATGCAATCACTGTGATATATCGACTTAATAGATGTGATATTTAACAATGTGCCTGTGATATTAACTTTTACCATTATAGTATTCATGAAATATTATAGATTATGTATTCATACGTTCATCTTTTAATCTAATAATATGATTGTATCTTAAATTAATTTTAATAATGTATCATTAATAGTATTATCATTTTGTTTAAACAATAGCAATAAGTTAAATTATTATAGCATAATTTAATTTTCAATACAATAAACCGTTTTAGATTTGGTAACGCCTATCCTTCTTGTAATCCGTGCTTCTGATATCAATGTACCCATTTGGGAATAAGCCTTCGGGCTTAAAATGTTATCCATGACATCAAGTTTATTTTATAAACCCATTATCCTTTTTTTGTCAATTTTTTACATTTTTTTCTCTCATTTTAATGTTATAATATTTTCCTGTCAGAAAAAATAATATTGTTTTTATAGTCATAAATTAAGATCTAGTTATCATGTTAAAACACTGTAGTATTGAATTATCGTATTTTCTTTTAAATGTAAAATATTTTTTTATTTATAAACTGTGCTAAATTAATCTTAATTTTTACTGTTATACACATGTATATGTTTGTATTGATCTTCTGTTGTATATAAAATGTGCTCGAATATGTAAAAATAAACAAATAAAAAATAAAATCATAAAAAGGTGATTAATGTTCTCGGCATCAACACATCTAATTAAGAATAAGAAATGTGATTTAATTGTGCAACTGAATATACTATCAAATTTACATACTGTAAAACTCGTATATATTACACAGGCCCGAATGCATCGTTGGACTGAGCCATACCAGTACCATTTTTCACGACTTTGATATAACGCAACCAGGGATAGAACACACGTCCTCCAGATTCCAGGGCGGTCGCTCTTACCATCTTACCTCTGGGCCGATCGAGCTTATAACGAAAACTAATAACTGATATTCAATACTATTTTATTGTGATTTCACTGACATTTATGTGGATAACCATCATTATTACCATTACTATTTAATACCACTGTGTTTTCACGGACTGTTAATGCTTCACCAACAGGATATATTTCAAGCCTTTTGAACAACAGATGAAACTTTTTTTTTCAGGGCACTGATATCACAATCGTATTTTGAGCCCCACCCGTTCCCAGCTGAAAAATTCTCGATCCGGGATTGTTATATATATCAAAATGTTATCATATGTAAATATCATATAGCTAGGTTAATAAATTAACTTGTTATATACTATATCATTATATGAATGATAATATTATTAGTTTCGGTTGTGATTCGAACACACGTTAACACAGTGCAAGGATTGGAAGTTCTAGTTGAGATCCTATGTGCTATTTTAAAGGATCATTATTGACGGAGTAACGACTGTTGTTTGACAATTTTTGATAAATAAAATGACAAAAGAAACCTTTTAGATAAACATTTTGCTTAGTTTCTAGAAGAAAACATATCCAAAATACATTTCAAGGGAACGAAATATATATAAAAAAAAAAAAAAAAAAACAAAAAAAAAAAAAAAAAAAAAAAAAAACAACGTAAAAAGCAAAACCTCAAAAACTAACCTAAAATTAAATACAAATTAAGATTCTTTCGAAAGAGACTTAAAAGTATACTAATGTGTGCAATATGTATAAATAGTTAGTATAAACATTTAATAACATTTTGATCTATTTATGTACATGTACATGTAAACGTATATGTGAAGAATGAATGATTTATTTACCCAGTCACAATATCGTGACACCGGGCTAGCCAGTCCTGCAACTACCCTTAAATGCTGAGCGCCAAGCAAGGGAGCTATCACAGTACCATTTTTATGACTTTGGTATGTCGTGGCCGAGGATCGAACCCAAAGCCTCCCGCTCCCGAGGCGGACGCTCTAACCACTCGGCCACCGTGGACGGTAAAGGCTTGAGTGAAAATGTTAGATTTTGTCCTTTTTGTAATGAAATTTCAATAGAAAGTTAATTGCATGTGTTATATTTAAATGACTTTAACTCCGTTTATTCTACGCTCGTGTTATGGCAGGAAATTTTAACCTCAACCTTGTATAGTTGGTTATATATCAAGAAACGTACATGATTATCATGTTTATCTCACTTTAGACTTCTTTTATTGCGAAATTATAGTATCTAAAGAATTTTTTTTTCTTATTTGTAGGGAATGTAAAGGACAACTAACATGTATTTGGATTAGGTGTACCACAAGTGAAAGAATAAGTGTTAAAACTAAAGTTGTTGGTTTTGTGCTCCTCTCAATGTGGATAAAGGGAAAAATCCGCCACAAATAATTTGTTTGCTGAAATGCAGGATTCTGATAAATACATATTTTTGTTTTCCATTACAAACTCAGCGATATTAAGATTATGTGCCAAAACCTGCAAGAATATTTTAGAAAGCCGCCGTTATTTTACTTTGTATGTAAATTGTTTTACGTTTGTAATTTCCTTCTTCTCATATCATATTTGTTTTAGACAAAATTTGAACGTTTCTGTGCAACTATTGTTTATACCCCCTTTTTAAACAGTCTTTCTCTTTGTCACTTTTCTATCATTTTAAGAATATAGTTAGTTACCTGTAAATTCTTTTTTTATTTTTATGATACACGAGCATTGGGCTCAGATATTATAAAATATTATTTTGATATGTAAATATTTATCTCTTGTAATTCCATAAGGAAAGGCATTGTGCTAATTTAAACTATATTTTGCATTGTATTTGTTTTCTTGTTGTGCAATAAATAACGATATTAATTGTTATTTTCCGAGTTTGATTACAGTTAATTGATTGATATACATTGCCTCTAATTTTTTTGATTATATGATCTATGTTTTCTTTTATTATCACTTAAGTTTTGTATTTTATTTTTTCATTTAATACGCCATGTAAGTGCATGCATATTTTTTTTCTTAGTTTATACATTCATTTTTTTCAATCCAGTCTTTATTTCTCTAATAGTTTCCGTCTAGACCTATTCATTATAAACATAAATGTATGCAACCAGACTTTTATTTCGCGCGCGCGCGCGTGTGTGTGTGTGTAAACATGCGACAAGACAAAGCTAGATCTACATTGCTCCCTTTCTGTAAATTGTAAATATAGCGGAAATAATCAAGTATCCATCGCAAGTATATTGTTTTCACACTTTTCCTATGACATGGCTCAATATGTTTCGATGACCCTAGTGAAAGATGTATCCCAAACAAAAATCATCTCTATCATTATCGTGACGTAATAAAAGGCGGAAAAGTTGTTTGTTTCCACTTACATCTCTATAAATAGGATCGATAGGTCGGCTTAACTTTTTTTTTATTTTTAACTTTTCTTTCCATTTTTTACCATTAATTTTATTTTAGAGAAAGTGACGGAAAACAGCGTCTTGCAACCGTAATAGCCCGAATGCTACGAAAAAAAGTTTAGGGTCGGTACAAAAACTGGGGCGGTCGGGTTAGTGAAAACCGGTTACTTTTTTATTGTGATGCTTACTGTTGGACAAACAGTTTATATGTCAATTCAGCTATGTGGCGAGTGTAACTGCTAGGTCTTAAAGAACAATTAAGTATGCAGATTAGACATTATTAGACACCATGTAGAACAATATACTTACGACTAAGAGTACGAAATTAAGTGAAACGAGCTCCAGGTCTTGAAGGACCTTGGACTGTGTCTGTAAATGGGGCTGGAATTATATCGACTGTTGCTGAAGACCAAGAAGGTGTTTTAACTGTGCAATAGCCCTTTTTAATGAACGGGGCTACAACTTGGAAGAAAATTATACTCGGAATCGTCCGAACAGATATGAAATTACATACATGTATATTTTTTAATGGTTGTTATTTTATTTCTTTGAGTCTTTATATATTATGTTTCAATACATTATGTTTATTCCTATCTACAAACTAAACAGGATGCAAATTAGTAACTCTGTGTTTTCAACATAGGCTATTTTTATCATTTTATTATTGAAAAAAGAGAAAAACGGGAGTCGTCAAACAGTCCAACAGTCCAGTGATAATATTGTATAAGTTGTTTGCTCTTTATTTCATTAAGATTCATGTACAAATGTATGAATATTCATTAACTGAAATTTAAATCATATAAGAGAAAGTATTTTTTTTCTTTGCTCTGCAGACTGTAGAATCTGAGTAACACTAATGAATAAGCAAACAGAGGAGACCCTGATCAGGTTTGATCAGGTTCTGCTCTGTTTGCCAGTGCGTCAAAATGAGTCTATATGAAGTAAAGGGTTAGTGAGTTTAAAATAAGGCTTCAAATAGTGACTAGGCATGCCAATCTTAACATTAGATATCTGCGTGTGTTCGAACCTGGTGAAAATGATTAATTAAATAACATGTGATTATTTGACATAATTTTATGTTAAATTTTCGCATGTTAGTAAACTAAATATCAAATATAAACATGCAAAATATTTTGATTAAAGCACACGTAAATGAATTAATGGCTTATAATAAGACAGATGACTTTTTTTCAGCTTAATATAAATAATAAATGTTCTTTTTTAGATGTTGAGGCCGATTATACAAAGTGTGAGCGTGCGGGCATGTGTGTGTAAAACTATTGAAACGTGAAGTAAACTTCATTCTTGAAAGTTATTTTGAACATCTTAATATCCCTAGGTATTGGTACCTTTATTATATTCAATATATGTTATAAAACAAATGTTCATATCTGAAATGAGATGTCCACTCACTATATGTATGATAAACTATGCAACTGAAGTCATGAGAATTTTATGTTTGTCTTTTTTCTTAATATATTAGTTTCATAATACATTAAGTTTATAATAACAATGTATTTAATAAAGATCAATCGATAAAACGCCCCACTAACAGAACTTTTAAACTTTTTCAATACCGTAAAATATACAGTGATTTCGCTTTTCTTTTCTTCTTAACTTTAAGTCAAATAACATGCGGAGGCGCTGAACCAATACCCCCTACCAAGTTATGTTTTTACAAGCACTTTTTATACCTTCAAGAGAGAGAGAGAGAGAGAGAGAGAGAGAGAGAGGGGGGGGGGGGGAGAATAGTCCATCACAAGGAATTGTTTTGTAATTTCGTTTTTTATTTAAGTTTTCACAAGCCGTGACGTGTGCACAAATGGAGATTATCTGTAAGTACCCAGGCCTTTCCTTCGCTGGTTTCTTATTGGAAACATTTACATCGTTCAGCACTGAAAAAGAAAATCATAATATAATTGTAACTTCAAATGAGAAATCCAAGGTCAGCAAAAATAGGGGGAAACTGCTGGCTTTACACAGGCAATTAAACGATAAGTTCACACACACACACACACACACACACACACACACACACACATTGCAATACAAAATACTGTAAAATCATTAATTTTCGTTGACATTAAATTTCGTTGATTATGTACCTAAGGGAATTTCGTGGGTACATTTTTTCGTGGATCTATGTTCTAGAAAACGTGAGGTCTATATAAGAGACAAGTTTTCGTGGGGATTAACATTCATGGATAAAACCCTCCACGAAATCGACGAAAATTAGTGTCCCACAAAAATGAATGATTTCCCAGTATATGTATATGTTTTAAACCTTCATACATACATGAAGTTGATTACCCTTACAGAGACATTTAAACAGAGATGCATGCCTCGATAGTTAACGAGAGTGACCCACCTATCACACGAGTACTGGACATTTCGCTGGTGCTTGGGGGAATATTACTTAATCCAAATATATGTAGTAAATCTACTGAATTTAGCTTTAATGAGTTAAGATGAAGGAAAAGATTCATGATAAGAGAACTTTTTAGTTTAAGTAAATTAAGAGAGAGAGAGAGAGAGAGAGAGAGAGAGAGAAGAAAGACAGGCAACTGGTCCGAAATGACTAAGCGCGGCATGAGAAAATGTCGAGTTACATGATAGTCTGGCTGCCTCATGTATATGCACGATTAACCCGTGATTTTAGCGGGTATTTGACTGGTGTTAGTAACACAAATCTTCGAAGGCAAACATGTAGAATGATTGCTTACTGATATTACTTTTAATTTCCATTGCGGATGTCTATTTGATTTCTAATATCGTCCGGGTCTCGTTGAAGTCTCGTTGACCGTGCGCGACTTCAGAAAGTTGATATGGGCAAAGAATAAGCTGCCAATCTCTGTTTATAAGTCTCTTCCCTATATTAGCGAAATGTTTTAGAACGCTGACGGAAAACCCTAGAAAATACAAGTTGCTGACGGTTGTTTGTATTCAGTATAATTCTAAAACTGGACATGTATGTTCTTCGTTAAATGTATTATTTATTTCATCTTTCTCTTCAAATATTTAAAATTCATAATGTTAGTTTCAGTTTGCAAAAATCATCTCTATGTTCAATCCTGAAACATTTAAATGCATTTTGTTGCTTCGCGTATAATTAATTATGCGGTTATTTTCTTTTCGTATCAAGCCGTTAGACCATCCCTCTTAAGCACTCGTTTGCCATATATAACAAATATCCCTATCTGTGATCACTATAATTAAGATATAACTAAAATGTATTAACAGAACAGAACATAACTATATTATAGGCTTAGGAACTTGGCCCATCGCCATAAACATCAACATATATAGCATGCGGATACAAGTACAAAATAAATACATTCATATAAAAAAGCATATTTAAACATTATAATTTGATATGTGTAATAAGAGTATGATTTTGTAGATAGAAGGTATTATCTCATTATTTGATCTTACACTCTATAAAGATATAAGGATCTATAACCAAACGTACGCATGCGCATCCCCTTGCACACAAATGTTCGATTATATAACATGAATTTTAAAGTATTCCATAATATTAATAATTGAATTTATTTTTCATGAATATCAAATTATCTCAATGTCATAAATGTTAATATATTATCTTGCTGTCTTGAATTGGGATTATCTAAAAGATTTAAGTGTAATCAACACATTGGCATCCTAATATTTTTACAAATAATAAAAAATACACGGTGCACGTACGGTTTCTCACAGACCGGGCTGAAGAGTTTCGTGCACGGCTCATCCACCCACATATAGTTGAAGCTTCTCCAGATGGCACCGCAGTTGGCCGCCCGCTTCTGATTGGGCTCCCCGGAACCCCAGTTGATGTAGCTGGCCCTTTCTTCTGTGTCCACCCACATCCACTCGTCCTCTTTCTCTTCGTCCGACATCCCGATCCAGTGCTTACCATCTGCAATATGAGGCACTTCTCTTACTTTCTACAGGATCTCATTATATATATATAATTCTGCAATCTGGACACGCATGTATTTATCTTCCATCTTCCATTTTCTTTTCATTTTTTATTGTTGTGTTAGTTTCGGTTGACAAAACTATCAGCTTACAGTTAAAGGCGTTTCAGTTTTTTCTTTTCAAACGGACAGATTTTTCTAAAATTTTGCACATAAGTAACTTAGACTATCACTGAAAGATATATACATTAAAAATAGGGGGTCACCATGCTCGTTTTAGAGATTTACTTTATGGTAAAACATCACTGTTTGCTAAAAAAAATTGGAAAAAAAAGCATTAAAACTGGAAGGACTTTAATAACATGTCAAAATTATAGATCTATTTTCGGGATATTTTATCTCAATTTGTAACTTTGAATGGAATATATAAAACGAGCAAAAATCACTTTTGCGTCAGAACTAAAATGTATGCAAAAACTACCCAAAAGCTATGAAAATATTTTTTTCTTGTTAAAAAGAATTCAATGGACATATTTTCTATGTTTTTTCAGATTCAATCATCTGATATAAAGGCTTTCTGAAAATGTAAAAAATGTATATTTCAACATTTTTTTTCCGGCCGTTGGCTGTTTTGTTTTCACCTGACTTTTCGGTCTAACCTTAAAGGTGAAAGTCACTAAACCGCTGAAGAATACTATAAGTATTGATTGGTCGACTTAAAAATCGAAAGTATTCCTCCGGAAAAGAGATCAGCATGTTCGCTTTGTATATACATTCCTAAAACCTCGATTTTTTGACAGAAATATATTAATACATATCTTAACGTTCAAAATAATTAATTCAGCTACACAAAAACATCTAAAGGATGAAAAATAAGACGCAATGTATCAGTGCATAATTTCAATACTATAGGGTGGATGCACTCAAAACTTGTTTTGTATAGTGGTAAGTATCTTTTGATCCTTTCTCTGACAACTGCTGGGATGCGGGTGACACAAGTGTTCCGAGGAACACCCATGCAGATGTATTACTTGAAGGGACGTATTATGTTGTAAACTGGGGTCGCTCAACTATCCAATCGTCAGCAATTTCATACCCGCTCCGTCGCTCAAATTCCCATTGCGGGCTTGCATATAGTTTTTCTGTCCAGCTACGCGCCTGGTGTAGATATATTTTACGATCTTTATTTTGTTTTATCGTGAGATCTATCAAGGAAGGTACCACTGAGACAAAAATAAAAAAAAGAAAGAAAAAGCAACGAGTTTTCATGACATTCACAATCTTAATGTCCTGGTCAAAGCCTGGATGTCATTTGTCCAGTTCAGAACATGATTTGAACCTGATCATACCTTCACAAACGCTTACTTTTCAACTTAGAAAGCTGTTCTTGAAATAAAGATGTCCTCTACACGGTCCGCAATATCCACAAGATGGGCATCGGTCCGTTTGCAGAATGCCTGCATCGAATCAAGATACACGTTACACACGGACGTCATCAAAACAATCATGGCTAAATACATAACAAAGTTTAATAACATTTTTAATACAAACATTTTATTCATCCACGTGACCAGTGTTTATATCACCAGATAGCAGATTTGAGAAATGTCCTAAAAAACATACATATATAGGCGCTATATCCTGTTGCAAAATATACGCCCTCCTGAGTCCTGATGTATTCGCCATTAACAGTAGTGCCTTCTGCATGGCCGATTCCAGGAATTCAGGTAAGGGGGCGGGGTATATTAGAAAAAATGTAGGCCGAGAGAAAGGTGTAGTTCTGACTGGGCGGGGGATCCCGGGAAACTCCCCCGCGATTTTTTCTTGTGAGTTTGTCTACATTTATGTATGGTTGGGAAATTTTAGAGGGGGCGTGCGCCAGATGCGTCCCCCCCCCCCTCCACTTGAATCCGAATGTGTTATGGTTCGATATGATTTAAGATAATACCATGACAGCTAAAACACTAAAACAAAATGGCATGCATTACCTTGCAAACGGATTTAGAATAGAGTGCTTTTTCAGGTAAAGGAGGATGGTTCCATACACTACTTTGTTGCTAACATTCAGGCTCATAAAAGTGAACTCATGCGTCCTCACAAGTACATGCACACTAATAAAAAGTAGGACCTTCTGAATTTTGCAACCAAGTATTTCGCGGCATATTTGCACCTTCAACCTCTTTGCTTTTCTGTATGAATGCGAGAAGCCACTCTCATACAAACACGTGTCATTCTAAACACACTGTTCAATCGCAAAATGAGACATCAGTTGGAATCGACGACAACAGTCACAGGGGCTCGAAGTTGAATCAGTCGAATCATATCGTTTACCACGAATAGAATAAACAAAGGAAATGAGGACACTGTTTTCGGCTATTATTCTAATATCGCATTTTTGTGTAATTTCGAATTAAAATGATGATCATTTACGTATGAAATGAAATGAACTTGTGTAGATTTCTCTCCTATGAATGATAAAAATTTGTTTTTAGTGATTAAATGGAGCTTGACAAGAGCCAGGAAAGGCTAATTCCGGTTTCAATATTGCAGTGTAGAAAAGGTTCAATTCTCAATGGCCAATACATTTTATTTGACTTAAGCTATTTCAGCGGAAATTTGAAAACCGGTTAAAATTACAGAGGAATCATTATGATTGAAATCCATTGCACTGGTAATTTATAGACACATTTTGACGCATTAACAAACATTATCATTATAAGAGAAAATCTGTCTCAAAATTTTCCAATGTTGGTCTCAAAACAGTGTTCTCCCTTCCCATGTTTAATGTTACCTTTATAACTTCGAACCCCTGTGACAACAGTCGTACTATGGACATGTAGCGCGAGACGCAGTGAATAATAATATGAGTATTTGTCCGTTTTTTTTATTTTCTAACATTTTTGGGGTAAAATCAAGTTACCAATATCAAAGCCTACTTAAAAAATGTCTTGCTGACAAACATTTTGCCGTGTTAGCGCTTTACTTTTCGTGAATTTGATTGAAAAAGGAGCAAACACTTCGATGGAATAGCTGAATTATCCGATCAGTCACACAAAAAAAAACTTACGTTTTCTGGTGAATAATTTCAAGCTACGAATGAAAATTCGTCTATGATCATGTTGTATCTTGCCCTTGTACTGACCTGCGCCTGTTTGAAAGTCATCAAATTGCTGCTGATGTGGTAACAGGACATTCGGAACGAGATCCAACCATCCGGGCATTCGTGGCAACCGGCAAAACAATAATTCAGCCGTTTGAAATCCTATCTACTTTTTATTCTCTATTCACAGCCCTTTTTAGCTAATATGTCCAAATGTGTGTGTGTGTGTGTGTGTGTGTTAACCCTTTCCCTCATATAGACTCATTTTGACGCACTCAATAGGTACCACATAAAGTCTGATCTGCAGAAAACCACAGTTAAACCTTACCAAATTTAATTATAAAATCCTCATTTTCATACCACTGAGGAGCAGCGAACAGCATAAAACCTGATCAGCATGCGAGTTACTCGCAGGCTGATCTGGTTTTATGCTGTTCGCATAGGTCTTTGCATGGTTTCCTCTATGAGGGAAAGGGTTAATATGCAGAATTTTATTTTCTGTCTACATCTTTTCATGAAAGATCGAATATTTTCTTCCTGTTCCATTTGTTTACATTTCTGTTAATAGATTTTTCTTTAGTGCCAAACGTGCAAAATAACAGACAAAATAGGTCTTCTTACTTTTTGCTTTTCCTGCCAGTTTGTTTAATTCTTCATCTTGTCCCTTCAATGCCTTTAACATTTCAGATTGTTTTTGCTCCAGTTCGACCAGTTTCATCAGCACTTTGTAGTCGTGGTCAAAGCGCGACAGACACTGGCCCGGCTCGATCCCAGCTTCGCTCCACCCTAGAGAAAGATGTATCCCTAATAAAACAAACGGCAATATCATCATCCTCATCATCATCGCGGTGTTTGTGACCCACGGTAGAAGTCCGGTAGTCCGTAATACTTTATCCTTAGTTACTCTTTATGGTATATAATATACACCAAGTATCCGTGTTGCTAAGATATGTATTTTAACACATATTTCCCAAAACAAAAGTAACAATACTGTATTCTGTATGACTTGACAATAGATGATATTTGACTTTAAATACCAAGGAAACTGACCTGCCTGAATTCTGCGCAGGACGAATGATAGAATTAGAATACATGTACCTTGAATAGCAAAAACAAGTTGAAACAGATGATGGAATAAACAAACATGCAAACCACAAATCACACTTCAGGGGGCAATATCACTGGCAGAGGCCTGCAAGCGCCGCGTTATATAGAGAACAGATGTAGCCCAAATTTACCCAATGTTCATGGCTAGTGAAACCATTAAATTTATCATTTTAAAAAAAGAAAAAGATGATTAATGCTTAAAATAATGAAGCAATTTACTGACATTCACGTATCAAGATAAAAAAAAATACAATATTTCTTGGCAACCCATGGTCTGATTTAATTGTAACATCACACTAGTCTAGTTGCGTATATCGTTGGCACATCATGACCGGCTTGATTTTTATATGAGTTAGGACCCTTTGCTATCTTTATTGAAGATATTTTGACTACATTATTTCTTAGCTACTTTTCATTTAACGTAACAACAATTATAAATACCAAGTCTACTTGCTCATATTTTAGGCAGGTCATGCTTGCTTCAATTTTCTTTGAGTTATTCCCCCCTTTTCCCATATTTCTTGACCATATTTTATCTGCTATATTTCTAAGCTACTATTAGTACATAATGTTCTTCACAGCATTTATAAGTACCAACAGTAGTTGCATATATCCTTTGCATGTCATGATCAGCTTTTTTCATATTTATTAAATATTTTAATCGGCGATACAAATATAAGTGTATCAGAACTCTACATGGTTTGTGTGTTTTTATTTTTACCCTCCAACTTTATCAAGACTTTCTGACATGGTAACAGTAACTGTGACAAAACGGTATCTGGTGGTATTTATCATCTTCAATGCTAGTTCTTGTGACTATTCCAATGCTTATAAGTTGCATGTAAACTTCAACCAAAACCTATTTCTTCAAAAGGGGCCATACTTTATAGACAATAGTTATCTAACTTGATGGTATGTTACCCCTTAACACTTAATGAAGTTCCAAGTTAATTCCATAAGTGATTAATGAGATAAAAGCATGAGAGTGTTTCATACAATAAATAAATAAATAAATAAATAATAATGTTCAAGGCCAAAGAGAGCCATAATTTGCATTCAAGTTATCTTACTTGCTCATTTAATGCCCCTGAAGACCCAATCTCATTAAAATCAGATTCCGTATACTAACTGGATCTGACCCCATCGTATAGAGGGTCGTTTCAGATTGACCTTTGTATAAGCCAATCAAATTAGCGGATACGGAATCGTTCGGTATATCAAGGGAAAGTAACAGCATCAAGCTCTCAATAGGGTAGAAAGATGTGCAAGTGACTTTACCGAAGTCAGTTAGAAACGCGCTATTTAATTGGTTTAAAAGCGAGCACTTGTTTATGCATATGAATTACTTAAAAAGTGACGTGACCCCTAATGCGATGTTGTCAGATCCTGCGGATAGTAGAGGAGCGCAAATTAGGATATGATTTAAATCGCGGATAGTAGAGGGGCGCAAATAAGGATATGATATAAATGAGATTGCTGAAGACCATAGTGAAGTATTAAATAAAAAAAATATAGCAGGTTACTTAAATATAAGCATCATAGTCAATTGCATGCAAGGCTTGTATAAAATTGTTCAATATCAGAAGGGACCATAATTTATAAGAAATTCATTCAAAAGTTATTTACCTTCATGGCCTGATGCTTCCAAACACCTTCATGAAGTTTGAATTTTCAAGTGAAATGCGTGCATGAATAAATATTTAGTATAAAGAAATGCATATTGAAGTCGTGATCACTTCATAGTTGTTCGTATCTTCTCAAGATATCAATTTTACAATACTATAGTACTTGAAAGCATATTACAATGAGCAATCAATGAAATCTCCCATGATGAGCGATATTTTAATCTTAACTGTTATCGCCCAAATTTGATCATGATCAGCACTACTGCATTGCTTTAAGATTTACATAAATCTTTTAAAGCAACTCGTTCATTGATGATCGGTAGAAATAAAAATAAGTTGTTGTTTTTTACTCTCCGTCGTCAATGTTGGTAAAGTCTTTGTTTCCTGACAAATAAAGTCACATCGCACGGAACGCGCTATTTTCGTAAACGCTCTTCGGGAAATTCCGGTGAAATAGTTTCATTGTTTGTTTATTGGGTTTTAATGTCTTATCGACAGTATTTAAGTCATTTGAAGACGATGTCTGATTGTGACAAATGAAATGATGCCACATTGCAGTATCACGCCGTAGACAATTGGCATTATACCACACCCTGTCCCACTCTCCTGACACCGGGCCATATAGTCCTGCAACTACCCTTATATGCTGAGTGCCAAGCAAGGGAGCTATAACAATACCAGTATTTACGAAACAAAAACTGGGTAACTAACGTAAAAAGACTTCTAAATGAATACGGATAGGTAGGTAGTTTATGCCATAATCAGTTCATTTCTTTTTTAAACAAAGTATCACAGATATTGTTTTTTTTTTTTTTTCAAAACTGGTATCGTGATTTAGAAAGAATTAAGGTGTTGGATTCTTTATATTAACACATAAAAACTCATTTTGAAATGGAATTATGCTTATGTAATATCTTTTCTAGAAATATAAGAGAAGCAATACCTAAACTTAGTGTGTCATCTTGCATGTTAAAAATTAAATCACGTAGATATGGGAGAGCTAGAGTGGAGAGAGCTGAAAGGAGGTGTGTGTATTGTAACCTAAATGATTTAGAGGACGAGTATCATTTTGTATTAAAGTGTACATTATATAGTGATTTGAGATTAAAATATAAAAATATTTATTTTTTTGGAATTAGTAAGATGTAGTGATAAAAACAGCTAATAAAGCTGGGGAAGTTCATTGAATTGGCATTTAAATGAAGAAAATCATTTATTTTTTAATGAGTTTTTGCAATAATATTTTTTGCTGGAAATGTTTGTTCCTATAAGTATACGAGTAAATCCATCCTCCTTATTGTAGTATTCTGTTCTAGTGTGAAAAAGTTAAATTAAATGCATAATAGAACTTGTCATGTGTGTGATTTAGTGATAATAATAAAATGTGTGCAAGTGAGTGAGGGAGAGAATGAGTTAGTGCGTGTATGTATGGGTTAGTGTGTGGTAGAGTGAATGAATTATATTATGAGCTATAATGTTTGTCACGTGGTATAATTATAATAGTTGACGATGTACTAACTGTATAAGTCAAAATTGATAACAGTATGTCGCGACCGACGATAGATCCCGCGACTTCCTGATTCCGGGACGGACGCTCTAACCATTCTTCCACGGGGACCGGTCACGGAAAAACATAGAAAGCGATGCTTGCTGTATCATGTGACATATTCCGCAACATTCTCGGGTAGCGAATTTATAATATTATTCAAATTTCAGTCATTTAACGGCACAAGAAATAAGAAAATTAAGTAATATATATTATATTTATAAATACATGTATAGGTTTTATACCGTTCATAAAGCTATTTCCTGTGACTGAGTAGCCACCCAAAGTTTACAATCATGGATAGTTGCATTGGGCGACCATGCATCTGTAGATGGGTACTGATAGTTTTAAGTGTTCAGTATTAATGACCATCTGTAAGCGAGCTGTGAACGCCAAAACTAAATAATACATCTTGATTTAAAAAAAAATGTCTACGGATATACTGATGTTTAAATATAACCACAATAGAATGATAAAGCGTCCGCATCAAAATGGGAGGTCTTGGGTTCGATTCCCGAAAGAAACATACGAAAGTTGTTAAAATGGTACTAGTAACTTTCTGCTTGGTGCTCAGCATATATTCAGGGTAATTCCAGGAACGGTTGACCCAGTGTCGGGATAATGTGACCGGGTGTGGCACCATGTCACATGTCTACAGCATGATACTGTAATGTGGCAGCTCTATATCTGATCAATATATCTATATCTGGTTGTTAACATCTTCAACACGTGGCACTGGAGAAGATAGAATCATAACACAATTAAAACTCAAAAGGATAAATTCAATTGTCGACAAAAATAGTGGAGTCAAAGCATATACTTCTCTAAACTCACAGACACTCGATTTTTTGTTTATAAAGTAACTGAAATATGTTGCATTTACTGCTACTGTTAAATCTTATAGATGGTTAGAGCGTCCGCCCCGGATTGGGAGGTCGTGGGTTCGATCTCCATTCGCGGCACATGAAAGTCGTAAGAATAATACTGCTATAGCTCCCTTGCTTGGCGCTCAGCATATAAGGGTAGTTCCAGGACTGGTTGGCAGGGTGTCAGGATAATGTGACTGAGTGTGGTATCATGCCACATGTCTACGGCATAATTATGCAATTTGGGTGTGCTATGTCTATCTCAAGTAGACATAACCTCAACATGACTGATATACAGTCATCGAGACGTTAACCCCAATAAACAAAATGTTACAGAAAAAAAGAAAAATCGATGATCTTTAATTGTATAAATTATAGTTAAGTGATGCTTCTTGATTTACTTTAAATATGGATACGGCTTATTACCCTATATAGATTTAAAATTAATAAGTGAAAACATTTTAGAGCTCCGTTGAAAATTACCCAGACATTTGATATTAAGACGGTATAATCCTACTTGCTTGACACGTACTTTTTCAAATAAATGTATAAATTTTGATAAATCAAATATGGTTATTTATAATCTTTTCGTATATAGCCAATAGTTACATCTCTCTAAGACATGCATTTGCCCCATAATATTAAACAAATGTATATGGATGCTATATGCTACAATGGACCGTTTATTTATTTATTTTATTTTTTTTCCTTATTCATAGCTAGACCGACTGCTTACAAACAGTATCACAACCAAGTCCATGTGTTCCTTTGATAAACCATGTCACTTATTGATTACCTATTATCCAAATGGAGCTATAAGAAGCATGGATAATATATATGTAAATAAAAATATTAAATGTAATCAACGCATTATTTTCTTTTGAACTTACTTGCTGTGGATAGTGAATTATATCTATGCTCTAAAAGTCAGTACATGTCCAGGAATTTTTTAACTGGGAGTGTTTGAAAAATTCAAATGTCATCAATATTGACACCCGTACATTATAATATTTATAAATGGTGAAAACACACACAACACTTATGGTTTCTCACAGACCGGGCTGAAGAGATTCATACACGGCTCATCCACCCACATGTAGTTGAAGCTTCTCCAGATAGCACCGCAGTTGGACACCCGTCCGTTATTGGGCTGTTTGGCGCCCCAGTTGATGTAGCTGGCCCTTTCCTCTGTGTCCACCCACATCCACTCGTCCTCATTCAACAGGTCCGACATCCCGATCCAATGCTTATCATCTGTAATACGAGTTTCTCTTGTTACCTTTTGCTAGATCTCACAGGGGGCGTCATATCTACACACGTATAATTTTCAATATGTTTATTAATGATTCAATTTTCCTGTATCAATATTTGATATGCGTGATGCAAGTTTCGGTTGGCAACTGTCAGTTTACAGTTATGCAGGTTCGGATATTGAGAACAATCAGATATTGTCTAAATTATTTTATTTAATTTGTCGAAAATATATTGTTGTACACATTTTTCATAAAAGGCTGAGAACTAAAAACTACATATAATTCATAATCGTTCAAAGCACAATATACTGATCAAATTCAGGATGACATTTGGTCTGGTCTAAACGTGATTTTAACCTGATCACACCTTCACAAACGCTTACGTCTGATTTTGAGAAGCTGTCCCTGAATAAAGATGTCCTCGTCACTGTCCGCAATATTCACAAGATGGGCATCGGTCCGTTTGCAGAATTCCTGAATCGAGACACACGTCATACTGACGTAATCAAAATAGGCGGTACATAGAAATCATATCTAGACACATAACAAAGTTTATCATCATGCTTTAATACAGATTTTGCTCATTCATATCATTTTAATACCCATGGTAAAACATGCAGCATACATTGATAAATTTACAAACAGTGTACCCTTGTTTGAATGGGGACCATGAGTTAGTTAAGTGAATAATACGGCCGACATTTTTCTACAATTTTAAAACGTTCGACTCGCTAAAAAGACGTGAAGCTTATTAAGTTTTTATAATTCCGAATGAGCTGATGTATGAGATTTATAATCAGCCCAATTAATCAGTAGCAGTAATAAATAAATAAATAAATAAATAAATAATAAAAACAAATGCGTAAATATCAAATGGTCTTAGTTTGTCCTATGAGTGACTCGCTCACAGACTAGTTTATCGGATTATATATATAGTGCCCGAATTCAAGGTTTTCACTGTTACATAAATTGGTATTAGCTTACCGACCATGAATTGAATTTATCGAAGAACAACGAATTAAAATCATAGCGAAAAACAAAGAAAATGCGTTGTCCTGGTCCTGCACTGACCTGCGCCTGTTTGAAGGTCAGGAGATTGCTGCTGATGTAATAACAGGACCCCCGGAACGGGAGCCAGCCATCTGGGCATTCATGGCATTCTGCAATAAAATATTTCAGACATTTTAGGTACATTACCCGTCTGAAAAATGCTCATTGTTAAGCTCATGTCAATGAATATGTTAAGGTAAAGTCCCTGTAATAGTTCCGCGCTACGCATGTCTTGCACCACTTAACATCTACCAAGATAACCAAGGTACCCTAATGATACATTAGAAAACCTTGGTTATCTCTTTGAAAGGACATGAGGTTCAAAATGTAGCGGAACTTGAGACAAAATTTACGAAACAGGTGTACTACCATCTTACAAAATTTAATTTATCTAAAATTTTAAAAGAAAATGTTTCGAACATCGAATTACTTTGTGATTTAATGAAAGCAGATCTATATATCAGATAAATGGATGAAGGAGAAAAGAGTCGTATATGAATGTGAAATAGTTCTCCGATACCACTTTTTCAATATAGCAATTTAATGAAAACTCATATGCTTATACCATTAAGTGGTAATGGAAATACCAAATTTTTATTTTTATTTTATTTCTGTTGTGATTTTCAGGATTAGAGGCACTGAAGTAATCGAATAACTTATACATTACTACAACAATGCAATTCCATCTATTTTGTTTACTTAGATCACGCCACTATAAGAAGCATTATACTGTGCAGGCTTAGACAATTACCTGGTAATGAGACAAATTCTGAATATAGCTTTCTGTCCAAATTTTTAAACATGCATGTATATATTCAATCAATTTGGTGTTGCATGTTAACTTGGCATGCAATATGTAAAATCCGGAAAATTTTTATATACATGTACAATAATAATAGTGTTGAACCATGAATCTGAAGCCTTAAATAATTTATTTTGGTTTATGCTATAAGGACGAAATTGTCATATTTGACAAAACTGAAACATTTCTTCCTGTAGAATTTGATTAGTACTCGCTGCATTTAACAGTCAGATTGATAAATTATTTTCCATTTAATATAAGTTTCTGGACTAGTAGGATTAAAATTACACTGGTTACACTTGGTTTTTCAACACATTTTTTAAGTAAAAATCTCAAATTCAAAATATCTCTTTGCGCTTGTTTAAGACCATTTTACTCAATATAAGAATGTTACTTTAGAATTACATTTGAAATTGAACCATATCTATATAACATGCAATATTTGTTGAAAATATCGCTTATACGTTTTATATTAAATTATTGCATCCGGCAGGTTTAACAATGTAGATAGAGGAAAAGGTTTTAAATAATATGTAATGTTTTATTTAGTATGTAATCAAAGACAGACTGAGCCGGAAAACCATTTTTGTTCTTAGTCTGTCCTATATGTAGCCGTTATCAACATTTCAAAGTTTAATGAATATTATTTCAAGTAGGCCGAAAAAAAAATAAACCTTGCAAAATTTGCTAAAAAAGCAATTAATCTGAGAGTATCTGTTATGAAGTTTTGTCAATCTGACTAAAGTCATCTCCTATATATACGCCATGCTACATTATTACGTAGGAAGATCTGTACTTTAGACAAATTGGAAGTTTTGTTTAACTTTTTTTATTTTTACAGATGATCTGGTTTGATTTTTTTTTTTCATTTATATACTAGTATAATCATATCACTTATAGATCTATGGCGCCATGCGCTAACATGTATTTTAATTTTATATGTAAATTTGTTTAAATATCATTGTTATTATCCGAGCTTGATTTTGAAATGCCTCTAGAATGTTTTATCTTTGATCTATGTTTCTTTTCATCAAAATACTTTGTTTTGCAGTTCTTCCTTTTCCTTAAAACACTATGGAAGTAAGTGCATGTATAAAAGGACCCCATAAATTGATAACAACTGATTGACAGTCAAATAATAGTTTTTCTAGATCTATTCATTTCGTTTATGCAACTAGACCTTTATTTGTTTTGTTGTGGTTATTGTGTGTGTGTATGTGTACAATTAGAGTGTGTTGTCCCATTTCTGTAAATTGGAACTTGATAACGACGTTTCTATCGCGAAATCATTTTTTACACAGGTTTCCTATGGTTATTATTTTTGCACATGCTTTATTTCATTCTAAATTTTAGTGACAAACTTGCAAAAAAGTAAAGACAATAGATCACTTACCAGACTTCTTTCTTGCCAGTTTGTTCAATTCTTCATCTTGGACTTTCAGTGCCTTTGACATTTCGCCCTGTTTTTGCTCCAGTGCGGCCAGTTTCATCAGCACTTTGTAGTCGTGGTCAAAGCGCGATAAACACTGGCCCGGCTCAAGCTCTGTTTCGTTTGACCCTAGTGAAAGATGTAACACTAACAAAACATACAGCAATATCATCATCCCCATCATCATCGCGGTGTGATACGATGTAATGCACTATGTTGGGCAAACGGAGACTTATAAAAGACCTCTACATATTTCAGCTCTGATGTATATAATGTAGTATAAACTAATTGGTTTCAAGACTGAAGTACATAAGTCAATCGAGAAAAGCGGTAATTGTTACTGCCATACTTTGGACCGTGCCGGTATATGTATGTCGCCTTAAGCTCTCAGCTCTTGAAGAACTTTAAACTGTGCCACAATTTGGATTAGTCTGTGCTTATGTACAATCCAAATAATGATTAAATAAGACAAAGTAAGCAGACATTTTTGCAGTTAATCGTACAAATAAAGAATATTTTCATTTTACACTAATTTTACATAGATCAGAATTATGCCATATGTATATATCACATATTTAAGTTGATAAATTAATTTTTTTTTTATAATATATTATTTATATCAAATAGTTATGCGATAAGTTTCTTTTGAGATTTGAATCCACGTGAGTGTAATGGCAATGCTTGAAAACTGAAGTCATGAACTACGAATATTAACAGACTTAGATGTAAATTTATTTAAAAGAAAATGCTTTCTCAAATTTCCCCCAAACAGCAAATTCTTCCGATACCTAAGTTAGCAAATGTCACATTATTTCAATTAATTACCCAAAACAAAATAACAGAGTTGTGTGTAGAATGAATAACCAGACATTTTGGTATTATGTTCATACATTTCACCACTGAAATTTTATTGTATTAATTTGAGCGACCTCAAATTTGACATTTCAACAAACCTAAACTTTTAATGCTCAAACTATCACATTCATTTTGTTATAAAACATATATGCTGT
>CM037777.1:81172162-81222162 GCA_021229015.1 Solen grandis
CATTCATAAATCATTACAATAGACAGACAAACGTCGTTAAATGGCTATTGCGTTGTCATTCATCATTCAACATTAAGACTTACATACAGAGCCGCAGTGACAATGCCCACCAAATTTTTCACAGAGAGAGAGAGAGAGAGAGAGAGAGAGAGAGAGAGCATGAATTGATTGGAAATTCCATTATTACTTCAGTATCACAAGACAAGTTTTGTTTTGAAATTTATTTATTAAACTTTTTACAAGACATGTGCACAAATGGAGAAGGTCCGTTAGGACAGAGGCATTTTCTACACTGGTTTCTTGGTCTAAACATCTTTAACACTCGGCACTGGAAAAAATCATAACACGATTATAATACCAAATCAGAATGTCAAATGTCGACAAAAATAGAGTAACTGTAGGCTTTACATAGACAAATAAACGTTCGGCTTAAATTAATATAAATACGCACAATTTATACGTTAAAGCTGATATAAAAAACATTGAATTATGTGCTATTCTAAAAGAAAGAAAGAACAAAAAATATAATTAGGTTCGATGATCGTTAATGTTGAAATTTAAGTCCAGTGACGTTTCTTTTATCTTAAATATGAATACGGTTAATCATCCTATCTAGATAATTTAAATAAATAAGTACATGTATTCACATTTTAGAGTGCTGGCGAAAATAACCCATACATACAGCAGGAAAAATGCACTTGTATTCAATTTGTTTACATGTAATTTTGTTAGGTGAACAGATACACTTTCCAATAGGCGTGTAAATTATTATAGCTTACAATTTCAATGTTCAGCATGTTTCGGTTGGCAAGTTGCATTTCTATATTATCCAGAATAAGTTTGAACTTAATTTTTATGGGAAACAAATTATCTGCAATAAAAAAAAAATTATATTATAATGAATGTTTAAAATGGGGTTGTTGGAAATATTTAAATGTTACCAATATTTGACATCCTTACATAATGCTTTACAAATGATAAAAACACATGTTGGTACGTACGGTTTCTCACAGACCGGGCTGAAGAGTCGTGTACATGGCTCATCCACCCACATGTAGTTGAAGCTTCTCCAGATGGCAGCGCAGTTGGCCGCCCGCTTCCCATTGGGCTGGCTGTTACCCCAGTTGATGTAGCTGGCCTTTCCTTCTGTGTCCACCCATATCCACTCGTCCTCTTTCGCCTCGTCCGAAATCCCAATCCAATGTTTATCATCTGCAATATGAGGCACTTCTCTTACTTTCTACAGTATCTCATCAGGACCTCATTACATATAAAATTCTGCAATCTGGACACATGTGTATTAATCTTACATCGACCATTTTCTTTTTTTTTTAATTTTGTGTTAGTTTCGGTTGACAAAACTGGCAGTTAAAGGCGTTTCAGCGTTTATTTGTATGTGTGTATGTTTTTTTAAACGGATATCTTTTTTTTTAAATTTGGCACATAAGTACCTTAGATTATAAATGAAAGATATATGAAATAAAAATATTGGGTCACCATGCTCGTTTTAGAGATTTAGCTCATGGTAAAAACATCACTGTTTGCTAAAATTTATTGAAAAAAAATCAAATCATCAAAAAAATGGAAAGATTGCATTTTAAATATTTGAATAACATATCAAAGTTACATGTTTAAAATATTTTATCACAATATAACTTATTATGTGTTTTATAAATTACAGGGGTTTTTTTTGGTTAAATGAAACTGATGTTTTATTAATTTTTAGCCAAATTTGCATAAAAACATTAAAATGTGACCTTTTGGACCCCAAAATATGGCAAATTTACTTTTAATTCCGTTTTTAAACATGATTTTTAAAATTTGTCGTTTCCTTTAACATTCTACTCAAAATAATTGAATAAATAAATAAGTGGTAACGTCCTTACTTGAAAGTTCTATATAGATCTTTGACATACACATATATTTATTTAATTTATTTAATTAATGTTCATATTATTTTAGAGATAGGTTATGACCTTTATTTTGTTTTCTATCAAGGAATGTCCCACTGAGACCAACAAATGAAGCAAGAAAAAATAAACAACGAGTCTATCATGACATTCCTAGACGCAATGTCCTGGTCAAAGCCAGGATGTCATTCATCCAGTTCGGTTTTTCAAGTTCAGAACATGAACTTGATCACGCCTTTACAAACGCTTACTTTTCAACTTAGAAAGCTGTTCTTGGATAAAGATGTCCTCTACACCGTCTGCAATATTCACAAGATGGGCATCGGTCCGTTTGCAGAATGCCTGTATCGAATCGAGATACATGTTACACTGACGTCATCAAAGTAATCATGGCTAAATACATAACAAAGTTTTATATCATGTGTTAATAGAAACATATTTTTCATCCGTGTGTCTATATCAAAAGAAAGCATATTTCAGAAAATGTTCACGCAAAACATACATGTATAGGCGCAATATTCTGTTGCAAAATATACGCCCTCCTGAGTCCTGATGTATTCACCAATGACAGTAGTACCTTCTGAATGGTCGGTTCAAGGACTTCAGGTAAGTGTGTGTGTATGTGTGGGCTATATTAGAAAAAAAAAATGTAGGCCGTGGCAGTGCAAGCGGCTTCCGGCTTTGCCCGAGCCGAGAGAAGGGGTGCAGTTCTGGTTGGACTAAGGATACAAGGAAACTCCCCCGCGATTTTTTTTCTTGTGAGTTTGTCTACATTTACTTATTATGTCATAATGGTCGGGGAATATTAGAGGGAGCGCGCACCGGATGCATAGGAGGCGCAGCCGAGCGAGCGGTTTAATTTGTTAAACCCTCGATAACAAACATTAACCTACTTTAATGTATGGAATTATGTTTTGACGTTACTATTCAAGTCCATCTCTAAACGCATGCGCACAAAGATTGGTGGTAAACGAATTAAACCGATCTAAAATTTTGAAAAATACTGCAATCTCATTGGTCAAAATATAATTCCATACATTAAAAAGTAGGACCTTCTGAATTTTGCAACCAAGTATTTCGCGGCATATTTGCACCTTCAACCTCTTTTGCTTTTCTGTATGAATGCGAGAAGCCACTCTCATACAAACACGTGTCATTCTAAACACACTGTTCAATCGCAAAATGAGACATCAGTTGGAATCGACGAAAAAAGTTACAGGGGCTCGAAGTTGAATCGGTCGAATCATATCGTATGTCATGAATAGCATAAACAAAGGAAATGAGGACACTGTTTTCGGCTATTATTCTAATATCGCATTTTTGTGTAATTTCGAATTAAAATGAAATTCATTTACGTAAGAAATGAGATGAAATGAAGTCTCAATATTGTTCTTGTGTAGATTTCTCTCCTATGAATGATAAAAAATTGTTTTTAGTGATTAAATGGAGCTTGACAACAGCCAGGAAAGGCTAATTCCGGTTTCAATATTGCAGTGTAGGAAAGGTTCAATTCTCAATGGCCAATACATTTTATTTGATTTTAGTTATTTCAGCGGAAATTTGAAAACCGGTTAAAATTACAGAGAATCGTTATAATTGATATCAAATGCACTGGTAAATAATTCCGTTAACCCTTTTCTTTATAGACACATTTTGACGCATTAGCAAACATTATCATTATAAGAGAAAATCCATCTCCAAATTTTCCAATGTTGGTCTCAAAACAGTATTCTCCCTTCCCATGTTTAATGTTACCTTTATACGACAACATAACTTCGAACCCCTGTGACAACAGTCGTACTATAGACATGTAGCGCGACACGCAGTGAATAAAAATGTGAGTATTTGTCCGTTTTTTTTAATTTCCTAACATTTTTTGGGGTAAAATCAAGTTAACAATATCAAAGCCTACTTAAAAAAATGTCTTGCTGACAAACATTTTGCTCTGTTAACGCTTTACTTATCGTAAAATTATTGAAAAGGAGCAAAAGTTTCGATGGAATACCTGACTTGTCCGATCAGTCACAAAAAACTTAGGTTTTCTGCTCAAAGTGAATAATTTCAAGCTACGAATAAAAATTCGTTTATGATAATGTTGTATCTTGCCCCTGTACTGACCTGCGCCAGTTTGAATGTCATCAACTTGCTGCTGATGTGGTAACAGGACATCTGGAACGAGATCCAACTATCCGGGCATTCGTGGCAACCTGCAAAAACAATAATTCAGCCGTTTGAATTTCTATCTAATTTTTATTCTCTATTCACAGCCCTTTTTAGCTAATATGTCCAAAATTGTGTGTGTGTGTGTGTGTGTGTGTGTGTGTGTGTGTGTGTTAATATGAGAACCTAATTGTGCAAAATAATAGATCCTAAAATATTTTTTCCATTGTTTACATTCTGTAAATAGACTTTTTTAAAAAAAATAGGTCTTCTTACCATTTGCTTTTCCTGCCAGTTTGTTTAATTCTTCATCTTGTCCCTCCAATGTCTTTAGCATTTCGGATTGTTTTTGCTCCAGTTCGACCAGTTTCATCAGCACTTTGTAGTCGTGGTCAAAGCGCGACAGACACTGGCCCGGCTCGATCCCAGCTTCGCTCCACCCTAGAGAAAGATGTATCCCTAACAAAACAAGCGGCAATATCATCATCCTCTTCATCATCTCGGTGTTTGTGTCCCACGGCAGAAGTTCGGTAGTCCGTAATACTTTATCCTTAGTTACTCTTTATGGTATATAAAATACACCAAGTGTCCGTGATGCTATGATATGTATTTTAACACATATATCCAAAAAACAAAAGTAACAATACTGTATTCTGTATGACTTGACAATAGATGATATTTGACTTTAAATACCAAGAAAACTGACCTGCCTGAATTCTGCGCAGGACGAACTATAGAATTAGAATACATGTACCTTGAATAGCAAAAACAAGTTGAAACAGATGATGGAATAAACAAACATGCAAACCACAAATCACACTTCAGGGGGCAATATCACTGGCAGAGGCCTGCAAGCGCCGCGTTATATAGAGAACAGATGTAGCCCAAGTTTACCCAAGGTTCATGGCTAGTGAAGCCATTAAATTTATCGGACATTTTATCAAAATAAACAACTTAGTCCTGACACGAAAAAGATGATTAATGATTAAAAAAATATGAAGGAATTTACAGACATTTACGTATCAAGATAAAAAATCAAATATACAGTATTTCTTGGCAACCCATGGTCTGCTTTTAATGTAACATCACAATAGTCTTGTTGCATATATCGTTGGCACATCATGACCGGCTTGATTTTTTTTATGAGTTAGGACCCTTTGCTATCTTTATTGAAGATATTTCGTCTACATTATTTCTTAGCTACTTTTCATTTAACGTAACAACAATTATAAATACGAAGTCTACTTGCTCATATTGTAGGCATGTCCTGCTTGCTTCAATTTTCTTTTAGTTATTCCCCCCTTTTCCCATATTTTCTTGACCATATTTTTTCTGCTCTATTTCTATGCTACTATTAGTACATAATGTTCTTCACAGCATTTATAAGTACCAACAGTAGTTGCATATATCCTTTGCATGTCATGATCAGTTTTTATCATATTTAATCGGCGATACAAATATAAATGTATCAGAACTCTACATGGTTTTGATGTGTTTTTATTTTTACCCTTCAACTTTATCAAGACTGTCGGACATGGTAACAGTAACTGCGACAAAACGGTATCTGGGGGTGTTCATCATCTTCAATGCTAGTTCTTGTTAATTCTTGGAAATAATAAAGCAGCGCACTTGACTATTCTAATGCTTATAAGTTGCATGTAAACTTCAACCAGAACCTCTTTCTTCAAAAGGGGCCATAATTTATAGACAATAGTTATCTACCTTGATGGTATGATACCCCTTAACACTTTATGAAGTTCCAAGTTAATTCCATAAGTGATTAATGAGATATAAGCATGAGAGTGTTTCATACAATAAATAAATAATAAATAAATAAATAAATGAATAATAATGTTCAAGGCCAAAGAGGGCCATAATTTGCATTCAAGTTATCTTACTTGCTCATTTGATGCCCCTGAAGACCCAATCTCATTAAAATCAGATTCCGTATACTAACTGGATCTGATCCCATCGTATAGATGGTCGTTTCAGATTGACCTTTGTATAAGCCAATCAAATTAGCGGATACGGAATCGTTCGGTATATCAAGGGAAAGTAACAGCATCAAGCTCTCAATAGGGTAGAAAGATGTGCAAGTGGCTTTACCGAAGTCAGTTAGAAACGCGCTATTTAATTGGTTTAAAAGCAAGCACTTGTTTATGCATATAAATTACTTTTAAATTACAATCTGACGTGACCCCTAATGCGATGTTGTCAGATCCTGTGGATAGTAGAGGGGCGCAAATTAGGATATGATTTAAATCACGGATAGTAGAGGAGCGCAAATTAGGATATGATATAAATGAGATTGCTGAAGACCATAGTGAAGTATTAAAAAAAAAATATATATATATAACAGGTTCCTAAAAAAGTATGCATCATAGTTAATTGCATGCAAGACTTATTTAAAACTGTTCAATATCAGAAGGGACCATAATTTATAAGAAATTCAGTCAAAAACTATTTAACTTGATGGTCTAATGTTTCCAAACACCTTCATAAAGTTTGAACTTTCAAGTAAAATCCCGCCACTGATTGCTGAGATATATGCATGACAGTAGATTGAATGAAGAAAAAAGTAAATATTGGCCATAGTTCTTGACAGATTTATTTGCACTTATTCTACATATTAAATCATGATTCCAAGTATTCAAGGCATGAATGGGAGTGTAGAACACGATGGGTCGTGACGAGCCGCAACGAGAGTGATTCCTATATAAATAAATTCTGACCAATGGCTTTATAGAAGCTGATATAGAAGTTTTATATAGGTACAAATCTTCTATTGAGTAAATTTCAATTGCAAATTACATTTATTTCTTCATCCTTTCTTTATTCAAGGAAATGGAATATATAAAGAAATAAAGCTATATCTTTTTAAAAAGAAAAGCGTAAAAAATGATATTCTTTCGAAAGAGACTATGAGAATGCTGATGTGTGAAATACATGCATGAATAAATAGTTAGTATAGAGAAATGCATATTGAAGTCGTGATCATTTCATAGTTGTTCGTATCTTCTCAAGATATCAATTTTACAATACTATAGTACTTGAAAGAATATTACTATGAGCAATCAATGAAATCTCCCATGATGAGCGATATTTTAATCTAAACTGTTATCGCCCAAATTTAAGCATGCATTTGGATGCCCCCCCCCCCCCCTGATCAGCACTACTGCATTGCTTTAAAATTTACATAAATCTTTTAAAGCAACTCGTTCACTGATGATCGGTAGAAATAAAAGTAAGTTGTTGATGTCTGCTTGTGACAGATAAAATGATTCCACATTGCAGTATCACGCCGCAGACAAGTGGCATTATACCACACCCTGTCCCACTATCCTGACACCGGGCCATATAGTCCTGCAACTACCCTTATATGCTGAGTGCCAAGCAAGGGAGCTATAACAATACCAGTATTTACGAAACAAAAACCTGGGTAACTAACGTAAAAAGACCTCTAAATGAATACGGATAGGAAGGTAGTTTATGCCATAATCAGTTCATTTCTTTGTTTAAACAAAGTATCACAGATATTTTTTTTTTTACAAAACTGGTATCGTGATTTAGAAAGAATTAAGGTGTTGGATTCTTTATATTAACACATAAAAACTCATTTTGAAATGGAATTATGCTTATGTAATATCTTTTCTAGAAATATAAGAGAAGCAATACCTAAACTTAGAATGTCATCTTGCATGTTAAAAATAAATCAGGTAGATATGGGAGGGCTAGAGTGGAGAGAGCTGAAAGGAGGTGTGTGTATTGTAACCTAAATGATTTAGAGGACGAGTATCATTTTGTATTAAAGTGTGCATTATATAGTGACTTGAGATTAAAATTTATATAAAAATATTATTTATTTTTTAAAAGCCTTGTATGGCTAAATTTTTGGAATTAGCAAGATGTAGTGATAAAAACAGCCAATAAAGCTGGGGAAGTTCATTGAATTGGCATTTAAATGAAGAAAATCATTTATTTTTTAATGAGTTTTTGCAATAATATTTTTTGCTGGAAATGTTTGTTCCTATAAGTATACGAGTAAATCCATCCACCTTATTGTAGTATTCTGTTCTGTATGTAGAGTGTGATAGAGTTTTATTAAATGCATAATAGAACTTGCCAAGTGTGTGATTTAGTGATAATAATGAAATGTGTGCAAGTGAGTGAAGGAGAGAATGAGTTCGTGAGTGTATGTATGGGTTAGTGTGTGGTAGAGAAAATGAATTAGATTATGAGCTGTAATGTTTATCACGTGGTATAATTATAATAGTTGACGATGTACTAACTGTATAAGTCAAAATTGATAACAGTATGTCGAGACCGACGATCGATCCCGCGACTTCCTGATTCCGGTACGGACGCTCTAATCATTCTTCCACGGGGACCGGTCACGGAAAAACATAGAAAGCGATGCTTGCTGTATCATGTGACATATTCCGCAACATTCTCGGGTAGCGAATTTATAATATTCAAATTTCAGTCATTTAACGGCTCAAGAAATAAGAAAATTAAGTAATATATATTATATTTATAAATACATGTATAGGTTTTATACCGTTCATAAAGATATTTCCTGTGGCTGAGTAGCCACCCAAAGTTTACAATCATGGATAGTTGCATTGGGCGACCATGAATCTGTAGATGGGTACTGATAGTTTTAAGTGTTCAGTATTAATGACCATCTGTAAGCGAGCTGTGAACGCCAAAACTAAATAATACATCTTGATTTAAAAAAAAATGTCTACGGATATACTGATGTTTATATATAACCACATTAGAATGATAAAGCGTCCGCATCAAAATGGGAGGTCTTGGGTTCGATTCCCGAAAGAAGCATACGAAAGTTGTTAAAAATGGTACTAGTAACTTTCTGCTTGGTGCTCATCATATATACAGGATAATTCCAGGAATGGTTGACCCAGTGTCGGGATAATGTGACCGGGTGTGGTATCATGTCACATGTCTACAGCATGATACTGTAATGTGGCAGCCCTATATCTGTTTCAAGTAGATACAGACTTTAAATGATTTTAAGTCAACTTAAATACAGAGCTGCATTTTCACAGAGAGAGAGAGAGAGAGAGAGAGACACACACACATATTTTTTATTATTATTATTTCTATAACTTTTCACAGGTAATGTGCACAAATGGAGATTGTCTGTTGATACAGAGACCTTTTCCACACTGGCATCTGGTTGTTAACATCTTCAACACTTGGCACTGGAGAAGATAGAATATAACACAATAAAAACTCAAAAGGATAAATGAAATTGGCGATAAAAAAGTGGAGTTAAAGCATATACTTCTATAAACTCACAGACACTCGATTTATACATGTAGCTTTATTGTTTATTAAGTAACTGAAATATGTTGCATTTACTCATGATATAGAAATGCTACTGTAAAATCTTATAGATGGTTAGAGCGTCCGCCCCGGATTGGGAGGGCGTGGTTTCGATCTCCATTCGCGGCACATGAAAGTCGTAAAAAATAATACTGCTATAGCTCCCTTGCTTGGCGCTCAGCATATAAGGGTAGTTCCAGGACTGGTTGGCAGGGTGTAAGGATAATGTGACTGAGCAATTTGGGTGTGATATGTCTATCTCAAGTAGACATAGCCTCAAATTGACTGATATACAGTCAGCGGGACGTTAACCCCAATAAACATACAAAATCTTATAGAAAAAAAGAAAATTCAATGACCTTTAATTGTATAAATTATAGTTAAGTGATGCTTCTTGATTTACTTTAAATATGGATACGGCTTATTACCCTATATAGATTTAAAATTAATAAGTGAACACATTTTAGAGCTCCGTTGAAAATTACCCAGACATTTAATATTAAGACGGTATAATCCTACTTGCTTGACACGTACTTTTTCAAATAAATGTATAAATTATGCTACAATGGACCGTTCCAGGTTTTTTCCCTTATCCATAGCTAGACCGACTGCTTACAAACAGTATCACAACCAAGTCCATGTGTTCCTTTGATAAACCATGTCACTTATTGATTACCTTTTATCCAAGTGGAGCTATTAGAAGCATGGGTAATACATATGTAAATAAAACTATTAAATGTAATCAACGCATTATTTTCGTTTGAACTTCCTTTGCTGTGGATAGTGAATTATATTTATGCTTTAAAAGTCAGTACATGTTCAGGAATTTTTTAACTGGAAGTGTTTGAAAAATTCAAATGTCATCAATATTGACACCCTTACATTATAATATTTATAAATGGTGAAAACACACATAATAATACGTACGGTTTCTCACAGACCGGGCTGAAGAGATTCATACACGGCTCATCCACCCACATGTAGTTGAAGCTTCTCCAGATAGCACCGCAGTTGGACACCCGTCCGTTATTGGGCTGGTTGGCACCCCAGTTGATGTAGCTGGCCCTTTCCTCTGTGTCCACCCACATCCACTCGTCCTCAATCTCCTGGTCCGACATCCCGATCCAATGCTTATCATCTGTAATACGAGTTTCTTTTGTTACCTTTTGCTAGATCTCACAGGGGGCGTCATATCTACACACGTATAATTTTCAATATGTTTATTAATGATTCAATTTTCCTGTATCAATATTAATTTTGATATGCGTGATGCAAGTTGTCAGTTTACAGTTATGCAGTTTCGGATATTGAGAACAATCAGATATTGTCAAATTATTTTATTTAATTTGTCGAAAATATATTGTTGTACACATTGTTTTAATAAAAGGGTGAGAACTAAAAACTACATATAATTTATAATCGTTCAAAGCACAATATACTGGTCAAATTTAGGATGACATTTGGTCTCGTCTAAACTTGATTTTCACAAACGCTTACGTCTGATTTTGAGAAGCTGTCCCTGAATAAAGATGTCCTCGTCACTGTCCGCAATATTCACAAGATGGGCATCGGTCCGTTTGCAGAATTCCTGAATCGAGACATACGTCATACTGACGTAATCAAAATAGACGGTACATAGAAATCATATCTAGACACATAACAAAGTTTATCATCATGTTTTAATACAGATTTTGCTCATTCATATCATTTTAATACCCATGCTAAAACATGCAGCATACATTGATAAATTCTCAAACAGTGTACCCTTGTTTGAATGGGGACCATGAGTTAGTTAAGTGAATAATACGGCCGACATTTTTCACCAATTTTAAAACGTTCGACTCGCTAAAAAGACGTGAAGCTTATCAAGTCTTTATAATTCCGAATGAGCTGATGTATGAGATTTATAATCAGCCCAATTAATCAGTAGCAGTAATAAATAAATAAATAAATAAATAAATAAAAAATAAACAAATGTTTAAATATCAAATGGTCTTAGTTTGTCCTATGAGTGACTCGCTCACAGACTAGTTTATCGGATTATATATATATAGTGCCCGAATTCAAGGTTTTCACTGTTACATAAATTGCTTTTAGCTTACTGACCATGAATTGAATTTATCAAAGAACACCGAATTAAAATCCTAGCGAAAAACAAATAGAAAATGCGTTGTCCTGGTCCTGCACTGACCTGCGCCTGTTTGAAGGTCAGGATATTGCTGCTGATGTAATAACAGGACCCCCGGAACGGGAGCCAGCCATCTGGGCATTCATGGCATTCTGCAATAAAATATTTCAGACATTTTAGGTACATTACCCGTCTGAAAAATGCTCATTGTTAAGCTCATGTCAATGAATATGTTAAGGTAAAGTCCCTGTAATAGTTTCACTACGCATGTCTTGCACCACTTAACCTCTACCAAGATAACCAAGGTACCCTAATGATACATTAGGAAACCTTGGTTTTCTCTGTGAAAGGACATGCGGTTCGAAATGTAGCGGAACTTGAGACAAAATTTACGAAACAGGTGTACTACCATCTCACAAAATTTAATTTATCTAAAATTTAAAAAGAAAATGTTTCGAACATCGAATTATTTTGTGATTTAATGAAAGCAGATCTATATTATCAGATAAATGGATGAAGGAGAAAAGAGTCGTATATGAGCGTGAAATAGTTCTCCGATACCACTTTTGCAATATAGCAATTTAGTGAAAACTCTTATACTAATACCATTAAGTGGTAATGGAAATACCAAATGCTTTATTTCTGTTGTGATTTTCAGGATTAGAGGCACTGAAGTAATCGAATAACTAATATATTACTACAGCAATGTAATTTCATCTATTTTGTTAACTAAGATCACGCCATTATAAGGAGCATTATACTGTGCAGGCTTAGACAATTACCTGGTAATGAGACAAATTCTGAATATAGCTTTCTGTCCAAATTTTTAAACATGCATGTATATATTCAATCAATTTGGTATTGCGTGTTAACTTGGCATGCAATATGTAAAATCCGGACAATTTTTTTATACATGTACAATAATAATAGTGTTGAACCATGAATCTGAGGCCTTAAATAATTTATTTTGGTTTATGCTATGAGGACGAAATTGTCATATTTGACAAAACTGAAACATTTCTTCCTGTAGAATTTGTTTAATACTCGCTGCATTTAACAGTCAGATTGATAAATTATTTTCCATTTAATATAAGTTTTTGGACTAGTAGGATTAAAATTACACTGGTTACACTTGGTTTTTCAACACCTTATTTAAGTAAAAATCTCAAATTCTAAATTGGGTTCGAATCCCGGTAGGGTCTTCGGATTTTTCATGTGAGAAAGCCTTCCAGCTGGCTTGCGGTAGGTCGGTGATTCTACCCGGATATCTCTGTGTACTCGGGGTCTTCCTCCACCTGTAATCATCTGGACGTCGCTATATGATTGAAATACTATCGCAGCGACGGTAAACCCCAATACAACAACAACAACAAATTAAAAATATCTCTTTGCGCTTGTTTAAGACCATTTTACTCAATATCAGAATGTTACTTTAGAATTACATTTGAAATTGAACCAAATCTATATAACATGCATTATTTTTGAAAATATCGCTTATACGTTTTGGATTTAAATTATTGCATCCGGCAGGTTTAACAATGTAGATAGAGGAAAAGGTTTTAAATAATATGTACTGTTTTATCTAGTATGTAATCAAAGACAGACTGAGCCGGAAAACCATTTTTGTTCTTTGTCTGTCCTATATGTAGCCATTATCAACAGTTCAAAGTTTAATAAATATTATTTTAAGTAGGCCGAAAAAAAAAACTTGCAAAACTTGCTAAATTAGCAATGAATCTGAGAGTATCTGTTACGAAGTTTTATTCAACAAATTTTATTTATTTTTACAAATGATCTGATTTGATTATTTTTTTCATTTATATACTCGTATAATCATATCACTTATAGATCTACGCCATGCGCTAACATGTATTTTAATTTTATATGTAAATTTGTGTAAATATCATTGTTATTATTCGAGCTTGATTTTGAAATGCCTCTAGATTGTTTGATCTTTGATCTATGTTTCTTTTTTAAAAAAATAGTTTTTTTGCAGTTCTTCCTTTGCCTTAAAACACTATGAAAGTAAGTACATGTATAAAAGGACCCCATAAATTGATTACAACTGATTGACAGTCAAATAATAGTTTCCATCGTTTATGCAACTAGACTTTTATTTGTTTTGTTGTGGTTATTGTGTGTGTGTGTGTGTGTGTGTACAATTAGAGTGTGTTGTCCCATTTCTGTAAATTGGAACTTGATAACGACGTTTCTATCGCGAAATCATTGTTTACACACGTTTCCTATGGTTATTATTTTTGCACATGCTTTATTTTATTCTAAATTTTAGTGACAAACTTGCAAAAAAGTAAAGACAATAGATCACTTACCAGACTTCTTTCTTGCCAGTTTGTTCAATTCTTCATCTTGGACTTTCAGTGCCTTTGACATTTCGCCCTGTTTTTGCTCCAGTGCGGCAAGTTTCATCAGCACTTTGTAGTCGTGGTTAAAGCGCGACAGACACTGACCCGGCTCAAGCTCTGTTTCGTTTGACCCTAGTGAAAGATGTATTCCTAACAAAACATACAGCAATATCATCATCTCCATCATCGTCGCGACGTGATACGATGCAATGGACTATGTTGGGCAAACGGAGACTTATAAAAGACCTCTACATATTTCAGCTCTGATGTATATAATGTTGTCTAAACTAATTGGTTTGAAGACTGAAGTACATAAGTCAATCGAGAAAAGCGGTAATTGTTACTGCCATACTTTGGACCGTGCCGATATATGTATGTCGCCTTAAGCTCTCAGCTCTTGAAGGACTTTAAGCTGTGCCACAATTAGGAATAGTCGGTGCTTATGTACAATCCATATGTCAAATAATGATTTAATAAGACACAGTAAGCAGACTTGTTTGCAGTTAGTCGTACAGAAAAAAGAATATTATCATTTTACACTAATTTTACATAGATCAGAATTATGTCATATGCATATATCATATATTTAAGTTGATAAATTAATTTTGTTCTATAATATATTATTTATATCAAATAATTATGCGATAAGTTTCTTTGAGATTTGAATCCACGTGAGTGTAATGGCAACGTATGAAAACTGAAGTTATGAACTACGAATAATTAACAGACTTAGAGGTAAATTTATTTAAAAGAAAATGCTTTCTCAAGTTTCCCCCAAAGAGCAAATTCTTTCGATACCCAAGTCAGCAAAATGTCACATTATTTCAATTAATTAGCTCAAACAAAATAACAGAGTTATGTGTAGAATGAATAACTAGACATACATTTTGATATTATGTTAATAATTTCACCACTGAAATTTAATTGTATTCATTTGAGCGACCTCAAAATTTGACATTTCAACAAACCTAAACTTTTAATGCTCAAACTATCGCATTCATTTTGATATAAAACAAATATGCTGTCGTTCATAAATCATTACAGTAGACAGAGAAACGTCGTTAAATGACTATTACATTGTCATTCATCATTTAACATTTAGACTTACATACAGAGCCGCAGTACCAATGCCCACCAAATTTTTCACAGAGAGAGAGAAAGAGAGAGAGCATGAATTGATTGGAAATTCCATTATTACTTCAGTATCACAAGACAAGTTTTGTTTTGAAATTTATTTATTAAACTTTTTACAAGACATGTGCACAAATGGAGAATGTCTGTTGGTACAGAGGCATTTTCTACACTGATTTCTTGGTCTAAACATCTTTAACACTCGGCACTGGAAAAAAAATCATAACACAATTATAATACCAAATCAGAATGTCGACAAAAATAGAGGAAATATAGGCTTTACATAGACAAATAAACGTTCGGCTTAAAAAATATATATACGCACAATTTATACGTTAAAGCTTATATAAAAAATTTGAATTATGTGCTATTCTAAAAGAAAGAAAGAACAAAAAATATGATTAGGTTCGATGATTGCTAATGTTGAAATTTAAGTCCAGTGACGTTTCTTTTATCTTAAATATGAATACGGTTTATCATCCTATCTAGATAATTTAAATAAATAAGTACATTTATTCACATTTTAAAGTGCTGGCGAAAATAACCCATACATACATCAGAAAGAATGCACTTGTATTCAATTTGTTTACATAAAATGTTGCTAGCTTAACAGATACACTTTTCAATAGGCGTGTAAATTATTATAGCTTACAATTTCAATGTTCAGCATGTTTCGGTTGGCAAAGTGCATTTCTATATTATTCAGAACAAGTTTGAACTTAATTTTTATGGGAATCAAATTATCTGCTATAAAAAAATCATTATATTATCATGAATGTTTAAAATAGGGTTGTTGGAAATAATTAAATGTTACCAATAAATTGACATCCTTACATAATGCTTTATAAATGATAAAAACACATATTGGTACGTACGGTTTCTCACAGACTGGGCTGAAGAGATTCCTACACGGCTCATCCACCCACATGTAGTTGAAGCTTCTCCAGATAGCACCGCAGTTGGACACCCGTCCGTTATTGGGTTGCCTGGCGCCCCAGTTGATGTAGCTGGCCCTTTCCTCTGTGTCCACCCACATCCAATCGCCCTCAGTCTCCAGGTCCGACATCCCGATCCAGTGCTTATCATCTGTAATACAAGACACGTACGGTAAACTTAGCTGAATCTCATAAAATGATCTCCTTATCCTATCTATGATTCTACAATCTGGACACGTATGTTATTCAATAGGTGTATAGATAATTCCATCCTCCAGTATCAATATTTAATATTTGCGGTGTTAGTTTCGGTTTGCAAAACTGTGTCTGAAAGTTGAGAACAATCCGACATTGCCTAATATGTTGAAAATATACAGATCTATGACTGTAAAAATGTATTTATAAAAGGCCAAGAACTTAAAACTTGATTTCAGAGTTCTTGTATATTAAACTATTTTCAGTTGTTTTTTTTTTTTTTTTTTTTTTTTTTTCATATGAGAACAGTGACTATAAGGGAAATAATAAGGCAAATATGAAACAAGAAAAAGATATTTACAAATATTTCATAATCGTCCCAGGCGCAAAATGCTGGTCATTTGGTCAGGTCTAAACGTGGTCTTAAAATGATATCAATTTCACAAACACTTACTTTTCATTTTGAGAAGCTGTCCTTGGACGAAGGCGTCCTCTTCACTGTCAGCAATGTTCACAAGATGGGCATTGTTCTCTTTGCAGTATGCCTGCATCGAGATACACGTCACACTAACGTCATCGAAAATCATGGCTAGATATATAACTTTCATAAATTTCAACATCATCTTTTAATGCAAACATCCGTGTGACTAATATACATATGTACTGATAGCTGATTTCTTTGATAAAAGAATAATGAAAATACAAGAAAAATGTCAAACTATTAGCAATGTAAAACTTTCTGAAAAAATTCATTTGTCTAAAGCGGATAACATTTTACACCTGATTTAGTAAACACCATTCAAAACAGCACTAGATTTATCTGAAAGTTGTATCCATAGAAAAAGAATTTCCGTCACTAGGGGACCGGCCTTTCTTTCCCCAGAGGCCGCATATATAAAAAATAAAATGAAAAATACAATGACCCATTCAGAAATATATACATTGTTTTTCACTTACAGACCTGTTATTAGGTTAATCAAAAGCCAAAGAGGATTAAAATCCTAACGGAAAACAAGGAAATGCGTCTATAATCATGTTGTATCATGCCCCTGCACTGACCTTTGCCTTTTCGAAGTTCACCAGGCTGCTGCTGACATGGTAACAGGATTTCCGGAACGGGACCCAGCCATCCGGGCATCGACATCCTGCAATGAAATACTGTAGTATCAGTATTGTTCGCGCTGGTCTAATTTTCGCGATTTTCGCGCAATGGGCCTTCCGCGAATTTAGGACCGCGCGATATTAAGTCTGTATAATCAAAGAATATATATGGTATTTTTTGATTGACACCGATTTTGACAACTAAATTTCATGCGTTGTTTTATAATCAGTACCATCTTAGATCAATAAAACCAACAGTTTCCCAAGGGTTTTACACTCGTGTTCTATTTGAGACTAATATCAAATCAATAATCTGTGTTATTCTTTTTAAAATAAGATTTTTTTGTATATTCTAACTTACCTTTTACCGGTGTTGAACCGGTGCATGAAATTTACGCTTGCGTGATGTTAACTCATTTTTGCCGAGTCATTATTCAGGCACTGACCTTTATGCATAAATTCATCACACAGATTTCGAACAAACATTACTACTAACTGTATGGTGGCAGATCGTGTGTACTGACATGTCCCCACCTTCTAGATTGACAGTTTGTTTATACAACAATCAAAGTGAGACCTGTAAAACAAAAATGTCCCGGAGAATAGATTGTCTGATCACCGGAAGTGCTGCAGTCGATAACAAAGGAAATGCCATTCGGCAGTTTGGCCCCAGCAATTAGGAGACGGTGCTAATTAACAACTTACCAGTAACCCTTATCAGTAACCCACCCCTATGACGTCACTTACCTGGGGGGATGGTAGCGCAAACATATCAGTCGGTAATTAATTAGCATTCGATACCCGGGGCACCAAATCGGTCATTCAGAACGAAATGGATATTTTTTTATTTATTCATATTTATTTTTTATACTTTTTTTTTTTGAAATGGGAAATGCGCGAATTTAGCACCGCGCGAAATGGTTTTTAGAGAGGGTAGCGCGAAATTTAGACTGCGCGAAAATAACTGATACTACAGTAATTCAAATGCTCTTTATTGTAAAATTCGTGTGAATGAATATGTTAAGAAAGCACATTTAAGAGTGCACGATTATTTTTTTTTTTGATTTTTTTTGTGTAAACAATGTAAATAATTTGCAATGTATGCAGTGGTTCGAAGCTTGGCGCATTTGTGTATATAGGCACAATTTCCTTTTAAAAAAGGTGAAATAATCGGCGGGAATACATGTATATGGAAACAAGTATACTTACATTCTACAAATATAGATTTAACAAGCAATGAAGAAAAACACATCATACATTGAGTATTATAGTAATTTTTGTGACTTAAATAAATGCAGATAATAGAAGATAAATGTTTGGAAAAAAGGGATTCGTTTATTAATGTCAATTAAATAGATACGGTATCGGATAACATTTTTGCAAATTTTTGCATTACTGTGACTCTTCATATTGTATACTGATATATATGAGTCAGAGTGGAAATGGAAACATGAAATGCCACGATCATTTGTGGAACAATTGACTGTTATGATTCTTATAAATCAAGACACCTTAATAGTGATTGAATAATTCATATATTGCCACACCTATGCGATTCAGTTTATTCAGATCACGCCACCATAAGTAATATTTTCTTAAACAATTACCTGGGCAAGTGATTAAACTTGAACTTCGAATGTGGCCATATTATACAACATTCATTTATTCTATTAAGTTGAAAATTTCTGCTATATTTGCATCACATTTGCCAAGTCTGGAAATCTTAGATACACGGTAAACGCGTTGCCTGAAAAATCATCAGGAGCTTTGAATATTTTTGTTGAAAAATAGCATGTAAAATAATGATGAAACAGTTATACTAACTATACAAACTAATTACACTCATTTACTTCATGATAGTTCTGAGTTATGGGGGTTACATTAGAGTCTACAAAGACATATAAACAGACAATAAAAGACCGAAGAGAGTGTAAGCATCTATTGTCTGGAGATATGTATTAACATACTCCTTTCAACTGAGAAATGATCCTAGAAGCACTTGATTTTGTCAAATAGATCGATATAGTTTGTACATGGTAAAATTGAAAGGTATTCTAATAAAATAAAAAGCCAATTCATTTTAATTTTCAGAGCTTCTGATCAGCCACAAGCTTAGGATGAACTCTAAATTGGTTTTGATCGACTGTAACTTATATTTTAACATATCTTAAGGGTAAGGAAATATACTGTTCATAACGCATAATATGGGGAACTGGGTAGGCTACCATTATGTACCTTACTTTCCTTAGATCACTGAGGTTCTTATTACAGTGGTAAGGAATTTCTATTTCCAATTACTACTTAAAACTTGCTGATAACAGTCAGACTAATAAGTATTTTCCAATAAATATTACTGGAACAGTAAAATTAAAATACATTTGGAATAACTTGATTTTCAGACTTTGGTTACGTGGAAATCACAAAATCAAAAAATATCCGATATTCTATGTACGTATTTTAAACCAGTTTACTGAAGGTTGGAATATTATGTTAGAATTAAATTATATGATGTGAATTTGATCCATATCTATATAACATTAAGATGATTTGATGATGCCAATGACACGTTTAGATTAAGTTTTAATAATTTAATAACTCTATTGTGTCCTAAAATTAGTGACAGACATGCAAAAGATTTACTTACCAGAATTCATTCCCGTCAGTTTGTTCAATTCTTCAGCTTGTTCCTTCAATTCCTTGAACATTTCGGATTGTTTTTGCTCCAGTTCGGTCAGTTTCATCAGCACTTTGTAGTCGTGGTCAAAGCGCGACAGACACTGACCAGGTTCAAGCTCTGCTAGAGAAAGATGTATCCCTAACAAAACATACAGCAATATCATCATTCCCATCATCATCGCGGTGTGAAATATTGTGATGCTCAATGTTGGACAAACGTAGACTTATAACAACTCTACATATTCAGCGCTTATATATATATCGTGTAATCCAAACTAATTGGTTTGGAAACTGAAGTGCATAGGAGGTCAATTGAGCTATGTGGCGATTGTTACTGCCAAGTCTTGAAGGACATTGGACTGTGTCAGTATTCTGGGACTGGGACAACGATGTAAATTGAGGTCGTGAGGGTCGATGTCCTCACTGTTTGATGGATGATGACGCAAGATAATGCCAATGAATATTTAAACGATTTCATTGGTAGAAAATCCTTATACTTGGTGGAAAAAGACCTAGGCACAATTTTTTGTTGAGTTGACATTTAGCTGAAATATATGCTTCATATTCACGAAATATTAATAAAGCATTCGGACTGAATTAGAGTTTCTTTTGATATGATTTTTTTTTCAAACCTTTTACATTGAGGGCTTTTTCAGGCCGATCTTTATAAACATCTGCAACTTATAATGTTTCATCGTATACATATGACTGAAAGGTGGTCATATAGAGTGTTTGTTTCATCAAAATAATGTTTACTCCGTCGATTGTGGTGGAGGCGATGCTTTAGAATTTATAACCATTACTTTAATCCCCGTCAATGCCGAATATCTTCTCTGTTTTTAGCTCACAAGAGCACACCAAATTGCTTTAAACGACATCTCCTCTGATACCATTGGGTAGAAAATGATGAACTTTGCATGAATGATCCTTGGGTGGCCCTTCATAAAAGATGCTAAAATAAACTTGATCCATTCAGAACAGTGGTTGCCATTAAAATCAACAGAATTTTACTTTGATTCTTCCCTGAAACCAATGGTCAACATTTAATTTCATTTGGCACAAATGATCACCTGATAACCAAAAAAAAAAAAAAAAAATTGGCACGAAAGGGGTCGGTCATAAATAGCTATATATAATATATATAATGTTATTTTCAGTGATTTATGACCCCCCCCCCCACCCCCATCGTGCCAAACCCCTTTGCTCATAACCCTCTACCATATATGCAAAAATGAAAGTGATCCTTGAAAAATGAGGCCCCTAGGAGTCGGCTGGTTTCCTTATATACTCTTTATAGAACATTTCTAATTTTTTCTATGAAGCCAATGGCCAGATTTTAATTTCATTAAACACAAATGGTCACCTCATGACTGTCTACCATAATTGCTAAAATAAAGTTGATGCCTTGAAAAATGAGGGCCCAAGAGGGTCGGCTACTTACCTTTTATACTCTACGTAAGAATTTTAAAAATTCTTCTTCTATGCTTCTTCTATGAAAACTATGGTTAGAGTTTGATATATTTCGGCATGTATGGTCACCTCATGGCTGTCAACCATAATAGCCAAAATAAAGTTGATCTCTTGAAAAATGAGTCCCCTAGGGGTCGGATAGTTTTCTTGTATATTTCTGTACAGAAAATTTCAAAATTCTTCTTCTATGAAACAAACGGTTCGAATTTCTTTTTTCGCAACTGGTCACCTCATGACTGTTTTTCTGATTTCTAAAATAAAGTTGATCCCATGAAAAACGAGGCATCAGATGTTTGACTAACTTCCAGAATTCTTTTTATCTGAAACTTGAATCTGGTTGCTGCTGGAAGTTACCATGTAAAATAAAGTGACTTGAATGGTTTTAAATAAGCTTATGTACTCTGGTGAGCGATTTAGGGCCATTTGTTTAAATATACATGTATATATATTTTTTGGTTTCTTGTAATAATTTAGCAAGCCTTGACAGGTCGAATATGTTTTGAAAACCGTTCCTTTGTATGTTTCGCTCGTTTTCTCCATAGAAAATGTAAGATACCTCTGAAAGTAGGCAAAAATACACTACAAGAAAAAGGGAAAGACAAACGGAACAAATTGCATGTTTTGAAAGAAATGAAAGAGGTTTATATATATATATTTATACTGCCAACCCCTTACGATAGTTTTAAGGCAGGAAACATGTTTGGAGAAAATAATGTAAATCATAAACAGTGTGTGTGTGTGTGTTTAAATTATGACTGCAGGGACTCCATAAAAAAACAGCGTCCCTAATCATGACATGTGTTGGTCAAGACTACCCGAGAGTTTTGACAGCTTGTTAAAGTTTGTTCGTATTATTTTTCATATCTCTATCTATCTATCTATATATACTGCACAAACTCCCCTTTCGGGTATTATCTCCGGTACTAGCTTTTTTTTTTTTCAAGTTTCTTTCGGTAATGTGATGGCCTCTTAGTGACGTCACTTATATAATCAGGAGCTCTATATACGTATATAGAGTCTCTGATATTATGAACGTAAAAAGGAGGAAATTATAATTCTGTATGGCAAACCTGATTTACTTAAAACATCAACTGAAAACAACTATTTTATGAAATCATATTGCGACACTTTGAACACTGATGATTGAAACTACCTGCTTGTTGATATATTTTTTTTCTGATTATTCATCTAGGACCTCTTTACTACTATATAAATAGATGTTCTTCATTTTTTAAGACCAGAAACCAGAATTTAGTCGAACAAATCGAGGGCTCAGCACAAAACAGTCGTTACTTGTTCTTTAATACGATCGTTTCGCGCTGAGCCCTCGAAATCACGTACCCAGTTTTCATTATTTTATGCTAAGTTCCGTTGATTTCTTTTCTTTTTGTTGTTTATATATTTTTCCAGTAGTAAAATTATTACGGTAAGCAGTCTAGTTGAACAGTCCCGCAGTGAATACTTCCGGGTTTTCATTCAGTTCAGTCTACGGATATTTTAAGTTTATCAACGAGTTTTTCGATCGAAAGAATGGCTGCTCCAGATGTGGCTCAGAGGGTAAATAAAGTAATGAGTTTTTATTTTCTTTTTCTTGATGCATGCACGTTATTTTTGTGCGATTTTCGAATCGGAATATCGTATCTTTCATAAGCACTGTGACCCAGCCCATTGCATTTTGCACACAAACTAAAACTGAATTTATTGGATTCTAAAAAGGATAGGATTCCGATCCAGATTACTAACTTAAATGTGCCCGATCATGTGTAAATATTTTAATCATTTTTGATTTAAGTGATAATGTAATGATTTTTGCGATTTTTGGGATTGGTTATACTATGAGTAAAGCTGGCTGAGTCTCAGACTCAGTCTAAAACCTGATGATGATCACAACATAATGAATCAGGTTTGTAAATTTGGGCAGTGTGATATAACTTAACAGAAGTCTTGTTCCATGATTAATAAATATGTAAAGAATTAACCAAAAGATAAAGACACTCTCCCCTCAAAATATGAGTTGAGTTTCAAAAACGTTTAGAGCATCTAATAAATTATTTAACAGAAAAAGTGTAATATTTTTTAAATTTTTACATGTTTATCAGTGTCTCCAAGAAAAGGTACCTTCTTTAAGTTTATGATTGGTTTAGACATATGATAAATTGAAAATAGGTTCCCAAAGGGTAATATATTGATCTGGATGGTTCATAAAAGGGAAGCAAAAGTCTTAGCTACAGCAGAACGCTGCTACCAATTTACCGAACTGTCCAGACCAATTTATTTGTTCTTGAATTTTAAAGTTAAATATTGGAAATGTAATAAATTATTTTTATGCTCCCTCCACTAAGTGGCCAGGCATAGTGTGTTCTCACTAACTCCTGGTTTGAAGTCCAGGACTACAGCAGGGTGCGAAATGAGTTTTGAAACAGGGGGTACAATGGGTGTACAATTGCTGTTTTTCCTTAATTTTGTACCCCTTCATATAGGGAGTCCCTACAATTTAATTTGAAGGTATATGGCCAGTTCTGGGAGTAAAAAACAAATTATGGACAATGTGAACCATGGCTGATGTGAAGTGCTATCAGTTCGTACCTTGGGCAATGTGAACCTTTCCTTAGGACGATGTGAACCATTTCATAAAACGATGTGAACCTCAGTCTTTATTTAAGATTTTAACTATGTGAACCACTGTGTTTTGTGTATTAACATGTTTGTATGTAATATGTTTCCAATGGTTTATTCAAATTGAAGATAGTTGCACAAGTAAAGTACGCGTCTGAAAGGAAATTATTTTATATATATATATATATATATATATATATATATATATATATATATATATATATATATATATTTGTCTATCCATTAATAGATAATATCATTACAATATATATTAGTAGATTTCTTTTCATGTTGAAGCGTTTTGGATTTGATTAATTTCATTTGTATATTCAATTTAATTGTAATTTAAGATCATTTTCTAATTATTTTTTTTTTGTATAATGTTTAAAGTTTCCATGACAGAGTTAAGCAAAAATTATCAAAAGTTTATTGGCGTAAGTCAGCAATACATTGCCTTTGGCCATTTACATTCAAACATTACAAACATGGCAATCAATATAAATGCAACTATTCGTTAAATTGCGATAAATAAACAATATTATAAATTACACAACTAAATATTCTATGAAGCCAAAAAGGTACATGCAACAAATCACTTTTACATATCATATATATGAATATAATATGTAAAAAAAAAAAGAAAGAAACATTTGTGTTGTTGTCTTTAGTGCAAGGGTTTCATTTAGTTAGTTGAAAAGCATTTTGAATATATTTTGTTAGATTTAAAATTTGTAGACAGAATACTTTTAAACTTTTGCAGTGTGGGCCATCTTATATATCCTAGAAACTGATTTCTTAAATTCCGATACAATGGACACCATAAAAGAAAATGAAATTCAGTTTCAGGTACATTCATGTTACTAACTTTACATAGTCTCTCATCTCGATTTATTTGGTTGTACCTCCCTGTCTCAATTTCTAAATCATGAGAACTAAGTCTAAAGCGGTTTAACTGTTTTCTCCGTGTTTCATTTGAAAGGTACTTAAAATAATTTTCAAATTCAAAATCTGATTTAAACTTAGAATAATAAAACAAGTTTGGACTGTTAATCACTCTTGAGTACCAATCCTGTTTGAATTGGTCTCTCAGTGTGTTTTTCATCAAAACAAATGTATGATTAATATTAAATGGTTGATAAAATAGACGTATATGTGAATATCATAAATGATCAACAATGGAATTAATTTTAGATGCCCAACAAGAATTATTTAAATAACACTGTTCAAGATATATGGTGTATAATGGTGAATCCATATTACTTATTACCTTTAAAAGAAACTTAAGAGATCTTTCTTTTGCTATTAAACTTAGAGGGACAGGGCCTAGTTCAGCATATACTGCATCCGTATTTGTTTGTTTTTTGACACCAAGTAGTGATTTACAGAAACGGATATGTAATTTATTAATTTCTTTGCAGTTATAAACTCCCTAAACTTCAGAATTGTATAAAAAAAATAGGAACAACCATTGTATTGAAAATTCTAAGTTTGGTTTTAATATCAAAATTGACTCTATCAAACAAGTAAAGAATGTTATGGTAAGCTTTAAGAGCCTGATCTGAGAGTGACTTGATAGCTTGAGTCATAGAACCAGTATAATTAAATTTAGTACCAAGGTATGAGAATTCGTCAACTCTCTCAATCTGATCTTTATTAATAAACTTAAAGATATCACAATGTTGTTTTCTTTTTTCAAATATACAGAGATTAGTCTTTTTTACATTTATCTTAAAACCCCATTTACATGAGTAATCATAAATCATAAATATTATTTAATTGAGCTTGGAGACTTAAAGGATCAGTGGTGAATAACACAATATCATTGGCAAATAAAAGTAAGTGTGTAGACAGAAGCTCAATATCTCTGTCTGTCATGGCATTCATATCAATAGCAGACTTTATATCGTTAATAAATAGTAAAAATAGAATCGGAGAAAGCGGGTCACCCTGCTTCAAACCAACCGAGACGTCAAAAAAGTCAGACATTGTATCACTACGCGCTAATCAAAGGCTTCCTCATGAAAAGTTATTATCATGTTTGTTAATTAACATTATTCATTTACTGTATATATTGGCTATAAACATGTTGTATGTTTTATGCTAAATGAAGTGTAAAGTATATAAAGTGTATATATATATATATTCAGAGTAAGCCATTATCAGTTAGTGAATTACAATTGATTTACACAAGCAGTTTACATGTAGTGAAATAGGTGTCAACATCAATTGATACATACTTAACAAATTTAAAAGAGTACTTACCGTACACACATAGCCAATCAATTAAGGCAGATCTAATCATCACCCATATAGTAAATAGGTGTGCAAATAATGTTTATTTTGTCAAAGAGATGCTGCTTATTTTGTTTGTAACGAGCACCCAAAGATTAAAGGCATGCTATTTTCGATTTATTTGGTCATAGACTTGCCACTTATGACTTAATTTGTTGGGCGGGTAAAATAACATGTAGATAAGTAGGTGTTGAAATCAGTCAACATATTAGTTTATTTAAATACTTATGGTAATTTTTTTTACTCTTATGGTTACCGCATACTATTTTTATTCTCAAAAGATATTAATTTCAATCAACAAAAAACTTTTTATTTGTTATTTCATATTATAATAAATATGATGTCGGGAAAAACAAAAGCAAAACATTAATACATGTTTTAATATAAAATATATATATATTATAATCAAATATACTGTAATAAATATAGGGTTCACATCGTCTGAAAGGTAGGTTCACATATAGTCTCCCAAATACAGTCCACATACTCAAGGTAACAGGTTCACATCGTCAGTCATCTGTAAAAAAATCCTCTACAGGGGTAAATGGGACTCTTGCCCCATTAGGAGAAGGACTCAGGTTTTTAAGCAACACTTTATGAGTGTAAGGAAGTGCTCTATCATTTCAAAATATGAAAGTTTTCCAAACTTCACATGAATGCATCACATTTATTGATATGCTTGAGTCCAGCTAGCTTGGAACAGCAGGACATGACACCCAGATGCCCTTTTCATACACACTGTTGTAAGCATTTGTTGGGTGGTCCTACCGCACCCTCTTGCTATAATTATGTGGCCATCAACAATAGCTTAGGGTCATTTTATTGCCCTGTCAGTTATGTGGTCCATGCTAACCATCTTTTTTGAATCAAGATAATTAGATGATGTCAGATTTTGTAAATTGTAAGTCAATGTTACATGTATGCAAGGATTGACTGATTTATTGTATTTTGTACATTCCATTGCATCAGCAAGAACATGCTTGGTCAAAAATAAACATTCCTGGCATATGGCTTTCTGGAATTGCTCTCTGATGAACTAAAAAAAAAAATGAATGGAGGTTAGTCTGTCAGAAGTGAGTACCAGTACCACTTTATTTCCCCTTTCTTTATCAGGGCCCAGTTATATGCACCTTCCCCTGTAAGATTTTTCCATTAATCAAGATCTTCCCCAAATAGCAATTTGGATAATTTACCCAAAGATTTTTTTATTCCCCAATGGCAAAATTCTTCAATTTTCATCAAATGCAAATAAAGATAGGCCTAAAATTATATTCTTTTTGATATTTTCAAGAAAAAAGCCTGATAAGGCATGCTTTGTCAGTTGTTCACTGTTATGAAGTGATCTTAATAAGAATTAGTGTTTTCTTTAACAAATGGGCTGTATACATGTACATGTAGGTATCAACTGAAGCTGCTGATTTAGTGAGCTCTGTGCTACAGGTGAGTATTGCCTCAGGTTAAAAGTATCATGTGGCCAAATTTGAAATTCAAATTTTCCTTTTTTTTCTGCCTTGAAATGGTTTTAGAATTTTGCAAGTATGAATCTGCAGAATCTGATATTTGCCGTTGCTGATATGGCAAAAGAATTAAAAAATAATTGGAATTAAATTATGTGTGTAACTGTGTTTCTAAAAGATAAACTTTTAAAAGGTTGTATGAAGTTTATAAATAGATTTCATTGAGAATGATATTTGTTGTGTACAGTGCATTTTTACCATTTTGTTGTCAAAAAGTATTTTTTTTAGCCTAGATTATAAACACTGAAGATTGCATGTCAGCTCAGTCAAAATATATTCAATGGTCACATGGTATTAACAACTCTGCAATTGCTGATCCCTAATATCTAGTCTTTCACTTTACTTAGGCACATTCAAACTTTTCAAATGCTTTTCTCTGATGGGTTGTCACTTTTCCACAAAGAAACTTAAGAAATAAAGTTTTGTTTTGGGTGCTATATTACAGAATAATGCATGGCGTTAATTTCAGATGTGCTGTAATTTAACCCTTTCCCTCATATAGACTCATTTTGACGCACTCAATAGGTATCACATAAAGCCTGATCTGCAGAAAGCCAAACTCAAACCTTACCAAATTTAATTGTAAAATCCTCATTTCCAGACCACTGAGGAGCAGCGAACAGCATAAAACCTGATCAGCCTGCGAGTTACTCGCAGGCTGATCTGGTTTTATGCTGTTCGCATAGGTCTTTTCATGGTGTCCTCTATGAGGGAAAGGGTTAATCACCAAGACCATATGCATCTGACTGCAACACTGTGAATTATTCAGCCATATGGCATGAAAAGCAAAACTCTCTTTCCATTCTAACACGTTAACTAGACTGCAAAGTTTTGAAAGTGGTGTGTGTCGGTACAATTTACTTTCTGTAGAACTCATTGTAATGATGTATATATGTATTTTTGAACTGCATTTATCGGAAAAAAAATGCACGCCACAAGCCTTCTATATTTATACAGTATATTTATTTGATTAGAAAAAGATATTAATTCAAATGTTAATATTCTTCACAGTGGTCTTACTATTAATTAGTTAACTCTGATAACTACCAGTAATGTTTTCAGGCATTCTTAAGTGTCAGACATTAATACCTTAATTTGTTGTCCTGATGTATGGGCTGGTTGGAAATAATTCATTGTCAGATCTTGTTGTGAAATGTTCAGCTCCCTAATGTTATGTTTATTTTTTTTTTCCACTAGCATTTCTCCCAATTATTGTTTCATTAGATACTTATAAGTGATGAAATCCTTCAGTGATTGAAATTAAAAATAAAATTAATGATTATACCGGAAAGAATGTAAAGTCATTATGTTATTGTTACCGTACTTACTAAAGTTTCAGTGAATTTTGATCTTATGTCAGGCATCACCAAAACATCCATTCATTTCTTGCATAGTTAATTGGGTAACCATTTAATAGGGGTACAGTTACATTTTAATGTCCACTGTACATTTTAATGTCCACTGTATTCATGGTACATAGCTTCAATGAAAGATACAGGGTATGATCAAAAGGTTGCCATAAACATTTAATTACTATCATTTGCTATGGTATACACTCAATACCACACCTACAAAGGACTTTACATTCCAGGGCTTTTTTTCCATCTTTATTAGGGGCTGTTCATAGACGTCTTCCCCAGTGAAAAAAATCTTTAAATTCATGCAGTTTTCCCTAAATTTGCATCTTACTCAAGGATTTTTCTTTCCCAAATGGAAAATATTTTCCGCAAAATATGATATTAAGGCCCCTTCCCCAACATCTGAAAAAGAAAAGGCTTGTATTCAATAAATCAACATAATTTTACAAAAATGTGAGTGGTATGACATGATTCTGCTGTAAAGATTTTATGACAAGAGCACTTATTAACTGATGGTCATAATGCATGAGTTGCTACCTGAATACCTATCAATATACTACTACATGTACTACTAGCAGACAGTAGCCACAGCTTTGGTCTGGTGTAGGAACATGACCAGTCTTGAATGGCATACAGTAAACAATAGATGAGGTACAGGTCTGCTGGAGACTAACAAATTGTCTTACCAGACTTGTCTGTACTTGGGGTTACTGTAAACACTGGTAATCAGTGTACCAGATGTTTACAGTGTATTTGTTGTGTTTCTGTATAAGAGCAAGCTTGAATTCTGCTAACAATACTTAGTGCTAAGTAATACTTCAAAGTCTCTTTTAACCCTTTACTTAATGAATATTCATGTACATATTAAGTTATGACTTCATGAATATTTATTAACTGAACTTTAAATGGTATATAAAAAAGTGAATTTTTCTTTGCTCTGCGGACTGTAGAATCTGGGCTGTTATATTGTATAAGCAAACAGAGGAGACCCAGATCAGACAGCTCCTATAGGAGCTGTCTGATCTGGGTCTGCTCTGTTTGCCAAGTCTGTATGAAGTAAAGGGTTAAACAAGTGTCTAACACATCAGTGTCAAGACAGGAAAATATTTCTTTTTAATTGTGACAAGTAACAGTTAGCATGGTTTTGCATTAATATAAACCTAGCATTGTTTTTGCTTTAACAAAAACCTATGTGACATTTCTTACTTGAAAATGACACTTTTGAAAATTTCAATGTCGATATTTTCTGTTCAAATGTGACATTAGTACAGGTGCCCACTCCTTTGACAGTCACTGATATATTCCACCAGTATTGTGTTTTACAACATTAAAATAAATGACTAAGTTGACATAGAAAGAACAAAAAAAATAACTTACCTTGCAAACATAAACTACAGAAATAAGATATGGTATTTTTATAGTGGAGACAGGGATGGTGAAATATGTGTTTTACTTAGCACTAAGTAAAGATGGTGGAATTGATGCCTGTCTACTTCAGTACTTGAATGTTATGAAGAAACTCATGCTTGACTGTGTTCATACTGAACTCAAAATTCTCTTCATATTTTACTGAAAACAAGGTATCAGGTCTTCCATTACATAATTATAATTCATGCGAATGCTTATCTTTAAGGATGATCCTAACTAATTACATGTATTTCTGTTAATGTGTCTTCTCTAAAGCTTTACCCTTTGCCTCATGATCCTACAGATTTCAATATTCTAAAATACGGTTAAGAATTTTGAGTAAAATTTGTAAGAAAGATTGGATATTTATTATCTTTGACATGATTTGCATCACAATTTCAAATGTTTAAATGACAACTCCTTAAGTATTTTACCTCCTTGTTATTTATGTACAAATTCATGACTTGATGAATCTGAGCTTTAAATTGTATATGAAACAAAAACATTTCCTTGCCATTCAGACTCATTGTGTACTATAGTGTGAGTAAAAAGCTGATCAGGCTTCTCTTTCTGACCTGGGTCTGCTCTGAATGTTAAGGTGTTAAAACAATTGAGTCTGTATAAGGTGATGGTTAAATGACAAAAAATTTTCATCATTAAAATTGATTTTATAGCATATTGAAATATAATTTGATAGGCAAAAGGTCATTTGTATGTATATCTCATTATTAGTATTATTTTTTTGAAAAGATGTCTTTTTTCTAGTTCCATGTTTTGTTCACTTCACACTAAGCTTCAAGAATTGTGCATATGTCCTCAACTTTACAGACAGTGCAAGACTGTAGTAACTGCTTCATTATCTGTATGTAGTTACCCTAGTTTTTCACCAGACCCACTATATATTGACGTAGACCTAAAAGTTAATAGATATCACATCATGTGTGAGTGTACCACAAATCACTGGACTCCCTTCCTTTCTAAAGAGGTCGGGCCGTCCCAGTGTTGGTTAGAGTAGGCTAGAAAGATCTAAAATATCTTTTCACCACTATTGAGAGTGTGGTTAACATCATCCTCTTGAGTCAGTCAAGTAAACTTCCTTCAGATTCTTAACTGCATTGCTGCATGCCAATCCTGATTGATGACAGCTAAACCTGTCATTTGACACATATCAGATTCTGATGAGGAAATACCAGACATATTTGCTCAGATGCTGTAGGCAGTATTTTTTTGTGTTTATGATTTAATTTTAATTATTTAGTAATTTTTTTATGGATTTTGATGGCGTTCATGCTGTCTAGTAATGTGTAACATAATTAACTGGCTTCTCCAGGAAATTAATGAGTGTCATTTCCCTGCAGGTTTTAATTTCAGTGCAGTTTTACCCATTGGTGTTATAATGATGTTCTTCCTTATGTTGAAGTACAGTGCAGCATTATTATATTTTACTTTATTTGGCTGCAATAAAACTGTGCTTTATAAATTGTGAATGCACAGTATTTCAGTTAAACAATTCACAAAATACAGTTATAGGGTACATTGTTTTGAAACATCATATACTGGGTTTCGCATTGTAATGGATTGTGTTATAAAAGATCTAAGCTATGTCTATAGAATAAATTAAAAAAATCATTAGTTTCGTTTAAAAAATGTAGGCTTGAAAAGTTGTAACACATGTACTTGTTGATAACTAGGAAAACATTGATATATATGTCTTTGTTACATAACATTAATAGATGAAAACTTAACTTATTGTCTCTTAGCCTCAGACATGAATGAAGAAGGTGTAAGTGTTATATGTGTATGATTCACATTTTAGGTTCCACCTCCTGTTGGTCGACCTCCTGCCAGTGGTGCACGCAATCTCAACCTGACCGGGCATGTTGGTTTCGACAGTTTACCTGACCAGCTGGTCAACAAGTCTGTAGCCCAGGGCTTCTGTTTTAATGTACTGTGTCTAGGTGAGTGTGAGCATGCTTGTTGCAACTTGTTACCCGTCTGATACATCAGAAAATGCTTCACATGTAATCTGTGTCTTATTGTTTACATTCAAGGCTGCATTAGTGATCACCTCTGATTGGTTCAGAATAACAGCAAAACTGTGAACAAAGGCCAGTGGCTTGATTTCCAGCATTAAATTCATAGAGAAATGAACCTCTGAATAAAGTCGCCTCTGGATAAAGGCCAGTTTACTGCTTCCCATGCACAGCCTTTGTTCACAGGTTTTACTTTATTTCAGTCCTGAAATTCTTTTACTTCCTCTGTACATCAACTCATAATTTCATTTAAAAAAATACTCAAAATGAAAGATGGAATCATCAAGGAGTTAGGATAAGCCTAAAGGCTGCATTTACAATTTCAGCAAATAATTTATGAAGTTAGACCCTGTTTACTCCACTTCAGAATCCTTTCCCACAGGGGTGAGTCAGGGACCTGTGTAGATATGATGTAAACATAACACTGATATTCCATTTAAAACTGTTGTTTTTATATTGTACACTGGTGGGAGCTATCCAGTTTTTATCTGTTTAAGATAAGCAATGTGTAATAAGTATATGTTGGTGACTCACCTTGCTTTTGCTTTTTTCTTTTTTTTTTTTGTAAAATGGTATGCACATTTATAAGTCTTTAAATAAATAAATTGGAAAAAAGTCTTGTGTGGAAGCACAATGTTTATAATATATAGAAAATAAATTAGATATGGTTAAAATTGCATATGTCAGTTTTAAGTTATTTAACCCTTTTCCTATTGAATATTCATGTTCAAATTTATAATTTCATGAAAATATTAATTTTCTTGAATATGAATGGTATACTTAACAATTGATTTTTTTTTGCCATGCAGACTGTGTAGAATCTGAGCTACAATGCTGTATAAGCAAACAGAAGATCCAAGTTGGACAGCTCCTTTCTGAAGATGTCTGATCAGAATCTCCTCTGTTTGCTAATACAGTATTGTAGCTCAGATTTTACACACCAAGAAAAATCTATAGTTTAATATACCAATTTAAGTTCAATAAATAAATATTCGTAAAGTCATGAAAATATACATTGATATACAAGGTTTAATGAAGTTCAAACTTTTAAACAGGTGAGACTGGCATCGGGAAGTCAACGTTGATGGACACGTTATTCAATACACACTTTGATTCCACACCCTCTACACATGACCTTGCAGGGGTCAAGCTGAAGGCTAACACATATGGTGAGTTCAACAAGTAGGGCACTGTAATTAAAATTAAAAGCTCTTCTTCTGAAACATGGTTCATAATTTATAGGCCATGAAAAGTCCTTGAAAAATTGTTTATAATCTTGAGAAATACTTTAATTAAGTATTGCATTCAGCTTGAAAATATGTAAAAAATGGTACTGGAGTTTCACTAAAAGTCCTTGAATGTTTGTAGACAACCCTGAATATTCAGAGCTGCATTAGCAATCCATTTTAAAACAACAACCAAAAAACTGTGAAGAAAATTTGGATGAGAAAATCCTGTATTAGCCAGAAAATATGACTCCTGTTGATAAAAGCAAATTATTGAGAGACACACTATTGTCTGTGACATAAGTTAATGTCTCTTTTTATCATGTTTAATGTGTGAATGTATGACATTGGTTATGTTTGTTAAGGTAATCCATCATTAAATTGTTATTATGGTCTATCAAGTGACTGTTGGAATTTTATAGTCCTTTATTGACTTAAAAGAGCCTATAACTCCCAAGTCAATGGTTGCTTGCATCTGCACTGAAGTCCTTTTAAGCATTTGAAGGACCATGATTATAATTTAATGATGAATGGATTACCTTAATGTGACATTTTCGTGTATGATAGTGTTGATGATTCTGTACAGTATGGTCATTATGTTTTGTGGTATACTATAATAGTGTGAGGTAAATGAGCAGTATTGTTGTGTTGGAGTTTGCCGTCAATGTGACACAATTTCATTCATATACAAACGTACCAGCTTATTACTTGTGGAGGAAGACCCCGAGCACACACAGGCTAATGGGTAGACATAAGCTACTGTAAGCCAGGCTTCCTCACATGAAACAAAAAATATTTAAAAAAAAAAAGATATTCGGCATAAGAAAAAAAACATATGAAAGTGAAAGAGAGTAAAAGTGTTACAATATATTTAATAATGCTGGCAAGTTTTAAATGGTCTGTGATTTTAAGATTATGCTAGAAAACGTATTTGTTGCTAAATTAAGATGTTAAAGAAGGGACAAAATCAAATATTAACAATAAATTAAAAAAAACCCCAAAAAACAACGTTCCGTCAGTGGAATTCGATCTTGGGGGCCCTTTGTTTACCAGATGGACACCACGGATGCTGTTACTGTGGAGCAACAAGTCCACTACCAAGGCTAAATACATTTTCTAAAGACTCCCAACTGTTTACTTTTTCATCTGGGTGGATGTTTGAATTTTTCAACTGGATGATTTTGATGTTTAAATATGTAGATTAACTTGTCATTTCCAATTGACAATCATGCAGAAAGACATGCACCCTGAAACTCCATTTTATGGAATATCCAAAATAATTTATGCAACCAATGAAATGAGCTTTTCCGAACTCTTTGTTAACCAAGATTTAATTGGTGTAAGAAACAGGTCAAAATCCATTTTATACAGCTTACGCCTAAAAAAAAAGTCCAGGTGACTTTGCCGCGATTCGAACCTACATCAGTGTCATTGTGTATTGTATGATGACCATCATGTTTGCATGATAATGTGTATTGTAGAGTGTTTATGAGTGCTTATTAAGCTTGATCACCTATATTGTAGAGCTGCAGGAGAGCAATGTGCGTCTGAAGCTGAGGATTGTGGACAGTGTCGGGTTCGGAGACCAGATCAATAAGGAGGACAGGTAAACTGGTAGATGGGTCAACATACCACTGGGAAGTTTGGCAGTAATGTGGGTTATATAAGCAGGCATGAGATTTTTCCAATTTTTGGCGGATTTCTGATTTTTTGGACAGCTGAGGGGGGAGAGATTTGTGCAGATCTGAGGAGAAAATTATACTAATCGACCGTAGATAAGTTGTTACCAAATTCTTTCTGTGAAATGGTGGCATCTGGGTTTGCTGAGCAAGGAGATTTTCAGATTCTTTCCTTTGGTCCTCAGTCTCATGCCTGTATGAGCTTCACATAAATAATCTCCAATTCATGCAAAACATTAATGCATATACATGTGTATTTTGCTTTAATTTTATGATAGGCCATATGAATGATCAGTTTCCGTTATATCTGTTTTCCATCATAACTGAAATACAGACAATATCTTTGTTAAAACACATCGTCATTTTTGTGCAGGAATGTAAACTGCTTTGAAAATGTCAATTTGAATTATTGAATAACAGTTAAAATAGGAGAGTTGCAACCATTGATTTTTAATAATTTCTAAATTCTACATTCCATCTGTAACAATGTTAGATACGATGATATCAGTATATGTTAGATTTCATTTTATGACTTCAAGATGCATGAATATATGTATATGTGTATCGTATTATCTTGCAGTATAACCATTTCACTCAGAAATGGGATTGAAACCTATGTAAATCAAAGAGCACTTCCCAAACACCTAATCTACATGCTGGTGTATAATTCCACATATTGTTCAGTGGAAAATAAACATGCATTTGAGTTTATTCCCAAGTCACTGATTGGTCAATTTAAATAATACCGGATTTTGCTGATCCTCTTGTGTAATGGTCTATACAATATACAAATAAATGGATTGTCAAAAGATCTTGATCTGCAGTATGTTATTCATAGTCTTTTTTTTCAGCTGGAAGTCCATTGTTGACTACATAGATGCACAGTTTGAGGCGTACCTGTCAGAGGAGCTGAAGATCAAACGATCCCTCTTCAACTACCATGACAGCAGGATTCACGCCTGCTTGTACTTTGTCGCCCCCACCGGTCACTCGTAAGTTAACGCACAGAATGTCTGCTTTATTCCTTTTTGTGTTTAAGTCACAAATATCAGTAAAGCAAGGCAAGATCGATTTTGCCGTTGATATTTAGTGATTTGTTTTACATTTACAATGATTTGGTATATGAAAGTTGAATGCTTTTTCTGTCTATATGTATTTGATTTGACTATCAATTGAATTTTTCTTGATATAAGTGTGCAAAAAAATTAATAAAATTCATGAAATAATTGGAAGAAATAAGTGGAATTAGTGAAAATGTCACCCACTTGTGTTATTTTGGAAACAGAATTAAATTTCTTTTTATCTGCAGAATTTTGCATGACCCTAAAAATTTTGACACTCATATTTACTAAGTGCCTCCTCACCCCCTCCTGATATTTCAAAATATGTCTTTTTATCTATATATAATGGAGTCACTAGACCCCTATTTGGAAAAAAGGAGAAAACTGTATTCCCTTGAAACAAGTGTGTGTTATAGGGGTCTGCATAAGAATTTTTGTTGGAATTTTTATACCAGGATAGGGGAATGAATTACTTTTAATGGTAGTCTAATTCCAAATCGCTTTTTGAAAGACAAAACTTGAATTTGCTTTGCTATTAAGATGAGGCTATTGAATAAAACCATCTAGGCTTTAGTGTTGACAGTGTGATGCTGTTGATCATTTAAGGCTGAAGGCACTGGACCTGGTGACCATGAAGAAACTTGACAACAAGGTCAACATCATCCCCATTGTGGCCAAGGCCGACACCATCACTAAAGCTGAGCTGCAGAAGTTCAAGGCCAAGGTGAGACCTTTACACAACATTTGTCATCTCTCGTAACATAGGCCAAAATACTACAGAACAGGCCTCTGAAATGTCTAAATCTTCATTGAGTCCCAAAACGCACTTATTTCTCAACCTGGAGATAGGAATTGTACAGGTATGTCACCCATAGTAAATTTTCAGAGTATCATTCTCTGAAGGATACCGAATAAAGGAAATTCTAAAATGGCAAGGTTTGTAATATATACTTTTATAGTTTGGTACTGAAACCTTACAGGTTTCGAGTTTGGCTGTGTGTGAGTGAAGTAACACTCTTTTACCTCATGAATATTCATGTACAAATTAATCACAATATGAAACAATCATAGGAGACCCCAATCCTTAAGGAGCAGTCTGATCTGGGTATTTTTTGTTTGCAAGTGCATCAAAATGAGTTGATATGAGGTACAGGTTCATCAGTACTGATTTACAATTTATAACTGATTCCAGATAATGAACGAGCTGCAGTCCAATGGTGTTCAGATCTACCACTTCCCCACTGACGACCAGACCGTGGCTGATACCAACAACGCTATGAACGTAAGTCTCCTGCTGGCCGCTGTGATTGTAGGTCGCAGTCTTCGTCTGTGTTGTGAGATCAGCTTACAGTTCGGGTTCCCATCGATCTCATTTCTCATCCATTGGTTCCCCATTCTTCATCTGATACACAGTTTGTATCTGCTTTGCTTGTATAACTGTGGTAAGAGCGTCTGCCTTGGGATTGGGAGATTGTGGTTTTGATTCCAAGCCATGACATGCCAAATTTATAAAAAAATGTTATCAGTATAGCTCCTTTGCTTGGTGCTTAGCATATAAGGGTAGTTCCAGGACTGGTTGTCCCAGTGTCAGGATCATGTGACTGGTTGTTGTATCATGCTACATGTCTATGGCATTATACTGCAGTATTGCAGCACTATATCTGTCTCAAGTAGACATAGCCTTCAAAATGACTGAAATACTGTTGGTGGGACGTTAAACCCCACAAACAAACAAGCAAACTTTGCTTGCATAGAAAATAAAGGACTGTTCAATTAATTTCAGTGTTATTGATTTCAACACATATCGCAAATGAATTAGAATTTTACTGCATAGTTGTTTCAATTTACATCTATGCTTGCAGAACACTGAACATTATTGTAAAAAGTAAGCTTCAAGAATAAGATCTTTCATGTAGAATAAAAAAAATCTATCCATTCTAGGAAATAAAAAACTTTTCAAAGTTTTTAGATTGTTGGAATTTCTTATATTTTAATAATTATCCCCTCGTATGTTTCCTGCTGAATCTGTCATGAAAGTAAAAAGCTGTGTTATATAAGCAAAAAAAAACTACTGGTATGATACAAGAGGTATATAGGGATTGTTCGTGTTTCCAGGGACACCTACCATTTGCGGTGGTGGGGTCAAGTGATGAGGTCAAGATTGGGAACAAGATGGTGAAAGCCAGACAGTACCCCTGGGGGACTGTGACAAGGTAAGGTCTACTTCAACAGTGTTGATTTAAGACTCGAGTTTCTGAAGTGTCACTACTTTGAATAATATATTTATTTACACAAGTGTTATTGATGGTAATGTCATTGTAATTTGATACAAGACATATTTTTTCCTCTTTGTATTTTAATACACGTATATATTTAAAAAAAAATGGAAAAAAAAATGTATGACCCTAATGGGCCTTTTGTGGACAATTGATTAGAATCCCTAATTTACTGTCACTTGCCCCCGTCTCCCTTGTCAGTTTAAGTCCAAGTGTTCTTAATCGGATTTTCATGTCTGGTTGTCTCCTGGTTTGCTTATGGTTGGTTGACGGTTCTACTCGGGTACCTCTGTGCTCATGGGTCTATACGCATCATGTTGCTATATGACTGATCATATGTCTGGAAACAACATTCTTTTTGTAGATATATAGAGATATTTGTTTGTTTTGATGGGTATGGGTTTTATCTCATCAAATAGTGATACAATTTCATATTTCCTCAAGTGTAGCATGAGTGAAATTGTATCACTTTGAGATGAGATATAACCCATATCCACTCAAATCAAACAAATTTTCAATTTTATTTTATGCTAACTGCCGCTACATTTCCTTTATAAGTAAAAAAAAGTAGTCCCAGCAGATCTATATCATCACACTATGGGATATGAATTTGATCTTACTGATAGAACTCAGTATTTCAACAGTTAGTATAAAATTTATTTACTCTAAGAAATACCAATTTTAATGCTGAACTTGTAAGTGTGCACACCCGTTAAATAACCCTTTCCCTCATAGAGGAAACCATGAAAAGACCTATGCGAACAGCATAAAACCAGATCAGCCTGCGAGTAACTCGCAGGCTGATCAGGTTTTATGCTGTTCCCTGCTCCTCAGTGGTCTGGAAATGAGGAGTTTGTAATTAAATTTGGTAAGGTTTAACTGTGGTTTTCTGCAGATCAGGCTTTATGTGGTACTTATTGAGTGTGTCAAAATGAGTATATATGAGGGAAAGGGTTAATGTTCTTCAGTGTATTATGATAATAAACCATCGCAGAAGAGAATACAAACATTGATTGCTTTTTTCAGTTGAAAATGAGAACCACTGTGACTTTGTGAAGCTGCGAGAAATGTTAATACGTACCAACATGGAGGACATGAGAGAGACGACCCACAATAAACATTACGAGTTGTACCGCCGTGGCAAGCTGGAGAACATGGGATTCTCAGACGGTGAAGCCAAGAGGTAGGACTTTAGTGACAGGAATAAATAAATGCATCTTTTATTATCTCTCAAATCAGTTCATTTAGGGATGAAATAAAAAAATGTGCATACTTCAAAATATTTAAATCTATGATTTTTGGCATGACTATTTGAAGAATAAAGTGAGCTTTTCTTCTCACCTGGGCATCAGTATCGGTGTAATGCTTGTAATCGTACCACCTCACTTTTGAGGTGTTGCTTTAAAACTTAAGATAGTTATTTATGACCATTACGTCCACTTCTTGGCAAGAATACGTAACTCTGTATTAGATTTTGATATCATAACGCCCCCTTTTCAATTTAGAACATGATATCAAGCACTAAGAATAGTCAAGTGTGCTGTCCTCTGTCCTTTGACAGCTCTTGTTTTTGTACTGAGCCCTTGTGTTTCAGGTCTGTGGCAGACTGACAAGTATTTTTGTTGCACTGGACATTTAAATAGTAGATTCATAGATAAAATGATGCTTTTTGTTGCCAGTGTTGGCTTTTTTCTGTGCAAGCATATCTTTTAACATTTATTTATTGTATAGGTAAAATTGTGTCATAGTTAGAAATTTTTTGTATTCACTGGGATACTCTTCATTTCTTGATGTATAACATTTTTTAAATGTTTCAATAAAAAGGGGGTCTACTGATACAAATTTAATACACAACACTGTTTTAATTATAGATTAAAAATAAATTTGATTGCCTTTATCAAAACCAACTTTTCCAATTTATTATGCATTGCACATGTCTATGTTTGTATTGGGTGTGGGATGGAAGGAAAAGGATATCAAGTCCTGGGGTCCAGTGATAGTGTACATGATAGGGGATCCAGAGGTCAGGATTTAGGACAAGTATCTATATGACCTTCCAAGGACATTAGTGCAAAATTATCCCCGCCTAGCCTTTCCAAAATTTGAGATAGTAAAATCAAGAAGAAATGTTCAAATTTCTTATTCGCCTTCACTGGCCAGGTTGATCAGGGGAGTGGAATTGGCACCATGAAGGTGCAAAGTACTAGTCCAATCCAGGAACTATTGATAAGGGCACGCATAAATTGTACGATCTTGATGAGCATTTTTTTGTTTTAACCCTTTCCCTCATAGAGGAAACCATGAAAAGACCTATGCAAACAACATAAAACCAGATCAGCCTGCGAGGGAAAGGGTTAAACATGGATGTTTATTTTGTAGTTTATCCGAGACATATGAGGGAACGGGTTAAACATGGATGTTTATTTTGTAGTTTATCCGAGACAAACGAGGGAAAGGGTTAAACATGGATGTTTATTTTGTAGTTTATCCGAGACATACGAGCAGAAGCGACAGGAGCACATGGCCGATCTTCAGAAGAAGGAGGAGGAGATGAGACAGTCGTTTGTCATCAAGGTGAAGGAAAAGGAAAGTGAGCTGAAGGAGGCAGAGAAAGATGTAAGTAGCATGCAAGGGCTTGTGTCTAGTAGTACTGGAGTAGGGGGCCATGTTATCCACTTTAGATTCTGGAGACCAATCTCTCCATCTTCAATAAGGAAATGAAATGTCTAGGGGAAAAAAAAGTCTAGATTAATACAAAGTCGAGAAAAAATGACTTATGTTATTTTTTTCTCATTGTAAATTATGAAAAAAAAAAATAAAAGATAAAACATTAACAACTACAAAGAAAACAACCAATGGGGTAGGGAAGGCTAATAATATATGTTGTACTGTCCTGTCTAATATTAATTTGTTGATTACCAAATGTCTTTCTTTTTCTTTTTGTCTGCTTATTCAATTTGAATATAAACACTTTACCTCAACTGTCATGTGAAACAGACTAACTTACTGTTTTATGCAGAGGTGAAACATATGGTCACTTCTCTTTTTCTGTCTGTCTGTCACACTTTTTCCATCACACTTTTCTCAGCAGGTGACAAATGTATACATACCAAGTAAATACTTGTATTTAGATATGTACCATCATTTTTGTATAGTATTTGCCATCAGTAGTATTGTTTGATATTTTTCATGAGAAGTACTACATCATAAAGCACTAATAATAGTTGACTGAAATAACAATGAAAATCAAATACTGTTTTCCAGCTGCATGCAAGTTTCGACAATCTGAAGAAGCAGCACGGGGACCAGAAGAAGAAGATAGAGGACAGCAAGAAGCGACTGGAGGACGAGATCAACCTGTTCCAACAGAGGAAAGCCCAGTATGTGTCCCAGCAATCCACACTGGGAAAGAAGAAGAAATAGGGAACCAGCCTGCCTAGCCCTGGTGTCCTGGTCTTGACTGTGAACAAATATATTTATCTCATGTTTTATGCAGTTTTTATCTAATGTACAAAATTTATTCTTCTCATTTTTATGAAACTATTTTTTTTGTAGTCCGAGTTGAAAGACATAAATTGTCACTAAAGGGGAATAATCTCGCGAATGTGGACCAACGTTTTAGAAGTGTGACCCTTTTAGTCCAGCTATGTACAGGGTATAAGTGTTCTATTAGAGATGGTTCCTCGGTTTCACGGGCACAGCTGTAAGAGTTTATGATATTTACAATCTTATGTTCAGGATGAAAATAAAATGGTTTTTTTGCAGTTCATCATTTGAGAAAACAACAAACCAAATTATTTTTCTCATTTGTGTAGGTAATTGTGCTATTGAGTTTGTGTACGTACATGTTTTAGACTTAATGTTTTGTGCAATATCCATTTGGAAATGCTTTGTGTATTTTTAACTTTCGCGTATCAAAATCAAAAGGCAGATGTTAGTTCATTTAGGATTTTTTGTTTGTTTGTAGATTTGATATGTTGCCTTTTCATTTTGTTTCTTTCTGTATATGCACAATGCTTTGCTTGCAGTAGAGTTAAAGATATTGCATTTATGTCATTGGACGAAAAATTTACAACAAAAGAATGAATTTGAAAATTGAAATGCTACCAATACAACTTATAAATGTAAGTTGTGTTTAATTGTAAATTTGAATTCAATTCCACAGTTTAATTTCGATGTTTAATTTCTTGTATGTGATGTAATATTAAACCATGCAGAACAAAACCATGTAGATATAAGTGATGTATGATAACAAATTAGTGATACTATGGAAAATACAATATTTTGTGTGTAGTTGAAACTTATTGCAGCTTAAAATCAAATTCACAAATCATTAAAGCTTTTAATGGATATTTTAGAACTAGTAGCTTGTTTTCTATGCAAGATTTAGTGGTAATCCAGTTATAAATAAGATGAACGTGTCTTTTTCATGAAACATTCTAGTCTTATTAATTTCATACATACGAAGGTTGTAGATAAAGTCTGATTTTTTTTTTTGATTTTTTTTTTTTGTACGAAATCATATTTACTGGTTTCTCTGTTCATTTCTCAATTCAGATGGATCCCCAGAGCTGTTTGTACTATGTATCCAGATCTTTATCTTACTGTTTGAAATCAGATAAACAATATTTAGAAAGTAAGCTGATATGCTGCTATGGTATATGGTAAACTGGTTCTGGTTAAGAAAGCTTGACAAAATGTAGAAAATTGCCTGTTGTCAGTTCTTTGTATATGGTTTTATGTCAACCATAGGGACAAGCTAGCTGCAATGGTGTGAACAACAAGACCTTATCACTGGTATATGACTGGTTTTAAATAAAGAACTTGGAGATATTTGTACAGCATCTCCTATGTAAGTATTCAGCTTGTACTGTTTGGTTATGTTTTGTACTTGTTATTTGTCAGTGTTTTATCATGATTTTAGACAGTTTTTTCCTGACAATAAATCTATGTTAAGTAAGAAAAATATATACACTGTAGTATGAAAAACATATTATCAATTATTTAAATCTTAAGAATTTAGATGAATTATAGATATATTCAATAGCCATACCATATCCTTATAAAGACGTGACTTGCCATATAGCACAATATATTTTAATATTATATTGAAAATAACTAATCGATGGACATTGGTACTTGGTGTACATGTCGAAGAAAGTAAATGAAGAGAATAATGTGTTTGATAAATGAATACATGTTGTATTTCACTGGACATTTATGAAGATTTAATGAGACAATGGATCTTAAAAAGGTTCCTTAATTACCTTGTAAGTACTTGTACATTTATTTTACTACCAAAGCGTATGTGTTGTCTTCATCTGCATACAAAAAATGTTTGCCGTATCTTTTTTTTTTTTTTTACTCTTAATGACCATTTTTTATTTACTCATTATCAATCATCATATTTAAGTGTTTTACATGTTTATTGAAATACACTATAATGTCATTTTCAAATGTTAATTATTTTGGAAAAAAAAAAAAATACGATCACATGAAAAAGAAAATAAAATCAGAAAGAAAAAAAACGTTTTGAGAATTCAGATTTACCTTACTTTTTTTAAAAGTGGTTACCACACAGTACTTCAAAACATTTTGTAACATTTACCTTGGGATGGATATCATAACATGGACTCATTATGAAGGCCTTGTTTAAGAATCTCTTGTTTTGTACTTGCCATTTGCATCAACAGTATTATCAGCCATACCATGAGTTTGTATTTTGTATAAACTTTTCATCCAATTATTTGTCTTCCGCGGCATTCTTTGTTTCATTTTTCATGTCGGAGTAGAGTAGAGAGTCAATGTTGTATCTTGTATTGGTGGCAAAAACTTTTATACCATCTGATATATGAGCAAATAAATTTACTAGTATACCAGATCCTCTTGAGTTTTTTTTTTTCTACTGCTGTTTTTTCAAGCACATGTTACCCAGTATCAAACAATTGTTGAGTAACTGACAGGTCATGCCATGTGTCCCTTGCCATGACATTCCAGTATAGTCGAAAATCATACTGGTATATATCCTTTGTGCCCAACATATAAGGGTAGTTCCAGGACTGGTCAACATCGTGTCAGGATAATGTAAAAGGGTCTTGTCTATGGCAAGATATGGCAGTGAATCTCGAGTCTTGTGTAAACAGTCTCCAAATGACTGAAATACTGTCCAGGACATTAAAACCCAAGCCAACACATGGACATTAGACATGTAGTCTAATTTCAATAAGGTCTTGCTAATCCATATCCTTTGTAACTGAAACTTCCATCATTATACCATTGCCACTCAGTGACCTGGCATAAAATTGTACCAATGTCTGTCGCTCCGGAAGACCCACACATTTTTGCCGGAATAATTTCACACGTTGTCGTGATGGTGGTTTCTATATTTTTCTTTCTAAATGCCTTGGTATGTAGATGTAGTGTAACAAATCACAGATCAGTTTGCAAGTTGTCTCCCTTTGCATGCATATTGTTAATGGAAATTATGGCCCTATTTTCTGAAATTTCTTTGTTCATTTTTTCAAATGCTTGATGAAGATATCATGCTGTATGTTGGTGTACTATAATGAGTTGCATGAGTTTGCTAAAGGATGTAAATGAATTGAGATCTGCTAGCAAACAAGAGTTTTGAGGGGATTTCATTGAAACCTCAAGTTTTAAAATGTCATATGGTGTTAACAACTGCAACATTTTTTAAAAAAGTGTGTGTGATGTTTTTCATGTCTGTAAGGTATAAAGCTATTACAGAATTAGCTCAAACTGACATTTCCAGTGCAGGGACTTCTATCAGGCAAAATGAATTTTGAAGTCATACTTTCAATATTTTAGTACTGTAATCAAATTATCGCCCATGCCATGACCATATACTGGTATTTTCCTACTTTGCAGTACTCTTGTTTATGGGGTAACAGCCCATTGGACTTAAAAAATACTGAATAATAGAAGTTTTCACAATCTTTTTATCTGTATGCATCGATTTCTGTATAAAAGTGTATTAAGGATAATCTTAAAAACTGAGCTAGTTACCTTCACTTCCCATATTCATGATACAGATATGGCCCTTAAGCTGGAAAATTTCTTGCAGACTTTGGTATCTGTGTAGTACTGATATATTTCGTTTGAAATTACTAATATTGTTATCACTTTTTTTTATTATGAAGTGCAAGATGTTAGCGACATTTTGTCTTCAGTTTAAACACACTTTTAAACCTTACACAAAAATAACGTTTTTACACCCATACCAACTTCATATAACTGCATAAAAAATTCAGATGTTACAGACCAGGTTCAAATTCAGCAAACAATACTTATCGCTAAACTTCAGGCAGTAACACATTCCACTAGTCTTGTTTTACAAACTATTTAAGTTAATGACTAAGTTGATATTAACAGCCAGCTTATTAACTACTAACACTATTTGTTATGACATGTATACAACATTTATACACTTTACTGTAAGAGGAAAAAAAAGGGTAAAATTTGCCCCTACGAATTTGTTTTACTTAGCCCTAGGTAATGTTGGTGGAATTAAGGCCTATTTGGTTTTCTATTAGAAAAACAAGACAATCTGTTATAAAAATTTATTATATTTTCAATGGACAATATTAGCAGAACTTTGCCGAGCACGTTCTCTGCATTTATTTTTATTTTTCCATTCATCATTACCTTGTTGAGTTTTAAAAAAAACCAGTTTCTAGAGTCAAGTGAAATAATAAACAAGTCTTCATACAAACAAACAGTGTGACAATTCATGATAACAATGTATCCTGGCTGTATTTCTGTCCTATGTTCACCACTGTTTTATAATGACCAACATTTGCATGCTTCCTGTATATACACTCTGAACACATTCCTGTATATGGAGACTCTTCCCTTCCTAACCTGTAGAAACACTGAGATAATCAGGCCAGGGATCAGTATCTCTTTTTCTTGATGATGTCTGGACGCCAGTTGAGAGGATGGGTTTCTTCAGTCTGGAAAGAGAGGCAGGGAAGGCTCAAATTTTGAGACTTTCAAGGGTTAAGCAGACAGAATGATGCTGACAAGATAAACAGAAGTCTTAAGAATAATCCTGCAAGATCTCATGTATGTGCATTTCTCAAGAGGCAGAATCAACTTTTAATTTCTAAAACTCCAAACGGGGCCTCCATGGCCGAGAGGGTAAAGTCGCTGACTTTAACACTCACTCAGCCCCTCACCGCTGTGGGTTCGAAACCCGGCAGGGTCATTCGGATTTTCATGTGAGGAAGCCTTCCAGCTGGCTTGCGGTAGGTCGGTGGTTCTACCCGGATGCCTCTGTGCATTCGGGGTCTTCCTCACCTGTAATTAGCTGGACGTCGCTAAATGACTGAAATACTGTCGAAGCGACGGGAATCTAAATTAGTAAAGTCAAGTTAAAACTCCAAACAAAATGATACTGATACTGTCAGCATGAACACATCCCCGTGAATTGTTAATTCCATGAGGACACAGCCACTTACCGCTGTGTCATCTTCCTTGTAGATCTTGATGGTCTTGTCTGCTTCTACTGTAATCAGTCTGGTGTTGCTATGGTCGAACGTCATGGCAAATATACCGGCCTCCGAGTCAATAGAACCAGGTTGGGCAGCGGCCTGCATCCGCTGGAAATTGTAACCGGTCTTCCAGTCCCAGAAGTGCAGGGAACCATTGTCAGCTGAAGACAGAGAATGGTTGTAGGATAGTCAAATAATCATTGTTCATATATTGAAAGGGAGATTCAAAAGAAATTTAAAATTTGCGTTGTTTTGGAGAAAGTATTAAATGATATTATATTGATAAAGGTGTATAAACACAAAAAAAGCTTAAAAAATAATACTTTCAATATGCGGTGGGGTTGATTGTATGCGATTAACAACAAAGTCATATGATTAGTTCTTGCGTTTGGCTACAGAGGTTAATTAGTGGTTTTCCCCCCCTTAATTACATAATTCAACAATAAACTCCAATACAACAGCACGTTTAACCAACAGCAACCACAACCGGTTTTTCTATAGACCTACCTCCAGATACAAGGACGTTGTCTGAGTTGAGGGCCAGACTGTTAATGATGGCGTTGTGACCCGACAAGTTCTGAATGAAATTGCCGTCAGGGAACTTCCACTGCTTGATGTTATCTGGAGAACCCGAGGCAAACGTGTACCTAGAAGCAGTAAGTAATATATGCAGGTCCATTATAATGCTTTTTTGGGTACAAGTCTAGATACTGTATTATAATGGATAAGACACAAAGATATAATGATGCTCCTTTAATGAATCTAAAACAATCACAAAACATACAGTCAAACCTGTCTAAAGCAACCAGTAATGGCGAGTTGCTTTGAAGTCGAGGCACGTAAAAATGCTATGTTTTCACAGTTGGTGTTTGTTAGTTAATTTTCTTTAAAAAAAAATAACAGAATGCTACAATTTGGTAATATTAAAATTGACTGCTGAATACAGATTGACCACTTAGTACAGGTGGCCGCTAATACAGGTTCAACTGTAGATTTTGGGTTCAATTTTCAAATGTGTTACATTGGATTTCATGTCCTAATAATAAATAAATAAATGCATTTAACAGTCTAAGTTTCATGCCTTGGGTGCGTTCAATGACTGTACCCCTGGTCATCAAGCTACTTGTATCTATCTATCGATCTCCCTGGGAAGTCTTTCACTAATGGAGGGAGTTTTAAAATATTCAAATTGTGCCTTGTAAACAAACAAGATGCAGATTTCCAATCCATAATGAATAATTTACATCCTAAAATCATTTATACAATAGTATTTGAACATCTGTATCAGTGTCTGCATTATATCAAATAAAAATAAAATTCTACAAGAAACCCATATCTTTCAGATAAATATAAACATAAAACATAATTGCAAAACAATGAAATGAAATAATCATAGATATTTTGAATTTCACTATAATTTCATGAACAAGACAGGACTATGAAATGTATATGTAATTCAAAACAATACTGACTGTGTAGGGTGTAGAGCCAGGGCTCGTACACTCTTCTTGTGGTTGGTGAGTGTGACGCGAGACCGCCCAGCAGCCAGATCCCACAGTCGGATGGTACAATCATGGCTGCCAGTGATTACCTGTAACAAGATACACATGTACCAATACAAATGTCTGTAAGCACAATATGTACTTTTTGTTGAAAAACCCATCCAATAAAAAGCTGCTTCCCTGCAACATTACACCATTGACAAGGGGCATGATATTAATTTATCCTGACACTAGGTCAACCAGTCCCGGATCTGAACAAAGGTGATGTACTAGTATGAATTTAAACAACTTTGCTATGTTGCTGCAGGGGATCGAATAACAAAATCTCTGTAATGGGGTTGGCCCTCTAACCACTTGGCCACTGTGATGGATTTAAGCACAATGACTCCTTGCAGCCAGCAGAGTATAATTAATATCTATAACAAAAGCAAGAGAAAACTAGACATAAAATGGAAATGGAGTATTTTTACTTATAATATAGGTATTAAAATTAGTAGTTTAAAATTATTTATCTTGCTTAAGATCATTATTTATAATAAGACATTAAAACCATTACAAATCAGCATTACTGTATGTGTTTGATTTATTAAGGATATTGCTGCCAAACAAAGCTATTCAGAGATTAAATAAAAAGTCATTGTACAGAAAACAACGACAAGGATGGCAAAATCACATACATGTATGTCATAATGTCCATATATCAAATCATAAAACTATTCATTTGAATAATAAAAAAATATAGCATCTTACTGATTATTACATTTAAAAATCCTCACATACATTTCCTTTTTCTATCTGTCTCTCTGTTCTTAGCAAGACTCATAGCAACCAAAAATCATTTTACAATTAAAGAACAGAGGCTTGTTTCGCCACAAAAAGAAGGGGAAGTAACTCACCTGAGGCTCTGCAGCTTGACACCGCACTTCGGCCACAGTGTTTGTGTGGCCTGCTAATGTGTGTACACATGACTTAGTTCTCATGTCCCAGATCTAGAGAAGGAACATTGGAGAGAATAAGCAAATAGATCACAATGAGTAGAAAAGGTGTACATTAAGCTACCTTGTAGGAACTTAATACAAAATCCATTTAAAAAGAAATCTAT
>CM037777.1:81222262-81272262 GCA_021229015.1 Solen grandis
ATTTTCCTAATATCAAATATATGCAAATTCCATTTTACTAGTATCAAGGACGGTAATACCCTCAATCCCACCTTGTCTTCAAGTTAAAAGAGGGTAGAATGGGACATGATTAGCCTGATTTCCATGTAGACCCCCCATACACACTTCTGTGATGAGGGGGTATAAAAAATACTGTCTTATGGTTCACTCTGCACCATGGCTATCTATTCCAGTATGCATTGTAAAATCATTTCTGAAGGGGGACTGCTTTTTGTGAATTTTGTGGATGGTTTTATTAATGAAGATTTATCCAAGAAAAAAAACTAGACCTCATTATAGAAAATAATCAATTAAAAAATAATGTCTGATTTATTACTATATGAAATTGCACCTTAAGTCAATGACACACATTAAACAAGAGCAAAGCATGCTCGTTTGAGAAATGGGCTACATTTAAGTTTTTGCATGAAAATGACAACGACCCAGTAATCATAATAGCTAGACTTTTTCTTTGAAACAGACTGTGTTATTTAGAATTTTGCATTTTAATGGAGCATGTTATATACGGTAGCAATTTAACAGACCCTGCAGGTGCTGTCTCGACCACATGTGGCAATGACGTCGATGGTCGGGTGGATGTCTATAGAGTAGCAGGCACTCAAGTGACCATGGTAGTTACGGATAACCTGAAAACAGTATCACACACAGGACCTTGATATATGCAATAATCTAAATAAGCAATCATTTTACATGACATTTCTTTTTTTTTCATTTTGTAGAAATAAAAAAAGATCTAAAAAAATCAAAAAAAAAGGAGGAAGCAAAATAATAAAAAAAGCATACTAAAGTTGCAGCAAAAGTCAAGAGACAAATTATCAATATAAACTCTGAAGAGCAACTTTTTAAGTATGGAAGTGTAGACAATTTGTTTCAGTAGATTTTAATGCTTTAGAGAAGATTAAAAAAAGAAGTAAATTAGAAGCATCAATATGACAAAAACATGAAATTGAGTAAACTCACATGAATGTGAATGGACAGTTGCACATGCATGATAAAATATCATCAACATCATTTGGCAAATCAGGTACTTTATGTCATTAAAATCAAATCAATTACCAAATAAATAGGACATTAGTTACCTTGTTATATTCCAGATCCCAGCACATGACCTTTTTATCCTCTCCACAAGAGAAGAGATACGGTTGCCGTGGTGACACAACCACTCCCCTGACTGCACTGATGTGTCCGGTGAGGGAGAGCTTCAGTGTGCCTGAGGCCAGATCCCAGATCTGCAACATATACCAACATTAAAAGTGTCTGCAAAATGTTTGTCTGTTGGGTTTAACATCCTGCCTAGACAGATATGGCGCTGCCACACTGCAGTGTCACGCTGTAGACATGTGGCATGATGTCACAACCAGTCACATTAACCTGACACCAGGCCAAGCAGTCCTGGAACTACCCTTTAATGCTGAGCGCAAAGCAAGGGATCTATACCAGTACCAAATAATGGATTTTTCTCTTGTCACGTAGGCTGTGTAGAAACTGAACTACAATATTATATGAGCAAATAGAGGAGACCCTGATCAGATAGCTCCTATGGAGCTGTCTGATCTGGGTCTGCTCTGTTTGCCAATGCATAAAAATGAGTCTATATGGGTCAATCTCATCAATTTCTCCAGATGTAGCAGCTTTCTCTCACATACAAAATCAATACAATCACTACAGTTGGTGTCAAGGAAAATACTGTAATATATGCGATCACTTTCCATCTCCTAATACAAGTAGTTCAAACTGACCTTTATGACTCTGTCGGCAGCGCCGGTTACAAACCACTGGTTCCCAGGTTCCATGGCAACACAGCGCACCCAACCAAGATGGCCACTGATAACCTACAATGTCATAATACCGTGTAAATAATATGGTATAGGGACACTCATTTAAAAAAATTCCTACACTGTTTGTAGAAAAAAAACAATCATTTGACAATTTTCATGTTTGAAAGAACTGTTATGTACTGTTATATATTCATAATACCTTGTTATCAAAAGTTAATATATGTATTACCAACATCATTTAGAAAGTTTTTTTTAACTTAGTTGCTTTCTAAGGTGATCTTATTCTTTTAGCCTCTTAATCCAAAATAAAAAAAATAACACCAAGAATTTTTTTCAAATTATCAATCCAATACAATAGCTTCTAAGTATCAAACAAGACAAAAAACCATTGGTCATCATGTCATTTATTCTTCAGTATTTAAATGTTTTTGTAGAGGGGAAGACTGATTGAAAGTGGAACTACAATGCATGTCTACTACCGTTATGTAGTTTAGACCTATGTTTTAAAATGTGCTCACAATTAACACCTAAAAGTCCAAACAACATAGTCCAACACTGCTTCCTAAATCTTTTTTTGTGCTTTGTTTAGATAAATAAAGGTGCATTTTTCATAAACAATGAGGGCCAATATAACACTGTACCTAAACTAAGACCCAATAGTGTTATAATGGAGCTGCACTGTAATTATCTTTAATGCTTACCCTGTACAGTTTCCATGGAGGATGCCAATCTGGTTTTGGCATGGTTGGGGCTTTCTTGGGCACCAGAGCCTGCTGGGATCCCACTGAGACCAGAGTCTGTGAAACAAACAAAAAACAGTCACATATTGACAGCAGTCAAACTCAAACCTGTATACAACATGGAGACATTTAATGCCACTCTTTGAGTACATACTGCAAGCTGTTACTCTCAAAGTAGAAAAATTATGTGCAAACTTAATCATATTACAGGTCACCAGTGACTGAATTAGTCTAACACTACTTGAACAGAGAATGGTAGAGGAGAAAAATATGCAGCCCGACTGGGACTCAAGCCCAGGGCCTTTTGCTTACAGGGCAAATGCTCTACCAAATGGGCTACCAGGCAAGTTACATATATAATTTTCCCCTATCAGTGCCATGACAGACAGAAAGGGGTGTGTTTCATTTTGTGAAAAATGAAGTACCTCTGAACTTGGGTTATAATTAGAACTCCACTACACCTCCAATAACATCTGAACTTTGTTTACAGGGGTATGTTATCATAAAGATTGTTAACCCAGGTGACAATAACATTATCATTCTTATTGGTGCATCTTAATAAATTAAACTGAAAATTCAAATAATCCATGAAATTCATCTGACTTTGATTTATTTATATGGCTTTTCATGATGTAAAAAAACTGTTAATATTGACCCACAAATGACCTCCTATATTTTAAAATGTATCTATTCATCTGTACAAGAGTGTTCACTGGAACATGTGTGTCACTTGCTGAAGCGTGACGGAAAAAGTGTGACAGACAGATGATGGAAAAGGATCCCTATGTGTCACCTCTGCTTACAGCAGGTGACACAATATCAAAGGGTCACTTGACCTGCATTTGAACAAAGGCACTACAAGCTGATGCCAACACTCGTCTGTTAGAATATGAAGTTTAACGAGAGACGGTTCAATAGTTTAGAAGTTATGCCCAAGGTTTAAGTTTTTCACAATGACAACATCGCCAACATCGACACCAGAATGATGCCAATACCTTGACTTTTTTCTTTGAAAAAAAAAAAAAAAAAGCTGAAAACCCCTAAAGAAAACCCTGCATTTACCAACATCATCATGGTGTAGAGAGTGAACAACTACCAATGAATGATGGCAAATTGGTAATATAAAGACAGTCCTTAGTGGCAATAATGGTTTATAAAATGTAAAGATAAAAAAAAAAAAAATCACATAATATGAAGACAAATTTACCTTATTTTGGTCCATTATGATATTGCCTGAACTTGTTTGATCAGACCTGTAAAGATACCAATATTATCATTAAATATAAATATCATCATTATCTTATATTGAAGTAAAAATAAGGAATCATACTTAGGTGTGAACTGTAACATCTGCTGTAACATTTTTGTAAGAGACTTGCACTCAAATTTATATTTCATCTTGTCATCAGCGAAAATTCATCCAGTGATAAACAAGGAGTTAAGACTGCCTGGGAGCTTAATAAAGAGTCCCTGCCATTTTTTTTTCTCTTCAGAATGTTAGATTATCTATTTTTAGATCAAGCTACTATACATGATCTCTATTTATTAAATAAAAAAACAGGTGGCAAAATAAGATATTAGCAGGTAACACCAATATGTCATGACCTTAAAACACACATACATGTTTCTCACCAGGACTCCAAATTTTAAGTTACGGGAACGCTAACAATGTTTACAAACAAAGCAAAATTAATCCTGCTTTTTCTTCTCATATCATAACACCATACTTAACCCTTTTTCTTATAAATATTCATGTACAAATTTATGACCAGATGAATAGAAATTGAGTGATCTTCAAATGGTTTACAAAATAACGGATTTCTCTTTGCCACAGATGACAGTGAAGAAAATGAGCTACAAATCTTTATAAACAAACAGAGGAGATCCTGATTAGACAGCTCCCGCTATTTGCCTGTGTGTCAAAATGAGTCTATATGAAGTAAAGGGTTAAGTACCATTTAAACATACACTGTATTGGTAAATGAAAATGTCTGATCACATCTGCCAATGAATACTGACCTGGACTGGCTGAAGGGCATGAGCTCCATGCCTGACTGACCTGGCTGACCAGATGCTGTGTTTGAACTCTCTACAGCTGAAGACAGATAATACTACTGTATATATGTGATATAGACTATATCAGTCAGTATATTTTAAGGTGTACTAAGGCAATACTCTAACTTCTTATCTAATATGAACACATCTTTTTGAGAGCAACAAAAATCTGCATATCAATTTGGGCTGAAACAATTCCATTTTTTTAATCTGATACCCATTATACTGTTATTGTGAGTACAGTGGTTGTCATTGCATAAAAAAAACACATCAATTTAACAGCTGTAAGAACTTTCATTGAAACATTCATTTTAACACATTTTTATAATATGGACTTAGTACACCCAAAATCCATCCATCTTGAAGCATGTGAAGAAAATTCCTTGACAGAGTGTAGAATTCTGTGAAAGGATATCATTACAAATTGGCTATTGACATATCTATTTGTTATAAAGAAAAGAAGTAAATGAGGTATCATAATAAAACAAGAGTGTTCTCTTGAAAATGTGTGTCACCTGCTGAAGCGTGACAGAAAAGTGTGACGGACAGACAGACTGACAATGGAAAAGTGATCCCTATGTGTCACCTCTCCTTACAGCAGTTGACACAATAAGCAAATACCTGGTAAAGAGTAATTATTTTGTAGCTGGGTACCGGAATTTTTTTATCTGACCCATATCAGTTAAATATTACAAAATAAAGTTCTACAATCAACCTTGACACACTTTCTATTTTGTGTAAAAAATGCAGGAAGAACTCACCTTGCCATCCCTGATTTCCATATGGATTTGGGACTTCTTGGCTGTGTGATGACTTTTTACTGACCTCGTTAGGTAACTTTTTCACTAGACCATACTCATCGTCTAGTTTGCACATCCGTTTACTCCATTCACTGAAAATAAAATTAATATTTTTTTTCTGAAATATCTTGAACTAGACTTTGGAATAAAGATATAACAATAAAAGAGTTATCAATTAAAAGATAAATGGCATATTTTAAATCTTAGATAAGGTCAAGTCCAATTAAATAATGGACATTTGATCAACACAATTTGGTGAAAAAAAAAAGAAAACAAAATGTTTTCTTAATAAAAAAAAAAGGAGTAAAATTATGTTAAAGATAGTCTTATTTTGAAGTTTCACAGAAGCATGAGCTACATCATCTCTGTGTGATCCCTGAAAGGAGCTAGGAAGAAAATAGAAATAATCTGGCTTCAAGTACCTCTCAGCATGGTATACTTCCTGAGTGTAAGGTTAACTTGAAACTGATCAAGTGTAAGGTTTCCTTGAAAACAATCAAAATGTTGAGAAGGAGCTACATTAATGACATTTCGAGCATATGAACAGTCTGATCATGGGTTTGGTGATTCCTATATTATATATCTTACTCCAACTCTTTGTTTGCAAGTGGTATAAAAAGAGAGTTATAAGGGCAAAATGAAACAAAGAGTAAGAATGAAATTCAAAGTATACCTTCTTTCATCTGCTGGTGGAATGTTGCCTTGGTCAGATATAAACATATCATGGCTCCGTTTCAAAGAACGAAACACCAGGGTGTGCACAGAATGTTTTTGGACTTCCTGGGAAGAAAAGATATTCATGTTAAATAACATCAGTAAAATACTGAAAATGGTTCAATATGAATATGAAAATAATGCAAAATGCAATAAATAACATTATTCTAACAAATATATTTGTGATTGAAACCATTTTCTTTTCTGTTCCATTCTTTTCAAGACCAATAAAATCAAACAGAAAAAGGGAGATTTATGGGTCTGTATAGTAAACAAAAGTTTTGTTGTTGTTTTCATTATCAGAGTTACAAATGGTCTGAAAACTTATTTAACTTAAACTTATTATAACCAAACATTTATCTGAGGTTAATGGAATCTTATAGCATAATTCCAATGTAAAAACCCAATCAAGGGATGCTACAACATAAACAAATACACAAATAAATCAACTAGAAAGAGAATGAAAATGAATAGCAAGATTCATAATATCGTCCACAGATCCAAAGATAATTATCCATTGTAACAAAGATGCACCTGGAACTGAAGAACCGAATCCATAGACAGATGTACCACTAAACAACAATGATAAAGTTTCTTTTGCAAAAATGTAGGATGCCAGATACCAGCTATGACTCCATTAGAATTTTCAAAGACATACCAAGAAAAATTACATTAAAACCTAGAACACTGACAACTGTGTAAAAAGCAACATCATTCACAAGGAAATCTTAAAGTTTATTTTAATTCATTTATCTAATCATAATGTATATATCAAAAGTCATATTTGCTCATACTAGCCAAAAAGGTCATATTGGCTATTAGTCATACAGTGGGTGACAATGTAACATCTTTGTTGTGAAATCACTATATTCAAGGAATGCCAGTCAATTCGTAACCCGTTTTTTTTGGTCAATTCGTAACCGTTTCGTGGTTAATTCGTAACCGGTTTCAAAATGCTGGTCAATTCGTACACCATATGAATAATATAACATAACTATAATATAACATAAATAATGTTGTAAGCATATGCAATAAAAGTTAACGTTTTCAAAATACAACTAAATGAATCAAACAAAGCCGAATATTGAAAGAAAATATTGAAAGAATTAAAACAGCATACATTTGAAGTTTTGCTCCTGTGTACTATTTATACTTCCTGGATGATGTAGAGATGTGGTATTGTCAAAATGTTGAAAGTAATAAAACAGCATATTTGCTATTGTGTATTAAATTGATATCCATCTAAAATCTGTCTTTCTGTTGTTCTTTTATGTCCTTTTCACTTTATGTTTTCGATATCTATCTATCTTACCATGCATACGCATCTTATGTCTGAATACTTTAATGCTTTGTTTTGAATGGTAAATCATTCTCTATAAACTTTAATTTAATATACTGTACATGTATAAATTTATACCTGAGTGGAATAAATGATATGATCTGTTCTGTTCATTAAGTTTGTCAATCAAAACCTACTTAATGGAACATTTATATTGACACCTACATAATGGAACACTGGCATTATGAAGAAGGTGTTAAGAATCGCTGATCGCTTACTTCACCTAATTAAACTTACCAATCATCCATGCAATAATCACAGGTCTACTAAATGAGAAAAAGCAATGTAATTAATGATTAATCACGGTTAATTACAGATGATACCAGTAACCAATTTAAACTGGTAAAGTACGAGTGGTTACGAAAAGCGGTAACAAATTGACCAATAAATAAAATGGTTACGAATTGACCATTAAAAACGGGTTACAAATTGACCAAAAAAAAACGGGTTACGAATTGGTTAGGTTACGAATTGACTGGATACCTATTCAAGCTATCTGAAATTCGCATTATTTTGTGGTCTTTGGATTTTCAGTAAATATTTTCGAATTTTACTTGTCTGTGAAAAGTAAAACAAATAAAAAAGGAGTAAACCAGCAGTCACAACATTAGAGATGAATACAAGTTTTTCCCAATTTCATTTGCTTAATAAATAAACTTTGATACAATCAGCATGTCAAGTATACTGCGTGACACAAAAATTCAATTTACCTCCAAAATTAATTGAGAAAGTCTCAGTCAATTCAGACTGTTGACCTTGTATGTTCAAATCTATAATATATTGCAGAGTTTTCAGTTTAATCCATTGTTTACAACAGTTTTAAGTGAGGAATTAATTTAATACATATATTTAGTGTAAATCAGTTATTTTTAGCATGTTTGATTATAAAATGCTTTATGTCTTTGAACTTGTTAACCCCAATCCCCGTTAGCATGGACAACCTGGGTAGTTAAGGACTAAGTCTTGTCTTAGGAACACTACATCCAAATATAATATGACTATACAGAAGGTTGCCTCTAAGTATATAACTGCTTACTAGGAAGTCTTCTCAAAATGGGAAGAATTTATCATCTTTTAATGAAAAAGTTATACATAAAGTTCATATATTTTTAAAAAATCTTACCTCTGTCATGTTTAAACTGGTAGATATTTGATAGTTTTAGGAAAAACTAAATTCCACTTGATAACAAGGGCGCTGCCATTTGTAATTGTACTTACTCAAAGAGGTAAAAGAAATCGGTCTGATAAAATAAGAAAAAAAAGGGTCGCGTTTTTTTTTAAAAAAAGGTATAAAGTATTATTAACTTGGATCATTTTTAAAGACAGATAACTAATATTTCATGTAATGAATATTAGTTAATCGCCAAACACGCTTATTGTAATTCGGTAAAGGTACGGATTATAATGAGGGCGTTAAGATGGCTCGTCCGAAATGTTGTGAACCAGTCAGAGTACGTAAACATATCGTCTGATATTTGCAGAAGTGATCTTTTCCGATTTTTTTTTTACATTTCCCAAAATTGCGTAAAGGAACTTCTTCCCCATACCATCAAAAGTAAAACTGGTCATTCATAAAATGATCCAAGATATGGTGATGATTTTTGCCATGAATTTTCCAATTTCCAGCTGATGCGACAAAGAGGTCTCTCAAAGTTTTGCCCCGATTTGGCAACCAAGAAAGGTGGAATATGACAAGGCCATAAAATATCTTTTTTTTTTTTTTATTTTGCTGCGCAATTTCACTACAAAATTGGGACTTCATATTTTAAAATTCATGGTTTAGTGTTTAATTGAAAATATGTCATTTGGGAAAAAAGATCATACTATCCTTTTGAAGGTTCCAGCTTTGGATCCTGGGAAGCCCCCCCCCCCCCCCCCCAAAAAAAAATCCCTTGCCCCGAAAGGAGTCAAACTCTCAGCTTTGGATCCACTTGACCATGGCGCCATTCAGGTGCTGGTGCCAGACAAAAAAACTATTCCCATTGATAGATGAAAGCTTGGGAGATTTGACTATTTTCACACTGTTTCCAGCATGTTTACTATCTATTATATACATGTTACATAAAATATATTGAAGGTATCCAGTGCAGTGTGTATGGAGGACAATTCTGGCCAGCTGCTAGACACACATCTAGCCCATTATCGCTCTCTTGTCCAGTATCTAGACCACAGTGGGAACCTGAAACTGATCAAGGCTCAGTGTGAGAAGTACAGGAAAACCAAGGTGAGTGGCAGTGAATTTTCTTGAATTGCACCGGAACAGTTGATTAAGCATTGTCTCTTCTTTCTTTTTTTAAATTGCAAAACCATCCTTGTGTTTAATGAAAGGGAGAGTATATGAGATATAAGGTAAGAACATTTAATTCGATCAGCTTAGCATATTTTTTAAATGGTCCCAGTGTGTATACTTAGAGCATCTGCTTGAGAATATGACAGGTCTTAGGTTTGTTGCCCATCTAAAGAGTTAAAAAATGGTATGCTACTGGTCACTAAGTATAGCTGCTGTGCTTGGCACTCATTTTATAAGGTTAGTTCCAGTACTTGTTGATAAGTATGACTGGGTGTGTAACAGTGTATTATTGCCCTTGTCCGTCGCTACAGTAATTCAGTCATATAGTGTCCAACTAAATGGACCCCAAGTGTACAGAGGCATCCAGGTAGAACCACAAGCATACCACAAGTTAGTTTGAAGGCTTCCTCATGTGAAAAGTCTGAGTGATCTTGCCAGGACTCGAACCGATAGTGTTGAGAAGCTAAGTGATAAGTAAACAACAACAACATGGCCATGATATATGAGTACCTGTCTCATGTAGATAATTAAAGTATCCAATAACTGAAATGCTGTTGGTGAGACATTGAATCAAAGGAGACAAAACATATTTTATCATTATTGAATAGTAATGAAGCATTACATAATGGTTTACTAACAATTGTATTATGCATACTTAAGCATAAGCCAACTCTTTCACTCCGGCTCAAGCTCTCTCTGGCTGATGATTGACTGCCAACTGTTCACCAGAACCTCTCTCGCTCTCCAGCACTTATATACCCATTCATCCATCTGTTGATCCATACATTCCACAATCCATTCTTCCCATTCTTTTTAAACCATCAACCACATCCATTTTAGTCTGTCCAAAGCATTTATCAGACCTGTGAACTTTATTCGGTCTGAAAGTGGGAGATCTGTGCTCCCAAAGTGGGAGATTGGGTTGTGTGAGAGGGAGATTTTTCGCAGCGCGTTTTTTTCGCACTACAGTAATAACAAAACACATTTTTTTTATTATTCATTTACTTTTATTTCATTTTTTATTACTTATTAACTAATTACTTACAACATGTAAAAATGTTTGCGCCAACACATTCGCCAAATGAGAAAAATTAGAGCCAAATTTAAGAAGTTGGAGCCAAATTTAAAGCAAGTGGCTCCAATTTGTTTTCAGAATACTTTATTTTTTTATATAAAATAATTCTAAATGTTAATTAAATGAATTTAATTCACATTTAGTTTTAAAAAAATTTCATTTGTCAAAAAAAAAATTTCATTAAAAAAAATAAAATAAATCAATTATAAAGAATTTTTTATGAGAATAGGTATATTAATATTTTGATATATTAATAACCAAACATCAACAAAAGACCAAAAAAAAATGTGTTCATACAAAATCATAAATATTAACCTGACTAAAAATATATGAAAATATCAAGTGAAAAAAAAAAAAAGAAAAAAAGATACTTGGGTACGTTAAATATTGGGTACGTTTTGGTTTGGATACGTTTTGACTCGCTCCATTAGCGATTAGCATCGAGTCATTTATATACATCGGTACATCTGTGCTATTTACCAGTTGGAATCTAGCTAGGTTAACCAATTAATCAATTTAAATGTTTTAAAAGAAACGGTAGTAAACATTGCTGATGTTTTTCGCAAATGGCCGCCATTGCGATGATTGCGCAATTTCATAACAGTTCCAAATGCAGGTATAAACAAAAGTCAGTAGAGGGTGTGACAAATGTAAACAAGTTAAAGCTGCCAATACTATCCGAGTATTCCACATCTTTGCATAATTAGGAAGCCTTAAAATGCATGTTGATTGGATAATCACACAGCAGGTGCTGGTTACTTTAAGTAGTATACAGTGTAGAGCGACCTGTATTTTTGTGCATTACGGAACTTAAACAACCGCGGTACTAATTTACTGATTTCTTCAAAACATGTGCATGTCAGTGGCATATCATCTTCAATCCTCTCCCCAAACCCCCCACAAATACACGGCGAAGTGACACACAGGTATTTCTGACACTCCCCACCCACCCTGAAATCACGCTCTAAACGAGCGCGTTCCGATAATAGCCAAATCAACTTACGCAATCGGCATTACCTCGGCTCGGTAGGGGAGCAATTAGTGCTCCAAAAGTTGATAAGCGGTATATTGGGGGCCTTGAGATCAAAGGCGGTAGATTTCTGGTGTTGGTCGGTAGACCGGGAGATGCAAGCAATTATCGGTAGCTCCCGCTCAAAATCGGGAGAGTTCACAGGTCTGATTTATAATTTCACATTTATATGCATATATTTTCTTGATGATATAATTTTATAATTTTAGGGTCTTGTGTACACATTTAAGTTGCTGATAGATCCAGCTGACCTTTCTGAACTAAATGGTGAGAAAACCTGTTTGTTCAGTTTTTGGCAGACAATAGTTTAAATCACTATTCATACGCTTTTTTTCATGATATTATTTATCATCTGATTCATGATTTAAAAGATTTTAGAAAATATATAATATTACATATTAAAAAAAATGAGAGTCCCATGTTAGGTCAAATCTTGAATCTGTCTCAATATCAGTTCATTATATTTAAGCTAATGATACTCAGGTGAGCAATCTAGGACCACATTGAACCCCTTTATTATTATTTGATTTTATTTCTACAGTTTTTTATTTCCTCTTCTTCAGCAAGTCTTGCAAACATTCTACTAACGCAGTTCCTGCAGGCTTCAAAACTGTTTCAAGAGGTTGGTATCTCGCACAAAAATTTTGAGATTTGTATCTTTTCAATGGAAATGTACATAACTGTGTTTCTTGCTCTGCTGTGTTCATAAGAGTATATTTATTTTTATGTCCCAGTTTCACAAAGTAAAATCACAAAGCATTGTCCCATCCACGCCTAGTCCCGTTTAAAAAAACCCAAAAAAACCTTAATATTTTTTGTGTTGTGCCAACTTAAAGTATACCTTTCGATGAAATAATGAAAACATTAGTCATATAGCTGGACATATTTTTGTTGAGCCCGCTTGCAGTTAGCTTGACTTAGTTGTCACAATGGTGGTTCAGTGTATGTATGTGAGTGCATTTAAGTGCATACGTCTGGATTTAATTTTGTCTGGGCTGTAACTTTGCCATTGGCAGAGGGATCATTCTCAAATAACCGGACACAAATATCAAGTTAAGTGAGATGGTGTGTTGTGCGCAAGAACCAGAATTGTAGCTCAAAGGTCAAGGTTGTATTTTGAGGTCAAATGACAAAAACAAGATCATTTTTGCTTGTCCAGGCTGTTACTTTGCCATGGGTGGAGGGATTCTCAAATAACTTGATACAAATGTCAAGCTAAGTGAGATGGTGTGTTGTGCGCAAAAACCAGAATCATAGCTCAAAGGTCAAGGTCATACTTTGAAGTCAAAGGTCAAACATGAGTTCTTTGCGATGTGTCGCATGCAAGAAATAAACTGAGGCTGCAGTTGAATTACCTGGCACGTTTTCTTTAAAATAATAGTATTCAATGTGTATATTGAAGATTGCCAGGCATAGAGACTTTGCTCCCGACTGCACAGCCAGGCCTAACCTTTGTGAAAAGGAGTAATTCAAGGCCTGGATAATCAAAACTGGATGATGATGATGATGATAATGATGATGATGATGTAGCAGTATTCTTGAACTATAATTATTGAATTACATATGTATTCTATTATATTTTTGCTCAATCCATGATCACAGTGTTTTCCTATAACTGTATACATGTATATACTTCGTATAACTGTAATATGGTCTCCTTTGGCAGGCTTGACATGTTGCCCTAGGGCATCTAGTTAAAATTATAACTGGACCCTAGCTTGTAATATGTTTGTGGTGTTTACAGGTGACTTACAAAGTTGTTTTGGTATTGAAGCTGTTACCATGGGAACTGTCCCTGTCTCAGGTTGCAGTAATTCTGAGACTGTCCACATTACCAACTCTGGCAGATATGTAAGTGAATGAAGCTTTTAATTAAATATTTTAGTGAGCAGAACTGATGCTGCTAAGCATATATATATGTAAAAAATGTTTTTATAAGCATGAAGTAGGTCGTTTTATTCTTGGATTTTAGGAAGTAGTCATATTTTGTATAGCCTGTTTATTTTTGATAATGCAAGCACAATTTTATTTAAATCAATAATTAAAGTGTTTTTTTAGTTTGAAATTGATTTTTTTAGAAATATGTATACCATATAGAGTATTTTAAAAGGTTATTTATATATCGAAAACTTGTCCTCAAATTGGGAATTATTTCCACAGAAATCAAAAATTTAAATCATCAACATTGAGTTTGGCGGTCACTGAATATTAGCCTCTGTTAACAGACACATTGACAAATTGAGATCAGTGTCTACTGTTTAATCATACAATATTGTAGCTCATATTCTATACAGTCTGCACTGCAAAGACAAATCCATTATTTCATATACCTATTAAAGTCTGGTGAGATCAATATTTATCTAGTCATAAGTTTGCACATGTATACCGGTACATGTACGAATGAATGTTTTTAATGGTTCAGATATTTTCATGTCACTTTTTAATACAATGAAGTGATAACACTATAGATTTACAAAGCTTTACTTGTATGATGTTTCAGGAACACTGTGCGCAGTGTCCACTGCCTGTCTCGTGTGTATGACCTAGGAGTACTGTGTCACCTGGTGGGCGTGGTCACGGGTCTGTCTGCCGTCTCTAGATACACGTATGTAAGCTGACATTGAAGCTTCTTTTTTAACACAAGTAGAAGTTAGTTTTCCAATTAAGAAATCAATACCTTTTGTTCCAATATGAAGATTTTTTTTGTTTGAAAAATAATTATTTTTTGTTAAAGTAAAAAGTTTGATTTGTTTGGCAGAGTCTTTCTGGCTTGATGTCAGAATTAGTATTGAAGTGAAACTCTTTCCAGTACCTCAGCATCTTTTCTACAATACACATAGCAACATGCTTTTTGCCATTGTAATTCTGCACAGTTACTTTAAAAGTGTGTCATCACTGTCATGCTTTCTCTACATGCCTTTTGGAGCACATATTCCTAATACCAATTCCATATTGAAAATTCTTTTAATTCACAATTTGACAATTCATCTGAAGATATCTTCTTCCCTGAATCTGCTAGATTTTATGAGAAATTTTGTTTTGGCAAAAAAATCTATGGTGTTAATTCCTGGTACACAATGTTTTTTTAAAAGAAATAATCAGTTTGTATATTTTTTATACATTCACTGATTGATTGAATGTATTATGGATTCACCTGCATGAGCTGCCATTCAGGTTTTCTGCTCTCTAACTCTCACAAACATAAACCAGTCTTTATGAAACTTGGTCACAATGTGTATTGGCACAATATCTTGAACAAGCTTGATAACCAGCCAGAATGTCCCAGGCACCTCAGAGTTACACCTCTTAAATTGATGAAAAATTGCAAAATTCAAAGTGTCTGTTGTTTAACTCTAACAAATGTGAACCAATCTATACTTTGATAACCAACCAGAATGTCCCAGACACTCCAGAGTTATGGCCCTTGATTGATAAAATTGCAGAATGTGTGTATTTTGTGATATCCAGCATTCTTGTTTCAGTATATTTACAGTAAGACATATTTCATTGTCATTGATTATTAATGTCTTCTGTGCAGTCAGCACACCAGGTACTACTGTCCAGATGAAGATTGTGAGGGTCACACAGGCAACCACTTCATCAGAATCCACACTCCCGGAGCTTCTGAGGCACAAACTATCAGGTCTCACATCTGTATATCTAGTTCTTGACTGATTTATTTCAGTTAACTACGAGCAAGTCAGTGGAGAAAGTTTCTGGCTTGAATTCCACTAACAAGTCTTAACCTTAAGTAATACTACATCTTTAATAAGGTTTAACCCTTTCCCTCTTATAGACTCATTTTGACGCACTCATTAGGTACCACATAAAGCCTGATCTGCAGAAAACCACAGTTTAACCTTACCAAATTTAATTATAAAGTCCTCATTTCCAGACCACTGAGGTGCAGCGAACAGCATAAAACCTGATCAGCCTGTGAGTTACTCGCAGGCTGATCTGGTTTTATGTTGTTCGCATAGGTCTTTTCATGGTTTCCTCTATGAGGGAAAGGGTTAAATACTTTCCACTATAAGTAATTACTAAATTATAATAAAAAGATACCGAACTGTCTAACAACATTTGTTCTAAAAAATATATAGGTATTTTTATAGCAAACATGGCTGGTGAAATATTCTTGAATATTTAAGTATCAATTTTAAGTTATCATTATATTAGTGAAATTAGAGTCACATCAAAAAAGTCTTGACTGATGTAATGTACATATTGATATTATTTAAAGATAGAATTGCAAGTCATTTTGTCATCACCATATTTCAAGTAGCATAGTTTTTCTATTTTATTATGTACAATACCTATGGAACTTTCTTTCAGAAATGATTTCAAATGTTCATTCTGTGATTCAATACTGAAGGAAGAGCAGTCCAGCAGGACTTTATCTGGTAAGAATTAACACATTTTGTGTGTTCATTATGAAAGAATGACCTATATAGTCCTATGACCTCAATTATCAAATATGAAAGTTTTTTTCTTTTCTATTTTAATGTACATGTAGAAAGATATCATACACCAATGTTGCTATTTGGAAAGACTTGCTCTTTGCATTTAACTACTGTCCTTGAATGGAATACCTTGTTCTAGATTTAATTTAAACATCATGCACATGTATTGAAAATGATGCCAATTACATTACATATTAAGTTTACTCTACATCAATGACTGATAGTATTAACTGTTCATTTTAAACATTTCCTTATTACTAATCCTGAATGGCTCCTGGTTTGGACCAGTACTTTGCACCTGGGAAGGACATGGAAGAGTCTTGCCTTAACAGGGTTCATACCCACAACCTTCAGATCCACAGTAAAGTAAACTACCACAGTACTATTGGAACATGGGTCCCTTACTAGCTAACAATATTATGGTTTGTGTATTATATATGTATAATAATCTCATCTGTAATCATGTCCACCTGGCTGTCTGCTATGATGATACAATTCTGTGTGTTCAACTCCTTGTTGGCTTTAATTTCTGTCTTTGTAGATGTGCATGAAGGAATCAGTGTTCTGTGTATCTAACCATGTCATTCCATTTTCTCTTTATGATATGTCTAAAAGTAACAATCCATTTTCACTATCAAACTTATGGTGGGGATAGTTATATCCACTTAAGTGCAGCTCCCAGGCCTTTTCTGGCCATATTCGGAATTTGAGAATTCAGATTTTTTTCACATGAAAAATCAAGTTATTTGTGAAGAATTTTGCATGGGTATCAAATTCACTTCACACGTTTTTTCCCCGTAAACATTTTAATGGTCTTGAAATTAGCTAAAAAGGGAAGAGAGCCATTCAGAATACTTTTGCTGCAAGGGGCCGTGAGTTCGATTCCAGCTGGCACCTATTTTATTTTGATTTTTTTTTTAATTATATTTTTTTATCTTTATTTTTATTATCAAATATTGTTTCAATTTCTTTATAAAAAAAATAAAAAAATATTAATAGACTCAATAAAAATTAACATACATAAATGAAAGAATGAAAGTATAATAGATTAATTCATTGTTATAAACATGACACGCAGCAGGGTCTCTGTATATACATATATATAGTATTAAAGAGACCCTGCATGCAGTTATTAAGTATTTTCAAAATATTTTTTGGAAATTTTTGGGCTTTATATGTATAGTGTGTTTTTTAATAATGAATTTATTCATCCATTATTTTGTGTTTATTTGTATTTGCTTCTGTTAGATTTAAATCATAGACCAATTGTACAGGTTAGGTTATAAGGTCAAAAAGGTTGAAAAGAGAAAGAGATGGGAACAGTATGCTTATCATCCTTTTTTGAAGCCATCCATTAAAACATTTTGTTTTAATCTTTTCTTGTTATTAAGAAAAACACTTGAGTGACCCCTGATGAGGGAAAAAAGCTTTGATCTGCCTCCTGTTGTATAGTAGTGTGTTTTATTATTTAGACAGACTGGTAGCTGAGATCATTCCTCAAGAAACAATGAAAGAGCTGAATATGGGACTTCATATGAGGTCAAGAGGTCAGGCCATCCCTGTCTTTGTCAGAGGTAAGTTTGTATGTAATTAACATGACGCCGAAACGCCCCGAAATGAAAATGCATATCGATTTAACCAGTGAAAAGCTGTACAATCCTCCGACAAACAAATGCATGTGAATCTTGCTTTCAATAGTTACCTAAGTTCAACAACCTCCGACAAACATTTGGGCGTGGCTATACCTGTTTTGGCGTCAAGTTAATTGCAAGAGCTTAACCTATGTTACTGATCATGGCATATGATGAATGGAGCTGCATTACTATACAACAAATAATAAATGCCTCTACAATGCAGAACAGGTTCTTTTCCTAAGATCTGTGGCTGTCAAGTTGTTATAATCTCTAACCCTAACACTCAGCCCCTCATTGCTATAGGTTTGACTCTCCATAAGGTCGCTAAGGATTTTTGTGTCGCCTGCATAGCATGGCAGACACATAGGGATCACTTTGTCCGTCGTCGTCGTCGGCGTCGGCGTCGTCGGCGTCACACTTTCTTGTCCGGAGCATAACTCGAAAAGTATTTGAGGTATCACCTTGAAACTTAAAACATGGATAGATCACATTGAGGTGGAGTGCAGTGCACAAGAATGATAACTCTGACTTTTATTTTCTGAGTTATTCCCTTTGTTGATTTAGTTTTATTTTTGTCCGGCCATAACTCAAAAAGTATTTGAGGTATCACTTGAAACTTAAAACATGGATAGATCACATTGAGGTGGAGTGCAGTGCACAAGAATGATAACTCTGACTTTAATATTTTCTGAGTTATTGCCCTTTGTTGATTTTCAGTCTTAATTTTTGTCCAGGGCATAACTCAAAAAGTATTTGAGGTGCTGACTTAAAACTTCATAGATCTCAATGGTCTGAGTGCAGTGCACATGAATGGTAACTCTGTTTCTTTTTTTGAGTTATTGCCCTTTGTTGATACTCAGACTTCATTTTTGTCTGGAGCATAACACGAAAAGTATTTGGTATTATTTGAAACCTCACAGGGGAAAATCTCATGGAGTGCATTGTGCAAGAATGATAACTGTTGTATTTTTGGAGTTATTTCCCTTTGTTTATTTTTTTGGATTTAATTCTTGTGTGGTGCATAACTTGTAAAGTATTTGAAGTGTTGCCTTAAACATTTATAGTAGATAGATCTATTGGTAATGATGACTACAAACTTGCAACATATATATAATTAACGTCATAAGTGCTTAATGACGTCATAATTTTTCTTACAGTTAATGTTTTGAATTTATAGTCATTCTGACACTCCTCTGATGAAGACTGTATAGTCGAAAGTGCTCGGGAAAATTATTACATATTGCACTGTTTGAATATTTTATTCCCCCCCCCCCCCCCCCCCCCAAAAAAAAAAATATATATATATATATATGTGTGTGTGTGTGTGTGTGTGTGTGTGTGTGTGTGTGATTTGGTGTTATTTTGTACCTCACAAAATAGATTATGCTTTATCAATAATTTGTCAAAAGATCGATTTTCTAGTCAATTCTTTCATCAAACATGCTTAAATGCAGGTGACACAAGTGTTCCGAGGAACACTCACATCTAGTTCATGGGAAGAAGCCTTCCAACTGGCTTGCAGTAAGTTGAGGGTTATACCAAGAAGCCTCTGGTAACTTTGGGTATTCCTTTACTTGTATTTAGCTTGAAGTTTGCTTTGAAACTAAAATATTTTTGCTGCGACAGTAAGCTCCAAAACAACAAACTGATTCCCTAAAAGTTCTTAAGTAGCTCAACACATGTTGTATAAACATGTATGCACATAAAGAAAAGTAACTTTAATCTATATTAATTAACTTAGCTATGTTGCAGATGATTTGACCAAAGCTGTGCAGATTGGTGAGAGGTATGAAGTGATTGGCTCCGTCCGCAAAGATATACAGGACTCTATAATCAGGATGACCATTGAGGTAATGTCATCGACATTTTTAGTATTTGTTCTTTAATTTTTTTTGTCACCCTTCAAAGAACTCGGAGCTGTTGTTATGACTAGTTGAATGTCCTTATTTATTACAGGTCAATGTCACAAGGTTGTACATCTCCTTACAAGTACTATTAATTTAGCGTAGTAGGAAGAATGACTCTGAGCTAAATTACATTTTTATGCCCAAACTTGAAAAGTGGGCGGCATATAGCATTGCTGCTGTCCATACATAAGTACGTACCACCAAAACTTGTCCGATCATTAACAGGAGAACAGCAGAGCCTGGGTTTGTGACACCTGGAAGGGACATTGGCCATGATGAGCAGATGAACCCTATTGATTTTGAGGTCACTAGGTCAAAAGACAAGGTCACTGTGTACATAGTATGAAATCTTTGTCCGATCATTAACTGAAGGACCGCAGGGCCTGGGTTTATGAAACCTGGTAGGGACATTGACCATAACCAGCAGATGAACCTTATTGATTTTGAGGTCAGTAGGTCAAAGGTCAAGATCACTGTATACATTAGTATGAAATTCTTGTCTGATCATTAACTGGAGAACCCGCAGGGCCTGGGTTTGTGAAACCTGGTAGGGACATTGGCCATAACCAATAGATGAACCCTATTGATTTTGAGATCACTAGGTCATAGGTCAAGGTCACTGTGTACATTATTATAAAAATTTTGTCTGATCATTAACTGGAGGACTGAAGGGCCTGGGTTTGTGGAACCTGGTAGGGACATTGGCCATGACCAGTCAATGAACCCTATTGATTTGGAGGTCACTAGGTCAAAGGTCAAGGTCACTGTAACCATAAGTATGAAATACATGTACTTGTCAGACTGGACGAAGGTTCTTGACATGCTATCATTCAACAAAAAAAGTGGTTGTGGGGGACTCATTTCTAGTTTTAAATTAAGGAAGTAACTCATTCCCTTTGTTAGCAATTATTCAATAAGTGCTGACAAAAGGGAGTGAGATACCCCAGAAAATAATGCAAAAGATAAATTTATCTCAGCGTCATGGAATTCTTCCTATAATGGTCAATCCAGAGCTTGGAAGCAACATTTTTAGTTGTATCAACCAAACATTCTTCTAGATTTTGACAGCACTGCTATTGATATTTGTATCATAAACTCATAGGGTCAAAAAATTAAAGAACTTTTAAAAAATTGTATTTTACAAACCTTGATTATATGGTCTCAAACTTGGTATAAATGTTGTGCAAAATTTAAGTAAATAACTAGATTACCATCATGGATGGGTTTTATCAATTAGCAGAGCATTTGTCCTGTAAGTGAAGGGCCCAGTGTTTTAGTTGTAGATTGCAGATATTTCTCAACCAGTGACACATAGAATGCACCATTGCTTGAATAGGTTTATATACTAAATGATATTGTGTATATATGAGGTGTATAAGTATGCCTCATTCATACCTCCATGTGATCATGTGACCATCCCTGACATTCTGAACAATACATAATACAATTCTGATACATACATAATGTTAATTTTAACGACACCTCTGATTCATGGTTCTATGAATATTTTCTATTTACAGGCAAATAATATTATAAAGGTAAGCATTTTTAATTGTATTTTACTAACTTTTCACCAGAAAAATGATATACATTGGATCCATTCAATACAGTACTTTTGTACATTGTTGTCTATCTGCCCATTATCTACTTCCAGTCCAGGTCACTGAAGGGATAAAATGTCTGACCTGCAACTGGGATCTTGTAGGTTTTATCCACGGCCACAACTCGAGTCCTAATTGAATTCAGGGGCCATACTTAGAGTATGAGCATGATTTAAATAATATTTGTTAACAGTTTTATGTTCAAGTACTGGGTGCCTGATTTTATATCTTTTTTGTTCTAAACAGTGAAATATGTTGGGTTTTCTATTTTTTATATGAATTTCAAAATATTGCTTGCCAATTTTCATTTTTAAAAGATGTGTCACATTGAAACACCACATATGAAAATACTGCAGCTCACAGCATTTTCACAACCAGACTGAAGTTCTTACACTCTGATACTTTGTATTAGTCAGTTTAATGGGATATAAAAGTATGTTGTAGATCAAACTGGTTAAAATGTCATTAACCCAAGAAATGTGATCCATCATTCACTCATTTGTTATCTATTATGCAGGTCAGGACAAAAGTCCCAGCACAGATATTGCTACAAGAATTACCTAGAAATATACTGAGGCTTTACAAAGGTGAGATTATATTCAGACTCTGTTATTGCTGTATAATTCTAGCTTCAAGTTTAATCTTTGTGTTTACTGGTATCTTTTTTTTTTTTTTTTAGCTCACCTGAGCACAACGTGCTCATTGATGAGCTATTGTGATCGCTTTTTTGTCTGGCATGCATCCAGCAGCAACAATTTACTTTAAACAACATCTTCTCCTAAAACGCTGAATGGATTTTGATCAAACTTCACAGAAATCATCCTTAATTATGATGCCCTCTAACAAAGTTGTTCAAATTATTTTAATTGGTTGAAAAGGTAGGTCACAGGAGCCAAAAATAGATTTTCAAAATGCAAACTTTGAAAATCTTCTTCTCAGAAACCACATGGCCTGGAGTTTAGATATTTGGTGTGTAACATTTCCTTATGGACATCTATCAAGTACGTTCAAATCATGGTCCTTGGGTCATAATTGGCCCCGCCCAAGGGGTCACTTGATTTTACATAGGCTTAAATAAGAAAATCTAGAAAAATCTTCTTCTCAGAAACCACAAGGCCTGGAGTTGAGATATTTAGTGTGGAAACATTGCCTTATGGACATCTATCAAGTATGTTCAAATCATGATCCTTAGGTCAAAATTGGCCCTGCCCCAGGGGTCGCTTGATTTTACAGAGACTTACATAGGAAAGATTTTTAAAAGATATCCTTGTCAGAAACCACAAGATCATGGGTTTAGATATTTGGTATATAACATGGCCTTGTGGACCTGAACCAAGTTTTCAAATTATGGCCCTGAGATCAAAAATGGTCCCACGCTAGGGTTAACTTGGTTTTTTTGACGACATGGAAACTTTTAGTGTGGAATTAAGATTATATTGCTGTTCTTCTGCATGGATTTTGTATTCCGATTGACTATGTTGTAAAAGGCAATGAAAGCAATATTTCTCAGGTGAGCGATTCAGGGCCATCTTGGCCCTCCTGTTTTTGTTTTTTTTACCAAATTCAACACTCTGTATTGGGATTATGAGCAGCTATAGCCTTTTTGACATCAACAGTGTGAGCTGTTATATGGTCAATTAAATCTACCAACAATTCTTGTCACTAAGAAATAGTGTAGAATTAGGTAGAAAAACAGTCAACCATTCCTATTTATGAAACATTCAATAACATGACTAAGTTGACATAAATTTTAACCTTAATAACTATTATAAACAAGGTTTGTCAAGAAACTAGATATTATTATAATTTGTATTAGAGAAGCAAGAATGATGAAATTTGCTTCAAAGTATTTAAGTTTTACTTAAGTATTAAGTTTGGTCAGTGGAAATCAAGCCAGGCCTTATTTCGGCTGGCAGTAGGATTTCCCCCTACTCTCAGATGTTCATTCACATCAAAAGAATATTGATTAGAGCCTGGACATAGCCAAATTCACCTGCTTGGCTAATCAGTTGCACATGTAATCTAAAGTTCTGTTCAAGATACATACTGTCTGTTTTGCATATGATATAAAATTCACATTGAATATTTAAAGTTGATTATATTCATTCTCATCAGAGGTACATCATAATTAATTGTGTTTATATATTGTATTGAATATAGATAACAAAAAACTTCAAATTTTGGTGCTGTTTGTTTAACTGGCACATCAACATTGTCTGTTCTTTACAATTTATTAACCAGGTTTTCAACTAGTTGAAACCTGGTTATTAGAATGCCGAACGTCGTTGGGCGGGCGGGCGTCAAACTTTCGTTTCCGCTCAATAACTTAAGTTAGAATTTAGATATAGCAATTATATTTGATGGGTAGATACCTTATGAGAAGAGGAAGGTTGGGATTGCTTTTCAGGTTAATCGGGTCAAGGTCAAGGTCACAATGGTTAAAAATAGATTTTTTGTTTCTGCTCGATAACTTGGGTAAAAATGAAGGTATAACATTCATATTTAATAGGTAGATAGCTTATGGGAAGAGGAAGGTTTGGATTGCTTTTCAGGTAAATCAGGTCAAGGTCAAGGTCACAATGGCTAAAAATAGATTTTTCATTTCCGCTCAATAACTTGGGTAAAAATGAAGGTATAGCATTCATATTATATAGGTAAATAGCTTATGGTAAGAGGAATGTTGGGATTGCTTTTCAGGTAAATAAGGAAATTCAAGGCCAATCTATAAAACCAAGGAAAAAGGAAGGAAAGATCACTATGACTAAAATATATTAGAAAATGGATCAAGGTCAAGATCACTATGACTAAAATATATTAGAAAATGGATCAAGGTCAAGATCACTATGACTAAAATATATTGGAAAATGGATCAAGGTCAAGATCACTATGACTAAAATATATTAGAAAATGGATCAAGGTCAAGGTCACTATGACTAAATATATATATATATATTTTTTTTTTTTTCTTTTCTGTTTGATAGCGGCTTGCTATGAATGCTTTTGTTTTATGCTTCACTTATGCTTTTCTTCATTTACATAGTTGCGGTGCCCTTGCTATCTTGACAAATATTATACAAATGTCTGATTGCTAGAATTGCTTAATAAACCTTCAATAAGAAATAAAATAAATGCATTTGTATCAGTCTTTGGATAATTCCTGTAGGTTGCTTTTCATGTTTTAAAATATCCATAATTTCCTTGAACTAACATTTAATTTTGAATCTTGTATTTTACCCTGCATTGATATTGCAGGTCAGAGACAATTACCCTTTGACAATCTGATTTCACACCTTTGAGCTTGTTTTCATGTAACATATAGTGACACATTCTTTTATTTGCTTAAATTCTCCTTCTTCATTTCTGAATGCATTCTGCCCAAATCTACACAGTATGGCCAGTACATAGTGACTTGACCTATATTGTCAATTTAACCATATTTCTTAGAGTTATGACCCTTATTTACTCTTCATCCATGTAACATAAAGTATTAATGTTCTTTTGTGATCATTTTATAAATAAAATCTTCATTTCGAATTGGATTTTCCATGTTGAAAACCTGGTTTTGTGACAGTCCCTGTCGCTTTAAGCCTTGTGTGTTTTTGAAATGGATTCATGATTTATTTTAAATATAGGACATCTAATATCTGTTTTGCTTCTTTACAGACAGAAAATCCTCACCATGGAGCTTTGTGCTAACATTGGCATACTTTTTTGGAGGTGAGCTAAACATTTTATGCGATTATGTTAAACAGCAATATCCTTTACTTTACTTGGCACTTTATTTTACTCCCACTTCACAAAGTGTATTAGAAGCTACCGGTACACAAGAATCACTTGTGTTGTCCCGTCACATCCTGACATGACGTGTAACATGGATTCCTGTTTTATAAAAAGTATTTTTTTATGTTGTTGAGTCTAGGGGCAGTGCAGCTGGGTATTATTGACCTTCAATGAGATCTCTAGTTTTTTATGCGCTTGTCGAAGGCATCCACTTAGGTTGTCCGCGTGAGCCGACTTTTTCAAAAACAATATCTCCGCTTAATTAGATGACTATTTAGAATGTCTAAGACACTCCAGAGTTATGGCCCATGAACTGATAAAAAGTTGCAAACTTAACAGTGTCCGCTTTCTTACTCAGGAAAACATGAACTAAGTTAACCAAACTTTGTCACAATGTGTATATCTAAACTAAGTTAAATAACTAGCCAGACTCTCCACAGTTATGGCCCTTAGAAAAAAATTGCAAAATTATTATTGTCCATGCTTATAATTCATACAAATGTAGCCATACTTTGCCAAACTTTGTCATAATGTGTATCGGCACTGTTTCTTAGCCAAGTTTGATAATGAGCCAGAATGTCCTAGACACTTTAGAGTAATGGTCCTTAAATTATGAAAATTGCAGGACAGGCATATTTTGTGATATTTAGTACTCTTGTTTTTTTCTGTTTTTTTTTTTTTTTCTTTAAATAAATATAATTTGTGGCTCTGTGAATACATTTTCATTGATTTTGTGAAATGTTTTACTGATAGCTATAAGGCCCATGAATTATTTCAGTCTGTATTGGTCCTTTTGTTTCTTTTAACATTATTCAAGGAGATTATGTACCAATGAAATTGACTTTGATTATAATGGACACAGCAATATTATATGTCAATGATAGGTATGAAAAGAAGTTTTGTTTTTATTCATAAAACACTTTCCTGTGTACTCTTGAACACTTTTGTGTAGGAAACCAAAACAATAGAGGCAGATAAATATTTTGTCAGTAAATTCATGAAATCCCATGACTATATTATGTTTTGTCACTTCATACATGAATGATTGAAAAAAAGACAGATATTACATGCTATTTTTTACAGGAGAAATCAGCCCCATAGGATCCTTTTTCTATTTGAAGTTGTCATTATTGCTTAGTCTGATGTCAGATTTAGGCAGCAAGGTAAATATTGAATAAAATCCACTTTCTGATTTCTGTGAAAAATTGCATATTCTATTGCTTCCTGATAAACTGCTTTGTCTTTTTTGATCCACTACTTTTGCAGTGGTTGTCAGTGTTGTAAGTGGCATTCTTGCAGCTGACTAAAATATTATATGATGTCATATTTTGTGACGTAATGGTATAAATATACCATAATTGGAGTAACCACTACAGTTGCAGATGCTCTGTCAGACCTACATTTAGATTACTTTATCGGATAAAATAGAAAATGGCCCTCAGTGCATTCGGGGTCTTCCTCCACCTGTAATTAGCTGGACGTCGCTATATGACTGAAATACTGTCGAAGCGACGGTAAACTCAAATAGTCAAGTCAAGAAAATGGCACAGGGAATAATACCTAGATAGATAACTGTCCAATTAACTCTTCCCTGTTTTACATGTATTGAGAGACTAGCAGGGTATACCCATGTCTATAGACATGCCTTATGATAACAGGTGAAGCCACTGCACCTCCTGGCTCTTGGACCGGACACAAGCAGCATGTGGAGGCTGCTGCAGCTGGGACAGACGTTCAGCGACAACCAGACATCCCTCACTGCAGGGCACTCCCTCACTGGTCGCATCACAAATGACCAGCACAACAGCTCTCCCTACTTTGTGGAAGGTAGGACAAGCTGCTGTGGCTTCCTTTACTATTCAAAGACAGACTTCTTTTTGCCTTTGAGCAACATATATCCTATGTACTTGGGGCTAAGTCGCTGACTTACTATCAATTATCCTTCACTGCTGTGATTTCAAGTATAAATAAAGTGAATCGGATTTTTCATCAAGCTAGCTTGCAGTAGGTAAATCAGTGGTTCTACCCGGGTTCCATTAAGCATTCAGAGTCTTTCTCCAACTATAATTAAGCTACCGGGTAAGTGTTTCTATATGACTGAAGTACTGTTGTGGCAACAAACTCAAGCACTTGCTTAAGTATATACAGTGTAACTTTTCCAAACTGAATCTCCTATATACCCAAATTTCCTCTATACCGGGAAAAAGTTTTGGTCCTGTTTTCCACCCTTCTTTATTTCATATAATCATAAACTCTGTATACCGGAAACCCTGCATTCTGAAAACCAGACAAGTTTTGGGGCACACTTTTATTCATAGCAATGGAAATATAACCATATTCAATGTAACCTGACCAATATCATATAAAAGAAGATTAAAACCTAGCCACAGGAGTTTAAACAACTGGCTTTCTTATGTGAACTGCTTAAAGAGAACTGTTCGGAGGCAAGCATCATCTACTTGAAAGATGTGTATATGTATTACATATTTTAATGAGGTACAGGCAGAATCTTGCTTCAAAACCTTAGATAATTGTTTATAACTATGTACAGAGATATGTGACATTACAGGAGGGGTCCTACATCTCTCTTCTGGTGGCGTGTGCTGTGTTGGGGACATTGCCAGACTTGGAAAACCCACCATTGAGAAACTGCAGTCAGGTACTTGAATAGTTGGTTTGAAAATTGCAAACTAAATCACTGATAATATTTGCAGAGAGTCTTTTGTCATTGAATTCATTTTCCTGTCATTTGAGAAAAAGATCATTTTTTTTATGTAGTGACAAAATATGTCCTAGATAGAAATGAAGTGATCGTCAAATGGAAAATTATGTGGTGAGTAGTAAATAAATGAAAAATATATTTTATCAAACATATACAAATTCATGTAAAATCAATATACTCATATTGTTAACCAAGGAACTGTTTTTATAAATAATGATTTGTTCTATACAGAAATTGTAAAATAAGTAGAAGAAAGAAACACATAAATAAATGAATATTTTTGAACCATTAAATTTGGCAAGCTTGAATGGTACTCTGTGAAAATGTAACTTTTACACCGTCATTTTCATAATTGAAATTCTGTTAAAAAATGTTCAGGAATTATTGACATGGACATTTTGTGAATAAATACCATAAAGAGATACATGAAATATATGTGAAGTGCTCATACGCTCCACGATTGGCTGGTTTAGGGTTGCATGTATCTCATATGAATCACTTGTTCTGTTGTCATTTTGTTCCAATTCATTTATTAATGTTTGAGTTTGTTGCAATTTGTAAATTACTGAGATATGTTGCTTGGGTTAAAACTCACTTTCAGTTTCTAATATGTTCCAGTCCTGAGCAAGGGTAAGATATCAGTGGAGGTGGGGTGGCGGTACACCGGGGGCCTGCCCCACCACCTGGAGCAGCCCTTGGACTCCCGTGTGTGGGCCCTCACTGACCCCACCTACTGTAAGAAACAACACAGCCTGGATGACCTGTTTATTGCAGGAGAGACTGGCAGTCTTCCAAAAACTCTGCTTGAGCAAGTATAGATATATCATCCTTTGAAAGCCAGAATGGGCTATCAGCCTTCTTTTTACATATGCTGATAGCTCCTTCTGGCTTTCAATGGACGATATGTGAATCTTGAAATTTTTAGACTGGTGGTAGCAAGTCGTATGTACCAATAAACAAAAGCAGATATGGTTGATTTGCATAATTACCACAACCATTTTCACTGCACTAACCCCTCTGCAATACATAGCATATCAGTTCAATGCGATTTTAAGGTTATGACTTCCTTAGGTATAAAGATTATGAATAGAACCTCACTCTGGATCATTATGAAACAAATCAAATGGCTCAAGGCACTGAGGGACTGCCAGCTGGGTTATCATGAAACACATAACGAGTTCAACTGACTTACCACTAGTAACTAATTTTGCAGAAAAACGAGTAGAGTTTTTGGCATTAAAGACCTTTGTCTCTATTGAGTTACAACTGGAATTAAAATTATAACTATTTCACCGTGTAAATCCTGTCGACAGTTCACAGAGCATTGTGTGCTTTGATTAGCTTTTGGTGCATCTATATCTCATCCTGTTTACATGTATTCTTTATAATAAGATTAATTCATGGGTATCAAAACTATAATAATATGTTTTCTTTTTATATTGATTATTTCAGGGATTTTGAGAAAAGGGCAAATTGAATTCCTTGATTTTTAATCAGCTTGACATTATTATTATAAAAACTCTATGATCCCCCGCTTCTGAGAAGAAGTGGTATAATAAAAATCCTCTGATTGAGGATGGAGTTGCCAGTTGTCTGCCAATTTTTTCTTTGAACAGTGATGAAACAAATTGATATAGAACTTACAGTGTTACAGTCAAACTGGTCTTAAGTGGTCAGTTAAGGGAACAAGAGAAAGTGGCTGCCTAGCAGAGATAGCCACTAAATGAAGTTTAAATATATAACAAAATACTACAGTTCGGTGATATTGCAATTAACCACTAAATGCAGGTTGACCACTTAGTACAGGTGGCCGCTAAAACAGGTTTAACTGTGCAAGCATGTATCTATAATAAAGAAAGCCATAAAATGTCAGGTGTAGGAATCAGATTTGTCCTGTCAAGTCCCATCACATCCTGTCCTACTCTCACATTACATGAAGACAAGGTGGAATTAGTTTTGGTCAGTCACCATTAGTGATGGTGTTTACACTTGGCTACTATAGTTTTGGTCAGTCACCATCAGTGATGGTGTTTACACTTGGCTACTATAGTTTTGGTCAGTCACCATCAGTGATGGTGTTTACACTTGGCTACTATTTCAGTGGGTTCAGTGTCCTGTGTTTCACTGACAGTTGTGAGGAGAGTGTGAGGGGCGAGATGGAAATGATGGTCACTCACCAAACTCTAAAGTCTGCCATCATGTCTCATCACATGGTCTCACAGTGTCCTCTGTCAACTGCAGACCTCAGACAGGTACGCTGATCCTGTAGTGATTGAGAGAAAGACCCTGTTTGTGTGTGTGTCAACAAGGAGAGAGAGAAAAAAAGTTGTTTATGAAAATTGAAGAAACTTGTTTTTGTTGAACTTTTTAAAATGTGCAAGATGATTTAAATTTATTTCTTAATATCAGTTGGGAGAGAGCAGTTCTTACACATCAAATGTATACCTTTCTATGGTTGGACCAATATTTTGCAAGTGAAGATCACAAAATTTTCTTGCCCCAAACAGGGTTAAATTATAAACCAATAATCATTTGATCATCAGTCATTAACAGAATCACTGGTGCAGACTTGAACTGTTAAGATGATATAATACCATTTTTAAACATTTTTGTTTTATTGCCAACATCATATTTAATGCTTTACTTCATGAATATTCATGAACAAATTTATGACTTGATGAATAGTAATTTACAGAACTTTAAATGGTATTTGACACTTTGGATTTTTCTTTGCAGTGCAGACTGTGAAGAATCTGAGCTACAGTATTATATGAGCAAACAGAGGAGATCCTGATCAGACAACTCCTGAAAGTAGCTGTCTGATCAGGGTCTGCTCTGTTTGTCAATGTGTCAAAAATGAGTCATATGAAGTAAAGAGATAAACCAAACTCCGTGCACCGGTTACATCACACTATGCTACTTTAACCACTGCCACCACACAAATCACGTGATGATAGTTGAAATCATGTGACCAACACTCATAATTTTATAAATTAATGTTATTTGATTTTATTTTTCTACTTTTCTCATAATTTTCGTGAAATATAACGAAACTGAAATGATATATTCAAAACTAAAGTCAAAAGTGAAAAAAGTAAATCCGGTCTAATTATCAGCCGAAATCTACTTGTGGTGGCAGTGGTTATTGGCAAATGTAAGGGAGGAAACTACTGCGGCAGAGTTTGGAGTTAAACATGGAGGATAAATTGAAAACAAAGTCTCAAGTTTTGTTACCTTTCGATAACAGTTTCTTAGGTTTGCGGCCCGCTTACGACCCAAGTTCCAAAATGAGGCTGAGACCTTGATACACAGTTACTATCTGGCATGTCGGAAAGTCTCGGCAGACAGACCAGGTTACTGTCCCACTGACGGCAGACCAGACAATGTAAGTACTGCGCTCCGAAGATGGTTCATATGTATATATATATTGATACTTTTGCACATAATAAAGTAAACAACATATACTGTACTAATTGTTTTCTACTCATTAATTAATTGATGATAAAAACATCTTTTAGTTTTAGCTATTAAAAGGCAATCATATAAGTCACCTTTAAGTAGACACCTTATCCTTAATTTTGGTCAATTATGGGCTTGCCTTATAGAATATTTTGAATATCGGCCAATGCCTGTGTCAGGCTTTGAAAAATCAAATAAGCATTTTGTATGTCCTTTTCCCTGTGACTTGATCGTGGAACTGTGTTATTTTTTTTCAAGATACTGGCACCTAGTACAAACAAAATCTCTTTTTTTCTTAAGGTTTAATCAGGTTACTTTGCTAGAATGAGATTTACTGCTAGGTTGATTTGTCTGGTCAGACTTACAGTAATGTGTTTAGAAATAGGGCTTTTATTTTCTTTTTTAACTCCTCTTGGAAAAATTGATGTACTTGCTTATGTATTATCACTCGGATATTTATAGGTTATCACTAGCATACAGCCATGCAAACTTGCCTTGAGGTCAGAGGTTACAGTTAATGATGCTTTGATGGCAATCAAAATTTATGAAGAAATGCTGACTGCTAGATTTGGTAAGCATAGGTTCACAATGAATTATGTATACCTCTCTGAAATAACCATTATACCACAGTTCCAGACTTAACAGCTATGGAGTTTAGCCTTTTATTTTTATTAAACATTGATGGAGAAACAAGTTCTTTAAATTCATACTTAATCCTCCTGGATGGTTCTTGGGTTAGTCCAGTACTTTGCTCCTGGGCAATACCCTGCATCACAGAAGAAAGGGCTGTATAGAAATCACACTCATCATGTCATGTACATACCATCCCATCCCATTACATCCTACAATCACATTACATGATTCTACTTGGATGCCTCCATGCATTCGGGGTCTTCCTCCACCTGTAATTAGCTGGACGGCGCTATATGACTGAAATACTGTCGAAGGGACAGTAAACTCAAATAGTCAAGTCACATTACATGAAGACAATGTGGGATGCAGGGGTATAAATCACCTTTATTGATGTAATTTATAAGCTCTAGATTTCATGTTATTTGAAACTGATATCATGATTTTCCTGACAAAACAAAGATAAATGAATATTATTTTAAACATCTTGATTCTACTATTGAGTCACTTCTTTGTCCTTGGAGCAATTGTATCAGTGTGCTAAGTATTGAGTCAAAACATGCCAACAGTAATATTTTGATTTAATACCGGTATATCTATGAATGTGCATATATGATATTGATTTACAGGTTACTCAGTCCTGAATGTGCAACCCCTGTCCACATGTGACCTCTCACCTCGTGGACCAGTGTATAGGACCAGCAGTGAGTAGTTATTTAAATACCCAGCAATTAAATGTTATGTAATAAAAAAGTTTTAATTAGGGAAATAATCATGTTTGATTGATATCACTATATTTCTCATATGACATTTTTAATTTATCTAACAATAGGATACTGACATTCTCTTTTATTTCTTTTTTTTTTTTAATTTATTGAACATTTAGTTTCCAGTCAAATCAAATTTTGGACGTAGCTTGCATTTTGCCTATAGATGGAAAGAAAGCAATTGTCTTTAAATTGCCAAGGTCAAATGCTTAATATCAGAAAATATCAAATCAACTTATGATTTAAAATTTTGGAACAAGAAAAATATCTTATGAATTTCAACGACATTGACATGTAATGTCCTGTCTATGTGTTGTTGTTTTTTTTGTCCATTTACATGCACCTCCTTTTAGAGTAAGTTCATTTTTAATATGCATGTATTTGGGATTTCCTATATGATCTTTTTGCCCTTTCTTATTTGATAGTAACTGCTTGTATGCACCCCATGTACAGTCATGTTTGTAGAAGTGAGGATTCAAGGGTATCTGTGTTTCAGAATGACAGGTGGATGATGCAGTTCCATGCAAACCTGCTGAAGTACTGTTCCATGGCCTCGGGTCTGGAGGAATGATGGACACATCTGGCCTCTCTAGCAAATATTGTGGCTTTATCATTCATATTTGACACATTCCTGACTTCCTTCAGATAGCCTGAGCATTATTTACATTCTCAATGAACTGGATCTTAAATTTGGTCTGATCGTAGTTTTCCAAATATCAAGCCTTGTAAAAAATGTGAAAAGTTGTTATTATGTCGACAATAACTTAATTATTTTGCGTTTTAATTAATACAAACAAATTTATGGATATAAATAGGAATATGCTTCATCTCATATACAGAAGCTCAATCATTTCAGAAAATAACCAATGATCAATGTATGTAATATGGTTTAAAACCAAGATTATAGCCTTATTTGAATGATACAACCTAAGTTGTATTTATGAGCAAACTGTTTGCTATCAACTGTAATAAATTCACTTAAGTGTTATTAAGATATAAATGTTTATTACATTTAATACTTGACATTACAAGTAAGGCCCGGCTAATATATATATGCATGGTATAGACTTTTAGCATTGACATATATCTGTAAGGTCAAGTGTCTGATTACATTGCTATTTTCATTATCAGACTATAAGTGTACCGGTACTTAGACCTAGTGGAATTAGCTAAGTTTCATCATAGATATAACCCTCTTCATAATGATAAATGCTGATTTACATCCTCTACCCCTTTACTTCATATAGACATATTTTGACGAATTGGCAAACAGCTTCCTTGAGTTGTCTGATCAGAGTCTCCTCTGTTTGCTCATACAATATTGTATCTCACATTCTACACAGCCTTCAGAACAAAGAAATATCCATTGTTATTCATATACCATTTCAGAAAGTTTAGTTAATCAATATTCATCATGTCATAATGTGTACATGAATATTCATGGGGTAGAAAAATGTCAATAACTACTGACTTGATCCTCAATGCCTCATAACCCTTTCCCTCATAGAGGAAACCATGAAAAGACATAAGCGAACAACATAAAACCAGATCAGCCTGCGAGTAACTCGCAGGCTGATCAGGTTTTATGCTGTTCGCTGCTCCTCAGTGGTCTGGAAATGAGGATTTTGTAATTAAATTTGGTAAGGTTTAACTGTGGTTTTCTGCAGATCAAGCTTTATGTGGTACCTACTGAGTACGTCAAAATGAGTCTATATGAGGGAAAGGGTTAATTAGATCAGTTCGCAAGTTTACATGTAGCATTTGCCGAATAATTGAATATTTACATCACTTCCTGAATGTTTGTTTACAGTTTGCTCTGTATATACAAGTATATTTTAATTTGAAATGTTCAAGTTTGACTTTTTTTTGATTATGTGATGTTCTTGTGATAAATCATTGTGAATAAAAAAACTGTGATACCTTAATTTAGGACCATTTCAGCATCACTGTGATATATATGTATAGGTTTGTGATTTCTTGTGCTACATTTACATTGTGGCCACAATTGTTCTATTATCTATTGTTAAGAAAAACAATAAACTTGTGCAAGTCAAATTGTTTTAGCTTCTGTTTTTATGTCCTAGATATATATATTTACAAGAGGTTATTAAATAGCAATTGAAATTGCAGAAAATATATAATAAAATCCTTGCAATAGCATTAATTGAGGAAATCTTTGACATTTATCTTATAACTACATATATTTGGTATGACTTAATTGCGGTGTTATGTTCAAAGTTTGCTATTGTCATAAATGTTTCAAATATAAAGGAAGAAAAGGTACGGATAAAACTCAGCTACACGTTTGGCTTTATTATAGCCCCCGCATCACCTATAAAGTGGGGACTATATAGGAATCATGATCGTCATGTCTCGTCTGTCCTACTCTCACATTACAGGAAGTGGGATGCGGGGGTATTAATCACATTTAGTGATAGTTCTAATTGTTATTATTTTGAGGCCTCGTCAAAATAACTAAATAACAACTTGTGTACTAAGTCCCTCTCCCTCTCCATGGTTTTTGGGTTGGACTAGTCCTTTTTGCATTCTTTGATGAAAGAATCTTGCCCAAACTCAGCCAGGGGTTCAAACCCACAATCTTTTAAGTCATTATAGACTACAATTGAATCGTGACCAATAATGCCTCACCTTTATAGTAATTTTAATAACTTTATTTTCTATTGTATTTTCAATCAATTGGACAATTGTCCTGCAATCTTATATAACTGGTTCCCTATGTATATATTGTAATTAAATACCTGGAAACACACATGATTGAATTGGCTCATTTTGTGAGCTAGAGATTACACTGATCCGCTGCTTTCATCTGAAGGAAAAAGGCTAACTGTTGGACAGCAAATTGGGGAAAAAGCACTGTTATAATCTAAGATGGATTTTATTATTTGAAGCACTAATTAATAGATAAATACATTATCACTTTGAGTGTATGATTAATCTAGCTTCTCATTTTCATCAAAGTGTCATGAAAGTACAATACTGGTTTATACATTCAGAGGATTTCTAAACATCCAACTAGATTGTTTGTAATTATATATATGTTACATAAAAAAAAGGGTTAAGGATTTATTTCAAACAATTTAGTAGTTATAATGGGGTGCAATATTTAAGGTGTACATAAGCATTTGATTGATGAAATGTTGGTTGTAGAAAAATCACCTTGGAAAAAATTCAAAGTTTAAAACTTTACTTTGCATCGATTACGAAACAAGTTCTGACAACTTATATTAATCACTCTCGATGACTCAGCTAGCGGCGTATGTGGTCATTATTGTTGGAGGAAACCGGAGAATTCGGAGAAAACCCACATGTCTGAACAGGTGACTACCCTCTCACGTACATGACCAGGAATTGTCCAGGAACTAGGATGCATTGGTGAGAAGCCAAGAGTGTTACCACTATGCTATCCAGGCACCCCAAAAAAAGTCACCCATCGTGGTTGTAAAATATACACAGTTTAGTGCATGGAATATCAGACATTTTCTTAAATGACAGCCTGACAGTTCAACCTCAACCTCATGTCTAATAAACCATGCACAAAACTCATGATGTTTGACATTAATCTTTAGGGCGATTCCTCTAGATCTACTACCAACCTTTCAATAATCAGTTGCGCATGTACAGTACACCTTAGATATACCACATTATAACTACTAAATTTTTGAAATGAATAAATTGCAGAAAAAGAAAGGAAGAAAGACAGGCTGAACCAAAAGAGTTCCCAGTATATTAGCTTTGTACAGGAAAGAGAGAAGAAACCAGGTCCATCTATGGTCAAGACGGGTATCCTGCAGGAATCTGGATGGTGGGATATGAGAGTGGACCTGAAGAAGAGGCTTAAGTTCCCAGAGGAAGTAACCATCTCTCTGTCCAGACATGGTCCAAAAGTCCAAAGCAAGTCATGGTAGAGAGAGAGAAGTCATGGGAGGAGAGAGTTGAAGTGTAACTGTTGTTCTAGTTGAAGATGACAATGTACCAGGACTTGGCTGAAGATTGCAGGAAGAGAGGATGGAAGACACATCTTCCAAGTTAAAATTAGATGCCGAGGATTTCCATCACAGTCAGTATGGAAAATGTTTGGAGCATTTGAAATTAAGGAAGAGCCCTGAGAGGACTGCAGTCAATGCTCTGAGTAACTTAAGTTGCTGAAAGAGAATCCAGTTATAATAGCAAATTTGACTGGCAACAGTAACGTGGATGGGGTAGAAAGCTCAATCTACCTGCCCCACCATCTTGAGGGTGTACCAAGTGTTAAAGGGGTGAAACATCTGATGTCAGATGGCCACAGTTGGCTGATGACGTTTCTGGAAGCAGTTTAACTGTATTATAAACAAACTTAGTTTGAATTAAATGCATAACCCAGTTTCTATGAAATAAGGAAAATCTAGGTGGACGTTAGATATACTGAGTTAAAAAAAGTAAAAAAAAGATGCAAGCTGATGAAAGTTTTATTATTAATTTTACAACTTATTTACTTAGCTATAAAATTATACTGATTAAAATCATATAAAACTACCATACTTGTTCAATTTAAAGACAATTTTAATGAATTACAGTTATACAATGGGTAAAATGTTCTGAATCTGAGTTTTGTACTCTACTGAGTTATGCAAAACAGAATTGAGAGTATTGTTCTATAAAATGATGATGACAATAAAAATATGCATGCATGCATGTAAATAAAGAAGTAGTTCCAATAGTTATGCACTAAGCCTTTGATTCATTGTGAAAAAATGTTTCCAGGAACGAGCCTTTTATTACAGAGTTATTGCCCTTCGTTAAAAAAAAATTGTCCACAGCATTGCTGTCTTCCAAATATTTAAAATAGGCAAAAGTTATGACACATCTTACTTTAATTCCTCTACCATGGCAAAAACTTTCTCATATTTCTGCAACTTCACATTTTACCAGTACGCTATGATAAGTATTTGAAGGAAACTGACATTTGCACTAAATAAAGGCATTGTTATGTCAGAGATAAAATGAACTACAAATGTTATGTGAGCTTCGTGGTTATGTCTAATACTATTACATCTTAATTTAGCAGCTTTTTTGAAATACTTTCTTGAATAATTCATAAATTTTGAAGCCCTTGTTGTGAATTATATACACTTCTTGCACTATGTGGCTGTTCAGCTGATAATTGATATGTTGGAATTTTGTTATGATACTCTAAGCTGTTTTTATTTTATTTTTTTAAATTTAATTTCAAGGCTCAATCGCCAAAGTTTCAGCACAATGACTTGTTCAGATTCAATCATCAGATAAAAAAACAAACTTAAAGTCTTTATGTAACTCAGTCAGATATGATCGAATCACAAAATATTAACTTAATGTATTTATTTCCCTTCTTTATTGAACCTTTGCAATTATTTATAGTCCGTTTTGCTGATTCTTTGTGGTAGGTTCAATTACTGTACATTCCGGTATTAAAATTCGCGATAGGACGGAACATAAATATTGACAAACACAGCCAAGCTTTATCTTATTGAATTGGCCGATTATTGCAATCAATATGCCAGAAAGTAAGTATAAACATCGAAATTCATGGAACAGAATTATTGCGGATAACATTGATATCATTGAAATGAGTAGATTTGCTCTCTTTATGAAATAATCTGTGGTAGAAAAAAGTGTGTCACCGACATTAGATTTAGACTAGATTAGCACTTGCTACTAGGTTATTAACAAAGTCTGAAAAGTTATTTCTGAATTGGACATTTTGGCAGGCCTTCATTGAAGCTTTTAAGGTCTGGGTTGTGACTGTAGGCATTGGAAACTGGTTTCAGAATTGATAAAAAATGGAATATTACATGCCAGCTGATAGTGATAATCGGTATCCAGTCAATTCGTAACCTAACCAATTCGTAACCCGTTCTTTTTGGTCAATTCGTAACCCGTTTTTAATGGTCAGTTCGTAACCATTTTAGTTATTGGTCAATTCGTTACAGATTTTCGTAACCACTCGTACTTTACCAGTTTAAATTGGGCAGCACGAAATACCCAAATACTCCCAAATATACCCAAATACTCTGTTTCTATATCACATTACACTAAAAGAAATATGTATGATGGTGATTTAGTCGTATATTACAATATTTAAAAAAAAAAAATAACCAAAGGGTGATTTTATTGCTCAAAATTCATGTCGATCTATACTCCGACTTCGAGTCTATGTATGGTGTATATACCAATGGACCCTGACCCAAATATACCCAAATACTCTATTTCTATACCACAATACACATGAAGGATTGTTGTTAATTGTAGTTGGATTGATATCATGCAATATCTGTACAAATTACAACCAAAATATGACTTAATACCTGGAGTTGGATTGGGTATCCAAAAGAAAAGACCGGGTTGGTGGTCGGTTAATTAATCACCCTTTGGTTATATTTTTTTTTAAATATTGCATATATACGACTAAATCACCATCATACATATTTCTTTAAGTGTATTGTGATATAGAAACAGAGTATTTGGGTGTATTTGGGTATATTTGGGAGTATTTGGGTATTTCGTGCTGCCGGTTTAAATTGGTATCATCTGTAATTAACCGTGATTAATCATTAATTACATTGCTTTTTCTCATTTAGTAGACCTGTGATTATTGCATGGATGATTGGTAAGTTTAATTAGGTGAAGTAAGCGATCAGCGATTCTTAACACCTTCTTCATAATGCCAGTGTTCCATTATGTAGGTGTCAATATAAATGTTCCATTAAGCAAACACAAAAAAAAAAATCTGAAAACTTAAACATGTATATCAGATCTATATGAACATTTTAAAAAATTATACAGTACAGATAAGCAAAATGATGTTGTCCCAGATCTATCATTTGAAAACAGGATTTTTGCAAATTACACTATCCGAACTAAAAGAGGCTGTATTTTCACAAAACAATAATAAAAGCAGTGGTCTAGATAATATATGCGCAGAAATCTATAAACACTCATTTAATGAAATAGCCCTGTTTTTATTACGTTTATTCAATAGATTATTAGGCAAGGGAGAGTACCCATCAAATTTCGGATAAGGGATTATCTGTCCAATTTATAAAGGCGGAAATATTGATGACCCTATTAATTACCGTGGTGTTACACTTATTAACATAATATCTAAAATATATTCTCAAATTATCTTAAACAGACTCACAAAATGGAACATCAAACATGCAAAAATAATAGAAAATCAATTTGGATTTCAAAAAAGGTAAATCTACAATAGACTGTATTTTTGTTCTTCACTCAATCATAGCAAAAACACTTGCCAGCGGCAAAAAATTATACTGTGCGTTTATAGATTTCGAAAAATGTTTTGACAATATTGATTTTGGATATCTTTTTCATAAATTTTATACTTCAAATGTTAGTTCTAAATTTGTAAATCGCTATCAAAAGTATTTATAGTGTGGTAAAAGCATGTGTTCGACACAATAGTCAATACTCTACTTTCTTTGATTAAAATATCGGCATTAAACAGGGTGACCAGTGCTCCAGCTTATTGTTTCTATTTTTTGTCAATGATATTTTGTCAAACCTTAATCATGATATTGATGGATTATACAGTGAAAACGAAATGAAATTATTTATCCTCTTATTCGCGGATGATGCCGTTCTTTTTGCACATACTCCACAGGCATTGCAATCTTTATTAAATGATCTTGAACAATACTGTAATACTTGGCATCTAAAAGTAAACACAAATAAAACTAAAATCCTGATTTTTGAAAAAGGACGTCATACGAAATTCGATTTTCAATATGGTAATCTAGTACTAGATACTGTAGATAATTTTAAATATTTGGGAGTTACGCTATTTAAAAACGGTAAATGGTATCGAACACAAAAATCTATAGCCGACCGTTCTCTTTTCGCATTACATAATCTTTTTATTGTTTGTCATCAATTGAATTTAACAACGCAAGATAAATGTAACTTATTTGATACCCTTGTGGGATCAGTTTTAAATTATGGCGCTGAGGTTTTCGTTTACTATGAAAGTAAAAATATCAAACAAATTCACGCCAAATTTATGAGAAAAATATTGTGTGTTAATAAAACTACAAATATTGATAGTCTTTACGGTGAATTAGGGCGATTTCCAATGGCAATTAGAAGAAAAATCATAATAATGAAATACTGAAGACGCAAATAATAACATTACTTATAATGGAATTAATTGGGTTTAAAACTCTAATGTCAACCCAATCAACAAGAATAATCAATAATCTGGCTAAGTTTATATATTCTGCTTTTTTAGTAAGATCTTCTCAAGTCCAGAATATTTAGAGAATTAAATCATAATATACATGTATTTTGAAATGCTGCTTAAATACTTTATTGACATTACCAACTATTTATTGTGACTTCTCTGTTAACTGTTTTGTAACACTCTTGTGTATGCTTTATTTTTGTGAATTTCTGTATTTGGCTATGAACAAGTCAAGTTCTATGCTAATAAAGATATGTTAAGTAGGTTTTGATTGACAAACTTAATGAACAGAACAGATCATATCATTTATTCCACTCAGGTATAAATTTATACATGTACAGTATATTAAATTAAAGTTTATAGAGAATGATTTACCATTCAAAACAAAGCATTAAAGTATTCAGACATAAGATGTGTATGCTTGGTAAGATAGATAGATATCGAAAACATAAGTGAAAAGTACATAAAAGAACAACAGAAAGACAGATTTTAGATGGATATCAATTTAATACACAATAGCAAATATACTGTTTTATTACTTTCAACATTTTGACAATACCACATCTCTACATCATCCAGGAAGTATAAATAGTACACAGAAGCAAAACTTTAAATGTATGCTGTTTTAATTCTTTCAATACTTTCATACTTCACTATCACATCACCAGATATTGAAACATAAAGTGAGACGGACATAACAATAGAAAAATAGATTAATAGATTGAAATCAATATCACAAACGCTCATTATTTAATAGAACAGACCAGAACATAACTGTTAATTAAGAAGTCACACATAATTAAAAGTTAAGTGTTAAAGATCGGTGACATCTATGGGAGGTGACTTATTAATTGTTTAACAAGATTATTGCTTTTTTGTTCACATATTCGACACACTTCATCACATAAACAAGATTGATTTTCGGCTTTGTTTGATTCATTTAGTTGTATTTTGAAAACGTTAACTTTTATTGCATATACTTACAACATTATTTATGTTATATTTTATTTATGTTATATTATTCATATGGTGTACGAATTGACCAGGAAAAAGGGGTTGACCAGCATTTTGAAACCGGTTACGAATTAACCACAAAATGGTTACAAATTGACCCAAAAAAATGGGTTACAAATTGGTTAGGTTACGAATTGACTGGCATTCTGATAATCTCATCTACAGCAACATGAGCATGGCATGCTACATTTTGTGATTGGTTGTCTTTCTTTCACAGGGGATATAAAAACATTGGAAATAGAACACTATTAAAGTTTTTGTTATACAAATGTAGACTACCTTCTTTTCTTGAAAGAAGACATGATGATCAGGTCACAATATTAAAAAAAAAATGAGTAGGGGCCATGTTGATGGGTCGGTCGGAGCACTACAAACAAAAATACTTTTAATTTTGGCTTAATTAAATATATAGCAATCTTCTCTATTAACTTGATTGTCCAAGTTCTGTGTCACCATCAAAAGCATTCTTAACATGGTCTGAATATGATTTATAATATCAGGGTTTTCCATGATGCACAAAATTACCCATTTTGATCCTCAAATTGTGTAAATGACCCCCAAATATTTCAAAATTTGGCACTTTATCTATATTATAGTATATACAGAGCCGGATCCAGGAGTTCGGGTTGAGGGTGGGGGGCGCAATATTGAAAGAAAGTAGGCAGTGACAATGCAAGCGGCTTGCCACTTTGCCTGGGTGTCGTTCCGGTTGGACTAGGGATCTTGAGGAATTCCGTTGCGATTTTTTAAATTTAAAGCTGTAAAATGGTGCATTGTTGTGAGTTTTTGGGAGGTTGTATGTCTACATTTATGTATGGTGGGGAATTTTAGAGGGGGCGCACGCGGGAATTGTTAACTGTTCAAAGAAATTATCTTACTTGACTTAAGAGATATATGTCCATCCACAAGTTAATAACAGTTATTGTTATGTAATCTGTTGTTCCAGACAAAAAATCTTAAATATTAGCTTTAAATGATTTTAACTTTAATCATAATAATGATATAGGTCTTTATCTTTCTTTAACTATGCAAATAACCTGGCACCACAGGAATATCTAATCACTGAAATTAATGTATGTATAATTATTTTGATGGTAAATTTTTTTTTTTTCCATACTTTGCAATGATTTTGGTATAAAGAGTGGATTAAGTCTGCATATAATATACTATTACTAGAAAGCTTAAAATGCAGAACTATGTATATATTTGTTCGTAAATGTATATATATATTTTGTATTACAGAGGGGGAGATGGAGGCGTTCTCCAACCCGATGGCGCCACCAGAGATGGTTCAGGATGACTATCAGGAGGATGAACAGTAAGTGCAGTCTTGGAATTCAAATTTTTTTAAAAGGAGTGGACTCCTGTTTTCCAAAGCATTTCAAATATGAGTATATTGGAGGACTCCCAAAATTTTTGCAACTCTTTCTCAAGGACTCCAGTTGTCATAATTCTAGGGAGAATCATACATTGCATTTACAAACACATGTTGGGACTTGTTTTTAAGTGGTGGTTTTAAGGTAAAGTCCTTGTAAAGGTTCTGCTACATTTTGGACCTCATGGCCTTTCATGGAGATAACCAAGGTTTCCTAATATTTCAGATTTATGTTTTCAGCTTCACTTTCCCCCATTATGACAATGTGAGATTAAAATTGGAGTTATACACTGATTGAGTAATGGTGCTTTTATCCCCCAAATTATTAATCAGTATACATTTGAAATATTGAACACTCCGTTAAATAAAGATGGAGAGTAAATTCTTATTTGAATCAAATACTAATCTGTTGCTTTGGAAAATGTTTCATCAATTTATGAACTAACCAAATAAGAGGCTGTATGACAGACAAACTTACTGAAAGGGGTATACATAAAAGATCAACTAAGTATCACTCATGGCCGACATTTGCAATGACAAACAGCAAAGTTTAAGAAGAGCCAACAGAAATTAAAAAAAAATATTTATCTCGATATAGCCTAAATAATTGATATAGCCTAAAAATGAAATGGTTTTTGATATTTGGACAGTAACATTGTGTTGTAATTTTGATGTCTATGTTGCAGCCATCCTCTGACAAATGCAGACTTTAGGAAGATGATGATGACCCCCAGGGTTCCTGGTATGGGCAAGACACCCTCCACTTCCAAGGAAAGTTTTGAAAGGTAAACAACTGAGGCTTTATTTGTTGATACTGTTCAGACACTTTGCCCTGTGATTTAATTTACTGTAGAATCATTAATTTTCGTGGGTGACTTATTTTCATTGATGTCGTGGACAGCTTTACCCACAAATGTTAATCCCCACGAATCGCTTTTTCTCCTTCTGACTTCAGTTTTGCTCTAAATGATTTCATCTCTGAAACCTCATGGTAGAAATTTATTGAACTTGGTATGGATATTTATTTCTTTGTCTGTCCTATGGCATGAAACTGCAGAGACATTGTCTCTAAATGACTGAAACACCATCAGTGGGACGCTAAACCCAACAAATAAACAAACATTCTTTAATCCTAGTCCTTCACTTACATTTGTAGAGTACAATTGATCCATTCAGAACTTTTGTTGCCATGGCAGTTACTAGTATTTAAAGTTTTGAGATGAATGAATGGCAGAATGATACAAATATTGGTTATTCAGCCTGTTATATCATACGTATAGCTGTTGGCATATTAAGGAATGTGTGATGGTTTTACTACACTGGAAACAAGGGACATGTGATGAAATAATTTCTATAATGTGCAGCAACTGAATATTCATTTTTTTTTACATATCTACAGACAAACCATTTTTTTCCCCTTTTTATAAGAGGCCTTACACAGGCAAATTCCCCTTTGAATATTTTTTTCTCCTTTGAATATTTATTTTTCAAATTAATGAAGTTTTCCCTGAAATTGCTATTTACCTTTAGCTTTTCTTTCTTCAAACTCAAGAAAATGGTGCTTTTATCCCCCCAATTTTGGATATAAGGCCTCCTTTCCCCCAAAAAAGAACTGCCAGCAAGTCCTGACAGTATCTCATTTGTAACCAATTTATTATAGGCAAACAAGTCAGCCTGGGATTGAAGATGATGATGATCCGGCTGCCAGGAGAAGAAAGAAGAAAATGTAAGTACAGTTAGCAGTTAAACACTGATACATATGAATGTATGTTGCATTAATTCTACTTGACCAACAGTACTTAGCTCTAAATTATACTTTAAATTTTGAACAAGGGAAGAACACATTTCATCGTTCCTTTAAAAAAAAAAATTAATGACAAAATTGACAAGGTTAGTAACATAATCTACCAAATTATGTTAAGAAATGAAATATGTAGGTAGATCTAATAAAGCAAGAATAATGAAATATGTCAACGAGTATACTGGTGTAATGTTACAGTTACTATGCAAAACTGAAACGACTAGAGGAGGAGAGACAGAAGGAGCTGGCGGAGAAATATCGGGACCGAGCCCGTGAACGTCGTGACGGAGCCCATGGAGATTTTGACCAGACGGAGATGGTGAGCACTACGGCAGACTACCGTGCCGTGGCTCCTGATGCCAAGTCCATCGAGAATTATGCTGAGCGCAGGAAACAAGTGATCCAGGATTCCAAATACCTTGGTGGTGACATGGAACATACTCACTTGGTGAAAGGTGCGGACATGACTGGTGTTACTGAATATGTAGGGATGGAATGATATCAAGTTACTGTCTGTTTAGGACAAAATTAATTGGAATAAGTGATGTACATATGATGTTAAACATTGATGACTTTTATTAATCCCCACAATTTTAAAAGGTATATTTGTCCTATTGTGGGTTGCAAAATTGGAAAAGAATTCAGGATGGAGTAGAAGAAAGGGGGAAAAATACAATGTAAAAAAAGTTCTCTTTGATAAAAAAAAAAAGCATTGCTGAACTGATTGAATGATTTTGTCATATACTTCCAATAATTTTATTAATTAAAGATAGGTTTATAACTAAATTAACAATTCACAATGTGTTTTTTACTCACTAAATCGCCATTATAAATTCTTACATTGTTGAATCCTGGAACGGCATCATATTACAGGTCTGGATTATGCGCTGCTGGAAAAGGTGCGAGCTGAGATCTCGAGCAAGGAGCGCGAGGAGGAACAGGAGATGGAGAATGTGGTTACCCAGGCTCCGAAGGAGAAGAAGGAGGAGGAGGCTGCACCGGAGGAGAAAATGCAGGTCAGTGTACGCTACTGATACAGTGGGGCTTGCGTTCATGTTGGCATATTTTTCGTGTATCGTGTGTGTATCGTGCGTTCCGTTTCCGTGTATCGTTCGTGTATGGTGCGTGCGTTTATCGTGCACGATTCTAACGTGTTTCGTGTAACGTGTATCGTGTAACGTGTTTCGTTTATCGCATCGTTCCTTCCGTGTGAATCGTTCCGCACGATATATTTTGAGTTCAACGTTTCCTTAAAAGCCAGCATTAGAATTTCAGCTTTTTAAAATCAGTTAAGTGGTTACTCACCGCATGGCAACATTTAACTGTAGATTTCTTACGTTGTCTGTTACAATTTAAGTCTTATATCGATTCATGTTTAATAAATAATGATGAGTTAACTACGTAGAGTGGTCTCCCCTGTATTGTGTACAAAGGGAGATCACTTCACCTGCTGTAAGATAGCCAATTAAATCGTATTATGCGGTTACCAATGACGTTTGTCGCGAATGAATAATCGTTCAAAGCATAGGATCGTTATAGATCTAATAAATTCAATGTGTAACAACAATTATTTGTAATTTCGACACGATTTAGAACATGTGACTTCCTATTATAGAACATTTGTTGTTTTTTTTCGTGTGTGTGTGTATGTGTTAGTTTTAATGATGGTTTTATTTATAAATTGATTAATTGCCTTGTTCACTTGGGCGAAAAAAAACGAGTAAACCGATTAACCTCGCTACCGTGCCTATCTGCAATCTTTCGTTTCGTGCGGTCCGTGTATCGTGCATCGTGTATCGTGCATCAAACGTGTATATGCATCGTTCGTTTATCGTTCGTTCGTTCGTTTATCGTGTAATTCGTTTGCGTTTATCGTGCGTGTATCATGCAGTTCGTTTGCCAACATGAACGAAAGCCTCACTGTAGCACCTTCTGTACATCCTGTAAGGAGTGTCATAATAAGTCCAAGTTTTGGGACACTTAAAAAATGAATATCATTTCTTGGCTGTCTGAAATACCAGCTGTTACACCTGATACAAGTACAAAAATATTCTGTCCCAAAAAACTTAGAGTCAATCTAAAATTAAATTATTAGATGAAAGTGTCCTAGAACTTAGTCACATAAAATGATTATTTTCTCAAAAATCATGGGTGTGCCATTACTTAGAATGATGGTTATTTCCAGCATCATATTTAAAGTCTTCCTTTAATCTGTTATAAAAAGAAGAATTTTGTTTATTTTGTACCTAGTTGATATTAAATCTTTCTTCACATATTTAAGTGAGGGCTTTATAAAATCATGCCTGTTGTTCTACACATCATGGCACATCATACAAAAAGTTCAATATTTATTCATATTTTTAGTCAAGGCAGTGTATCAGTGACCTTCTGTAACAGTTCTAATTGTGTCACATGCTGTAAGCAGAAGTGAATAATTCAGAAATAAAGGAAATCAAATGCTGATATGATTGAAACATGAATACATATTTTGAAATATAAGTGCAGCAGATGAGCTGTGGACAGATATTCAGAAGATAATGGGGGTATGTTCATTTAAATATCATGTCACATGTTTCTGCTTCACATCTCCACAGTGTAAGACAAAGATGGGAAGGAACATTGTTCGAACCCTGTTCAAACCAAAAGAGTCTGGACGTAATGAGCTTTTCCTGCCCAAACGCATGGCCTATGTGATCGATCTGGAGGATGAATTTGCAGACTCTGATGTACCAACCACCGTGATCAGAAGTAAAGCAGACTGTCCTTCTTTGGAGGTAGGTAGGAGAAACAGATGTAGTTGTTAGGACAGGTTTCAGACTTGTTTTCTTAGTGTAACTTTACATTAGCAAAAAAAGGAAAGGTAAACTTTATATTGAAAAGGGGAGTAGAAGAAATGAAAGAGATCATAGAATGTAGACTTTCTAAGTACATGTACAGTTGAAAGAAAATGCTTTTTTAAAAGTTACTGACTAAAGTCATTATGGCAGTAAACAAGAGTAAGGTTTTATTTGAATTTAAGATCATTTAAGGGAAAGTTTTAGAAAACAAAAATCATTTTTGGCAAAGATCAAACGCCCAATCTTTGGATCGTAACTGGCAGTCAAAGAAAAATTAATACTGCATCAGAGGCAGGGTGCTTTTATTCTTCCTTCAGAAATGATATTTTTATATTTCAGCAAACTGCAACCCTCACAACAAACGACATAGTTATCAACAAACTGACCCAGATTTTGTCCTACTTGAGGCAGGGACGAAGGGACAGTAAAAAATTGAAGAAACTTAAAGAGAAAGGTGAGATAGCTTTATCATGAACAAATCCTGCTACCCAGTTTGGCCTTCATAGTTGAGCTTGGAGCTTGAGGAAAAAGATGAAATTTAGAACAGTATACAATTAATCAAGTAAAATAATTCACTAGCTAGGATATTTTTTTAAAAGGCTGAAATCATATATGGAAGGGAAAAAAGCAGGGTAACAAAACTAATGATAGCCCTATATAGAAAAATCCACTATTTCATATACACTGTACTATTTCAAGTTCAGTCAATGGATATTCATCTGGTCATTAAGTTTGATTATTCTTAAACGTTTTTTTGTACCATATACCTTCCTTCAAACAAACAAAAATGTTGACTGTGCTTTCTTCAATGTAAGTAAGATAAAATGATATACTTGATACCTAAGGCTGACTGATTCCAAAACATGTTATCCTCAGATATGTTATTGATATGTTGCAGGAAAGTTGAAAGAAGCAGAAAAACTTCAGGCTAAACTTCAAGGAGCTGAAGACAGGTAAATATAATAGTTAATGATAATTTTTTGCTGATATCCATTTACTGTGTTGGGCGTGTCTGAACACATCGGGCTCAACATTATTTTTACTACTTGTCCAGTTGGGCAGGTACTTTTGTAATTCATTTGGACTTAGAAACTGCTTTTACAAAATGCTCTCAGAGGCGTCTGCTTTTTTTCCCGGTTACACGGAAAAGGAAGTGGCTAGTATACTCACTCGAGAACAGCGTGTGCATGTGCGAAGTTTACTGTGCACCCCACAAAAATATCCAAGTATTGCAAATGTACTAGAAATGTTGTTTACACTACCCTCTACTAGACACTAGTTAAGATACATACAATTTCTCCCTAAATAAACCAAATTATCTGTTATTCAAAAGATAATTCAATTTAATTATCATAAGTTTTGTCTGAAAAAATATTTTCCCAGCCAAACTTAATAATTTTAGCTGTTAAGTATAACTCCTTTCACAAAACTGAAATCTTTTTTGATCACAGTGTGTATAAATGTTCATGTATCACCTGAGGTCAACATGTCTGTGACCATAAATGTAAGATCATTTCAGACTGATGGACAATAAAATATCTTCAGTTCATGGAGTAGTTACAAAATTCTAATTGACAAATTCATACTGACAGTGAAAATTGCTACCTTAAAGCATGAAAAATTATGTATAGTTTTACGATAGGTGGTTCTAAATGGAATGTAGTTCATGATGAAAGTCTAAGGAAGTGAGAATCCCATTTCCTAGATTACTATTTGATTAATAGTGGTTCTACTACCTTAGAGTTAATGCGCACTGGGTCATTTACAAGATAAGAATTTATTTCCTTATCAGACATGTGAAATGATGTTTAAAGAGAAATGTCTGAAGATCATCAGATAGTGGAGTTTAAATTGCAAGAATTAATTAAATGGTTGTAAATGTGTTGCAGTATATTTGGTGAGATCGGTGACTATGTG
>CM037777.1:81272362-81316729 GCA_021229015.1 Solen grandis
GAGGTGCCCGCTAAGTGAGTTTCTACTGTATGCAGAATTATAAAATAATACAATGATAATAAATAAATAAATAAGGAATTAAATATATAAATAAATAATCACTTTGAGTGGATTAATTACAAGTATTTAGGATCGCAGTTTGTGGCATTGGTGTAAGTTTAAGATATATTTTATTTATTTTCTAGAAATGGATTATTTGTTGAAATTAGAAAATTCCAATAAATGGTTTTGAGTGTTAAACACATGTATCACGCTGGTTTATTGTTGTTCGCATGACATGAATAACACAAAAATGTCCTGATATGATGATCTCTTTATCCGTGTAATCCTCTCTATCCGAACATTTTGACCATCCGGAGGATGGCCGCTTTATTGAGTTTCCACTGTAATATATAGAAATACCGAAATGCCTGTATGCTACTTGGATGATGTGAACAATATGTGATCACGTTTATTTTTTTTAATTATATTTAAGAGACAATTCTATTTTAAGTAACGTTAGAAATATCAAAATGTTTAACAACAAAACAACAACAGCAAACATCAACAAATAAATAAATTTCCATGATACATTTATGAAAGTATATACGGAATCCTTAAGGGAATCTCTGAAACTGTATTTAAAGACTGAGGCAATTTCATAATCAACCCGAGTGATTTATTGTTGTCACATCAAAGGAATTGAAAATTAATGAAACTCAGTGGCCCATATATCATGACGAAAACTTGTAGTCAAACCATACTTTCACATATAGTACTATGTTAACAATAGATAAGGACCAAAATTAACAATCAGACCAGATATTAACTTTGTTTGATCCAGGTACATAGAATTATAACTTTGAGAAGCATTTTTCTTCTTCAAATTTGTCGTCTCAATAAATTTGAAATCAAGAAAATCTAGTATATCAAACATGTAATGTATAATCAACTTCGGATGTAATATGACGTGCACATGTAAAATCTTTTGTGCGGGAGTAGTATGGAACGCCAGACCTGTCTTATGTTGAGAACGACTGATATTGATGGTCAGTTAGTGTTAAGTCCGTGATACAATTCGTTGGGTTGTAATTCCAAGTGTGTTCAGTTATTGACGTGTTAGGTTAAGTGCTCGAAGTATTTTCTTTTGCCGATGCAATGTGTTGTCAGGTGCACTAATTGTTATGTTCAGTCCTTACACTGAGCTAGCAAGTGGGCACAATTTATGTTAAGTCCAGTCCATGTACTATAAGGTGTTGCAGTTATTGTGTTCAGTTGTAATAATATGCTATTTGGTGCTCAGCGTATCATGTTCAGTCATAACAATAAAATGTTGAGTATAAGTATCATTATGTTTTGTTGTGACAGTGTATTATTGAGCGATACGTATATTATTTTCAGTCACAGTATTACCCTGTCGTATGCTACAGACATTATGTTCAGCCATGGCAATGAAATGTTAAGTAGTACTGTCATAATATACTGTTACGATAATGTCTGCTGGAGTGGTACTATCACTATGTTCAGTTACAATAATATCTTGTTGGGTGTTAAAATAATTTTGCTCAGTTAAGAAAATGTATTTTTTAGTGCGATATCATTTTGTTCAGTTACGTTAGTGTGTTGTGGAATGGTACTGTCATTGTGTTCGGTTGAAATAGTGTGCTGTTTGGTGCTATTGTCATTATGTTTAGTTGTGAAAACGCCCTAGTGACTGCTGACAACATTGTGCTTAGTTTAATAATGTGTTGTCAAGTACTTACCCCCATCGTGTTCAGTCGTGCAAATGAACTGCTGGGTGATAACATAAATTTATTCAATTGCGAAAGTGTTTTGTTGAACTGTAAAACTATCATGCTTGGTTGTTAAAACGTGATGTTCTGTGTTGATACAGTTATGACTAGTCCATTTAACGTTCTGTATGTATTTGACGTTGTGTTCTGTGATTATTCAATTATGGTGGGATCATTCGGATATCTTCGGATCATTTCCAGGAAAAAATGGCGGGACTCGACGCACGTACTGTTTTCAATTTCTAAACAGTTTACTTCGTACATGAATAAATCGCAAATACTATCTGATGTATATTTTATGCCCCCGAGACCTGTGATCGGGGGCATATTGTTTTTGCCCTGTCTGTTTGTTGGTTTGTTTGTCTGCAACTATAACATAGGCCATAACTTGAAAACTATAAAAAGTATTGAAACCTCATATATGAACAGAAAGCCACTCGGTGTTCAGAGCATAACTCATGAACTATACAAGGTATTGACTTGATACTTAGAATATAAACAGATGGTGAGATTTGGGAGTGCATTAATCAAGAACCATAACTCTACCTTGATTAATATTTGATTTATTTCTCCCATTTTTAAAATGATTTTCTGTCCAGATAATAGCTTATTTACTATATACTTGAAAAACTATACACGGTATTGTTTTTAAACTTCATTTGTAAGTAGATGACAACTAGGAAAAGTGCAGAGACCAAGAACTATAACTCTACCTCATCTGTTTTGATTATCTCCCTTTATTTTTTCCCCATTTTTTGTTGGGAGCATAACTCATACACTATACAAGGTATTGATTTGAAACGTAAAATATAAACAGATAGTGAGAAGTAGAAGGGTTATAATTATGGAACAGAACTCTGCCAGGTTCTTCCTTTTAATTATCTCCCTTTATTTTATTTATTTATTTATTTTCTTTTTTTTTTTGTCGTAAGCATTACTTCATTACTATATGGAATAAAATCTGTTTTCTCCACTCATGAATGGCTTTAAATTGGCATCAGTTATTTAATATCTGACAGCTCAAACTGGGGAATAGTGTTTCTCGAACACATCTTGTTTTCTTTTTGAAATACAGCAATATGTTTTTGTTTCATCCATATTTACATACAAAAATCCGATACTTTTGAAATGATCTCAAGAAAATATTTAGAATGTGAAACATATACTTATGAGGGATGACTAACCCGACATAGTATCAAAATTAACAAACATATCTTAATGACTCAACATACGAATATCATTACTGAATAGATTATTATTTTAACAAAACATATTGGCAGCTCAACCCAACAGCTCTTTTGCTTACTTCACAACATGACAGCTACACTGAACACCATATTGTATCAACTGAAAATAATGACAGTATACTTAGTATAATTCTATCTTAACTGAGGATAATGATCTAAGCACTGAACAGCATGTTATCGGAAGACAGCATAACGGCCTTTGCATCGAGCAGATTACCATTGAACTGAACATAATGGCAGTATCAGAAGTATCAGATCACAGTACGTGTTCTCGACTGAACATAATGACTTCTTTACACATCAACATATTACTTTATTTTAACATAATTACATTACCACTAAATTTAACATTATTTTAAATGAACAAAATGATGTCACCATTTGACACTTCTTTTTCACGACTAAGCATTATAACTATATCACCAAACACCATGTTATTCAGACTGAATACAATGAAAGTATCACTCACTGATATACAACCTCAGCTGAGCATAATGATGGAATCACATAGCAGTTTAATTTCATGACAGAACATAATGGATCAAAACAACGAGCAGAATAGTATTATACCTGAGAATATCTGTATTATATTGTTGCGGCTTAGCATAATTTTATTTCCATTCACCTGTTTAGTTTTAGGACTAAACATAACAACAAATTGCCTTGACGGAAGAAAATGTTACCAGACTTAACTCTACCTTTCAATTAGTGGAGACTCAGCACATTGCATATCTGATTTTCGGTTGTTCTCAACAAAAGACATACTAGACTAGACTATTTGTGTTTACCGTCGCTTCGACAGTATTTCGGTCATATAGCGACGTCCAGCTAATCACAGGTGGAGGAAGACCCCGAATGCACGGAGGCATTCGGGTAGAACCACCGACCTACCGCAAGCCAGCTGGAAGGCTTCCTCACATGAAAATCCGAATGACCCTGCAGGGATTCGAACCCACGCGGTGAGGGGCTGAGTGTTTAAGTCAGCGACTTTACCCTCTCGGCCACGGAGGTCCACAACAAAAGACAGTTTAGTCGTTCCATAGAACAGTAAGCAAATGTAAGAGGTGTAGGACATGGGTGTTATTTTAACCCATTTTAACATTCATTTTAAAGAGTGAATCTGCGCCATGCTCCTCTGTTCTGTTCTGTTCTGGTAAATCGGGAACGTCCTAGTATGCTATATGTCATAATCCGTCGTAGAGATTTGGCATCAGTTGTATTCTACAGCCCTTAACCAGCTATAGACTCATTTTGACGCAAACAGAGCAGAATCAGATCAGACATATCCTAAAGGAGCTTTCTCTAGTTGCGTAATATACAATACCGAAACTCAAATTCTGCAGTCTGCACTGTCATTTAAGACATATATATGTTTCATATACCTTTTAAAGAATAAGTTCAGCCACTTAATAATTATTAATTATAATTCATCAAGTCATAATATTCACGAGGTAACATGTCAAGAATGGGTATCTTGTAGTGCCTAATTAAGGTTCAGTATGAATGGAGTCGCAATACCCAATTGGCCTTAAGAATTATCTATTCTTCTGTGTATGACAAGCTAACACGCATGATTGTAATATTTTCCGCAAATACCATTCATAGCTATGAACCAAACACGGTTATATAGATCACTATTGCGCTTGGCACCACTGTTCAAGTTAAGGCATGTTCTTAACTCTGTCACCCAGGCTATTTATATCGCGTTGTGTTTACCCGTATGTCTAACGATGCCGGCATTCGAGTGGCCATATCCTTATACTGACACAGTACTGATAAGAATGTGTATATGCACACATAAAATTTATTGAATTATTGATAGGACAGGCGTTCACCTTTCACGTGATTTCAACTGATAGTAATTTATGTCACTTTTTCGTGTTCAAGTTGACTGCACTGTATTTATAAAAGATGCATATATTACAGAATCTGCTACCTTGTAAGAGCGAGTGATGGATTTTTCATAGAGTAGAAAAGGAAACGTACATGAAGTGATTAAGCACTAACTGGATTTCAATAGGAGATTAAACGGGATGTTTGTATACAAGTCTATACTCAGTGGTTTCGGAAAGGTATGTACATGTAGAGATATTTTCTAACAATGTGAATGTCTTTTTGTAACATAATTTTAATGCAGGAGATTGGAAGATTTGTTAGATTACGTCGAAGAGTTAAATGCAACTTATATTTGCATAAGGAAAGGCTTCCGTGGCCTCTAACTTGGGTTTCTTAAGCATTCATAAAATATGTGTGTGAAGGTAGCCCATTCATCCTATGTATTCAGTAGATTGAAATGTGTATTATACTTCATGGCTAAATGGGCTAAAGAGAATGAATGGGCTAAAATTACAACATAAAGATCGTCAAAAATTATTAAATAAACCGTTACCATTGTTTGTCTGATATACTCTCAATATTATTTTTTTGTGTGATACTTATTACCATGCCATAGAGTCCCGGAAACTTAGTACCACTCAACTCCTTACCGCTGTGGGTTCAAATCCAAACAAGTTCTTCTTTTTTTTTCTTTTTGGTGAGAAAGCCTTCTTGCTTGCTAACGGTAGGTCGGTGGTTCAAACCGGGTGTCTCTGGGTGCTCGCGGTATCTTCCTTCACATGTAATTACTTGGACATTACTATGTGACTGAAATATTGTCGGTAAACTCGAACTCAACACCAACAACAGCTTGAATCTGATCATCTCTTTCTTTAATGCTAAAACCAGTTAACATATATTAGTACTTCAGGAACACCTAGTGCGTTTGACCCACCACCGTTATCAGTAAGTACGCTTATATATTCGTGGTGTAATATTGGGAGATTACTTGCTGTGTAAACCTCTTGTTCTTTTTTAAAAAGTAAAGGCAATCCAGAATGAAGGGAAAGACCAACCAACCGGCCGATCCGTTTTAGATGCCTAAGATTATTTACATGTTGGTTGAACTTTGTCTTATTTCTGACCACTCAATCTACTCTGTGCTAACGTAGGATGTGTCTTTACGTCTCCTTTCAGTTACGTAGACGGGTCGGATCGGGTCTGTATGACGAGAAACCAGCCGAGGATCACACAAAAGACTCCAATGAAAATGGTAAGTCCACTACGTGCGGTTTCCTACATTCAGTCAACAGAAATGTAAACCATCATATACAAAAGTCAGGGGCTTCCGTGATCAAGCAGTTGATGACTTTGAACACTTCGCATTTTCCTGCTGCTGGCTCGAGTCCCAACAGGGTCGGTGGGAAGGTTCATGTGAGGAACATTCAAGCTGGCTTCCGGTAGGTCGGTGGTTCCTTCCGGATGCCTCTGTTCGCTCGTGGTCATAACCCACCTGTAATTAGCTAGGTTAAATCTCTAAATAGATATTCGTCAGTAATCTTTTAGACAGACATGCGGGCGGACAGGACAGACAGACAAACAGACAGACAGAACAGAAACATTATTACTTCCAAGTATAGCAAACATATACAAATATGTATATGATGTTTCCGGTTGCATGAAGGTCAGCATATATGTTAACAAAAATAAATGATTGTAGAGTTTGCCATAATTTATATACGTGTGTTCTCGGGTATATTTTTCTTTCCTTTTGCTTTATACTCTGAGAAGTGGGGAAAGCCAAATATGGTCGATTACAACGTTTCACGTTCAATATAACTAGCAAATACAAATCCAAGTTGAATTATTGACGTATTGTACACAGTTTATTGTGGCTATTTACACACACTTTATTGTTCATATTTTCGTATAATACGGTTCGATGATTGATTAATATCACACAGGTGTATTACACACAAAAATAAAATCTACCAATGTAGTACTTAGTGGTAGTAGTAGTAGTAACAGATAATTCATTATTGTTAGATGTTCGTACAATACAATCACTCAATATATAACAAGTAACTGGTGTTGCACGCAACACATAAGTCCCCTACCGGTGGGGTGCATATTTTTTCTGTTACCAAAGCAACCAGAATTTTTGTCCGAGAAAAAAAAAGCAACAAAAACAAAGTGACGTGCAAAATCCCCATACTGTCATCTATTCATATACCAAGTTTCATAATATTATCTTTAACGGTTTTTAAGTTATCCGAGAAAATGATACAGTCACGTGATGTACACAGTTATAATTCCGTGATAACTATCTATATATACTTCGTTTCAAACTGTTAAGTTGAAGTCAGTCAAGTATTCGGCCTGTCAGCCAACCATTATCTTTCACTGTCTATCCTAAGGTATCACAAATGGTGTTTAGTAACACTCAAGTTGTGTCTATATACAGATAATAATATGGTTTCGGGAAGAACTAATTTAAAATTTATCTCACTTTAATATCACGTGACATGTCTAGTTTGCTATTAATACCATATAATATTTACTCTTCACCCAAAAAGAACATCTTTTTCGCAACGTTTACATTGTACATATATACATGTTTCAAATGGCGCCTTGTCAAACAGAGCAGACCCTGATCAGATTGCTCCTTCATCTGTTTGCTCCTACAATATTGTAGCCCAGATTCTTCACAGTCTTGAACTGCAAAGATAAAATCCATTGTTACATATACCTTTTAAAATTAAAAATGTTAAGTTAAGGAAGTTTAATTTGTTCATGAGTATTCACGGGGTTAGAGGTCCAGGAAACTAAAGTATACCGAGGCGTGTCCGAACATAGCAAGGATTAAGTATGTATTAGAGAATGTGACTTAATCGGCATATAATAGTAAACACACGCGATCATTGTCAATATAGCCTACTGCAGTGGGATAGAAGAACGCCCTGATTGATCTACTGAACACGTGTAAACACGTAGAAACCCGCCATTAACGATCCATGTACAGTATTGGTTCTACCTCGCATGGGTGGTTTTAAATAAATATTTGATAAGCGTATTTCAAAAGTGTCGCTCTCGCATGCGATGTTTTTCTTTCTGTGACTGACCTTGTCTTAAACACAATCGATTGGGTCATGAAGTGTTTGGTCAAGAATCACAGCCTTTTTCAACCCTAGGCGGTCAATTTTAAATAATTTTTACTCAGTTGAATATAAAGCGTGCAACAAGTTTTTCGTTAATTCAAATCTAGTATTTCTTTGAGAAATACTTATGTTTTGGTGCAAACAATCCCCTAAAATATCATTAACATCGAAATAAACAAAATCCACATGTAATTTGTCATACAATATTCGGAAAGAATTAATTCATTCAAATTAACAACAGCCTGAGCTAATGTGTATCTCCCTTTTATAACTGAGTGGTTCATATAATTATCTCATATTAGATCTCTATATATACAAATATTATTATATTAATTTGAAAAATATAGTGTACACTAAGGTTTTCTTCTATCAATCTGCATTATATATTTTCAAATTATAATATATTTGACACAAATCTACAATTTTCCAAAATATATGCAAATTCAGTGATGCACTTGCTCAATCTGCCGTCTGCGTAAGTGATTTAATGCATAATCAACAATTCGAAACCAATTTCCGCGGAAAGTTATAACTGAAAACCGATAATTGGTTATTTTTAAAATTGACACGAGATAAACACAACACTTAAGTCCGAGTACCTATAAGTTTTGTGTAGTATATATATTCCTGTAGGACACAACCCTTTCAAATTAAGAAACATTGTTTGCACTCATTCTTTTGAAATTTAGTATGTGTATGCCGCACACTATGTTCCGTTACAAACTATCAAATTATATCATTCACCCACAAAATAAGCTCTCTTTCAACCTATAAACAACATACTTATTATAACTTCAGACCTTGAAGACCAGGAAACAGTTGACGTCAACAGGCGGCATGCAGACGGCCAGACGCCACTCACGTTTGCTATCCGGTCGAAAGACGTCGACTCGGTACAAGCGCTGCTACGTCATCCAGGTATCTCTCTCAGTTACCCTGAGGAACGCCAGAATAGTCCGTCTAGGTAGGTAATCCATCCATCCATGCATCCATCCAATCCATTAATCTATCTGTCCGTTTATCAATCAATCTCTGTTCTTGTTTTTTCTTCTAAAATTATAAATAGCAAGTCAGCAAATAAGAAATTCATCAAACATTATATAAAACAGAAAATACTGATAGTGATTTGTAACTTGAATGTGAGACAATAAATAATATATTGATATACAATGAATGTACATGTTTACATGTGTTCATATGTATAATAAATGTTTTTTTATGTCATTAGGATATTTTTTTTATTTATTTAACACATTACCAATATTGGAAATGATTTGTGTCTTGACAAAATTCCTACTCACACGTATTTGTTGATGGCCAAAGGCATTGTTTGCTAATAACTTTAACTCGATTTGTTCATGCAGCACGGTCACGGAACCCCCGTTAATGGTGGCTGTACGCTCAGGCCGCCCGGACCTGGTGAGGATGCTGCTGGAGGCGGGGGCAAGGCCTGACCAGGCCACGTCAGAAGGGTAAGTAGCTGTGCCATACGAATCTCGGATGGATGTTGTATAGTTATACATTCACTAGCATAGTTTTTCTCATTGAGTAGAATTAGAGTTTTAATAGTTTCAATGCATTTATCTAGATGTTGCAAACGTTGAGTCTGGCAGACGTTTAAAAATGAGGAAGATTTCAAGACCAGCAATAAAAATAGTCTTGCTCAATATTCGATATGAGAAAAAATGTTTATTTTATAAGTTAGCGATGAATCCATACATTTTTATTTATATTTCATATGTTTTATATAAAGTGTTTCATTTTATTTTAATCTTGCGCTATTTACTATTTTAACCATTAAAACTGTGTCCACGTGTATGTTTTTACAGAGAGACACCGCTGTCTGCGTGTTGTGAAACCGGAAACCAGGAAATGGCCAGGAACTTGCTGTCCAGGGACTGTCCCCTGTCATCCGGGGAGTTCATGGTATGATCCCCTGCACCAGGCGTGTAGGCACGGACACATGGATTGCGTTCGGCTGCTTGTACAGGCAGGTAGGAGCACGTGTCCGATTGACTGACACATATGTGTCGAATGATTGGATAAATATATTCAGAGAATAGAAAGTTTGGCAATTTTCAGTTATTCATTTAAATACATACGTTTAAGTGTATCACTTAGCCTCTTCGGCGTTCTGAAATCGTGTCTTTTCTCTCCATGTGAGGAAGTTTATATTTTATATTTATTTAGCCGTTTACAGCGTTGGGTTCGATTCATCGTACTAGTCACTTAGGTTTTCTTTTCCTTCTTTTTTCTTTTTTTATGTGAAAAAGCCATGTAGATGGCTTTCGGTAGATAGATAGGTGGTTCTACTCGGTGACACTGTTCACACGTGATCATCCTCCACATGTTATTAGCTGGACAACCCTATGTCTTAGCGAGGCTGTAAACTACAAATTAATATAAAAAATAAATAAAAAAAAAAAGTAGTAGATCAAATAGGTCAGTATAACTTACAGATGCTAGAAAGTAGATTATACCTTTAATTTTTTGTATTGAACTTTGTTACGTTATATTAACAATATAACGTTAGTACTATTATCTGATGTTAAGAGTTAAATAGGAGTTAAGCTAGATAAGTAGATAAAGATAAATAAATATATATAAATATATCTCCGCTTTCTTCTTATATGACACCAAAAGTATCCATTAGGTAGGTAACTTTTTCCTTTGAAGAAATCGCACACTATTGCTATATATAACGTTGTTGATATTTTTTAAATGCGGCAGTTTTTCGGTCAAAGGAACGTACCGAATACCTTTGTTTAATACTTTTTATATTATTATTGGATTAAATCAAATTATTTGCAAAAAGATGCGAAATTACATCTTATGATATGATCCAACCCGACAACATTGTATATGCGTATGTGCAATGTGTAATCAATTCTCAAGGTATCTTATTAATAGTTATGGTTGAGTGACATCACCTTATATCCTTAATACGGAATTTTATTTTGATATAATATTGATACGTTTTAGATTATATTATGGAGGTTACTGGACCTGTTCAAAACTCATCTAAACTATATATATGCTAAACTATCATTTAATAGGCCTTTTACTTATGTAACCTAAGTTTTGTATTATAAATGTGTGCGACGATCGTTTTGTGTTTTTATTTTTGCCCGTATAAATATGGTGATTATTTCGTTTTATTTCAGGTTGCAAGGTAGACCCGGTGAAGGCAACCCACTTATTATCTCCCCTGCAGCTAGCTCTGGAGAACCAACACGAGGACATCTGTCTCTACCTCCTGGAGCATGGCGCGGACCCCCAACACAAGGGCAACACCATGTTGTCACCATTCATCCGCGCGTGCTGGTTCGGATGTGCGAAAGTTGTCAAATACCTCATTGAACACGGAGGTGACGTCAATGCGCTAGCTCCCGACGGCAACTCCGCTCTTATGTATTCTTTAAGGTCTGGAGACCTGTCTCGGATAAGTCGAGAATTACGCGTTTGTGACGAGGGGAAGAAAGCCTTATTGACAAAAGAGCTTCATAAAATATTTTCTGAAAGCATTTCTGTGATAAATATCCTTTGTGAATCAGGTTGTGATATGGAGTATCTTTCCGGAAATCTTTTGTTGTCTCCACTGTGCTATGCTTTAAAAGCATATAATATACCAGCAGCTATTGCGCTGCTAAAGCACGGCGCGCGCTGGTCAGATATGTGTGACGTCATATGTGAAAAACTGAATATAAAACGTATGCAAAAGATAGATAGGGCCTTATATGAAACATTGCTCAACATGTTGGACCATAAACATGACGTCATGTACCGCAGACACACGGGTGTACGCTCGATACCAACTTTGCAGTCATGTGCACGACGTTGTGTGCGGAAGTCTGTCACGATCTCGCGTGCGTCAATGACGTCAATAAAACCTCAGCTAAGACGTTTAGACATTCCAAAAGGTTTGAAAGACTACTTATGTTATAATGAAGTGGACGAGACTTCAGTTTCTAATTCTGTAGAGGTAGATGTAATGCGATTTGCAATGTTATGACAAAAACATATTGACTTTATCTATGACGGACCTTTGCTCCCAAAATTGCAATAATTTAAATCAAATACACGTGCAATACATATGCAATATATCAAACATACAAAAAGTAAATTATTTTTACGCTACTAAGTCGTTTTAAGGTGATCCATCCATCATTAAATTGTGATCCATCATGTGATAGTGGGAATTTAAATAGTAAATGCAAGCCTTTAGAGACTTTGAGCAAAAAAGCCTAAAACTCCAGAAACATGGATGTTTGCACCTGCACTGAAATCTATTTAAGCATTTGACGGACCATGATTATTATGTTAGAATGGATGGAATACCTTATAACAAAAAACGTTGATAACAGTTTGTCCAACTATTTTTCTGCCAATTGAACATCTTTTTTAATTTCGCATGTGAAAAAATTTACTTTTGAACGGTAACGTGAGTCCTGTGCTCAGACATACCGCTGTTGCCTAGGGAGCAATAGTGAGGCAAATTGTAAGAATATTTAACTTAACCCTCGATTGTGTTAAATTCCATGTTTAAAGATACACTATAAATAATACTTGCCTAACTGAATTTTAAACGACTTATTTTATTGGATTGACGATATAATGTTTAATCATTATACCAGCTCGATAAAAAAATCTACTTTCCCAAGTAAATGTTGGCAAACTCTTTGATTCCTTTCAAACAAAGTCGGCACGTATATGTTTATTTTAAACTTCTAATTTACTAATTTTATACATTAAAACATATTTTTATAACCCTTGTTATTCCAAACATTATTTATTCCTCATGGAAACATTAATGTCAAATTGACAACTTGAAACATAAAGGCAAGTATATGAAAATGTGTCAATTTCAAGTGTGATACTAACACAATTTAAAATGGAATAATTTGACTGCTTCTAAAGCATAGGATAGCCTTTTCAGATATGTCTACAGACAATAGAAGACCGAAGCCAGCGTAGCTGATAAAATTGAATTTTCAGAGTTTCTGATTGGCCACAAATTAAGGGTGACTTCAAATGCAATAAAGTCGCTGGTAAATCTGAATTTTCAGAGCTTCTGATTGACCACAAATTTAGGGTGACTTCTAATGCAATAAAGTGCTGGTAATCTGAATTTCCAGACCTTCTGATTGGCCACAAATTAAGGGTGACTTCTAATGCAATAAATTGCTTATAAATTTGATTTTGAATGGCCACAAGTTTATGGCCACTTCTTATCGAGTTCATATTTGTTTTAACATATAGAGGTTGAAGTCAAGATCTCATAATTTTGTAGATGTGCCTTCTACCCACCTTTATATACAACATACTTATGCATATTCAACATATTTACACAACATAAAACCAGGAAATAAAGTGTATGGCAGCGCAAACAAGATATATCTTTAAAAGGATATTCAGCGTAAGAAACACACACCCCCACCCATAATAAAAAAATCAACAACATGAAAGTAGTATATAGAAAGCAAAAGTATTACACTAAAATATATATGTATAATATAATAATGCTGGCAATTTTTAAATGGTGTGTGTTTTTGAAAATAAAGCTAGAAAACGTATATGTCCCTAAATTTAGGATACTAGCCAATGGGGAAAAAAATAAAGCGACAAAAATGTGTAATATAAGCGGAAAAAAGTTCCGTCAGTGTGATTTGACCTCGGAGCACTTAGTTTAGCAGACGAGCACTTAATGGAGATTGTTACCATATATAGCGTGTCACGTTTAGCTAACTTTGCGACTTAGATGGACGAGTCCACTACCAAGGTTTATTACGTTTTCATAAGCTTCACAACTGTTAACCTTTTCTTTATGTTTGAATATTTCAACTGGATGTTTTTTATGTTTACATAGGTAGATTAATTTGTTATTTGACATTTGACAATCATGCAGAAAAATATGCACCCTGAAACTCCCATTTTATGATGGAATATTCTAAAATAATTTATGCAAACCAATGAAGCGAGTGCTTTTCCACTCTTCAGTTGTTTACCAAGATTAATAAGTCAAAATCCATTTTATACAGCTTGCGCCAAAAAAACATACAGACATGAAAATTTGGAAAAAGTCAGCCTTACGTCTTAGTGACTCAAATGTACAATGGATTTTATACTAATCACGTCTATGTCTATACCATGCACAAATCTGTGCCAATTCCATGTTAAAATAAAATGTATTTATTGTTATATGGTGTTGTGTGTGTGTGTGTTTTTGTTAGCTCACATGAGCACAACGTGCTCAAGGTGAGCTTTCTGATCGCCTTTTGTCCGGCGTCCGTCGTCCGTCGTCCGTGCGTGCCTGCGTCCGTCCGTGCGTCCGTGCGTCCGGCGTCAACAATTGCTTCAAACAACATCTCCTCCTAAATGGCTTGGCCAATTTGAAAAATATTTTGCAGGAATGTTCCTTGGATGAAGCTCTACTAAAGTTGTATAAATGGTTCTGGTCCATCGCATAATTAGGTCACAGGAGCTAAAAATAGATTTTAAAAATGAAAATTTAAAAAATCTTCTTCTCTGAAACCACAAGGCCTAGCCTTTTGATTTTTGGTATGTAGCATGATCTTATGACTCTCTACCAGGATTGTACAAATTATGACCCTGGGGTCAAAATTGGCCCCGCCCCAGGGGTCACTTGATTTCACATAGGCTAATATAGGAAAAACTTGAAAAAATCTTCTTCTCCAAAACCACAAGGCCTAACCTTTTGATTTTTAGCTCACATGAGCACAACGTGCTCAAGGTGAGCTTTTCTGATCGCCTTTTGTCCGGCGTCCGTCGTCCGTGCGTCCGTGCGTGCGTGCGTGCGTGCGTGCGTCCGTCCGGCGTCAACAATTGCTTCAAACAACATCTCCTCCTAAACGGCTTGGCCAATTTGAAAAATATTTTGCAGGAATGTTCCTTGGATGAAGCTCTACTAAAGTTGTATAAATGGTTCTGGTCCATTGCATAATTAGGTCACAGGAGCTAAAAATAGATTTTAAAAATGAAAATTTAAAAAATCTTCTTCTCTGAAACCACAAGGCCTAGCCTTTTGATTTTTGGTATGTAGCATGATCTTATGACTCTCTACCAGGATTGTACAAATTATGACCCTGGGGTCAAAATTGGCCCCGCCCCAGGGGTCACTTGATTTCACATAGGCTAATATAGGAAAAACTTGAAAAAATCTTCTTCTCCGAAACCACAAGGCCTAACCTTTTGATTTTTGGTATGTAGCATCATCTTATGGGCCACTACCAAGATTGTACAAATCATAGCCCTATGGTGATAAATGACCCCGCACCAGGGGTCACTTGTTTTACATAGAGTTATATAGGAAAATCTTAAAAAATCTTCTTCATGAATGAGCTTAGATATTTGGTATGTAGCATCATCTTATGGGCCACTACCAAGATTGTACAAATCATAGCCATATGGTGATAAATGACCCCGCACCAGGGGTCACTTGTTTAAATCTTCTTCTATGAATCCATAAGGCCTAGAGCTTAGATATTTGGTATGTAGCATCTAATGGTTCATTACAAAGATTTTCAAAGTCTTGGCCCTACGGTGATAAATGACCCTGCGCCCAAGTCTTCTCTGAAACCATATGGCCCATTGCTTAGGTATTTGGTGTGTAGTATTGTCAGGGGTAAAATGTTTTAGATTAAGTTATATCAGAATCCTTGTCTGTTTAAAAACCTTGACATCAGTTGAAGCAATGGTACTCAGGTGAGCGATTCAGGGCCATCATGGCCCTCTTGTTGGTATGTAGCATCATCTTATGGGCCACTACCAAGATTGTACAAATCATAGCCCTATGGTGATAAATGACCCCGCACCAGGGGTCACTTGTTTTACATAGAGTTATATAGAAAAATCTTAAAAAATCTTCTTCTATGAATCCATAAGGCCTAGAGCTTAGATATTTGGTATGAAGCATCATCTTATGGGCCACTACCAAGATTGTACAAATCATAGCCCTATGGTGATAAAGACCCCGCACCAGGGGTCACTTGTTTTACATAGAGTTATATAGGAAAATCTTAAAAAATCTTCTTCCATGAATGCATAAGGCCTAGAGCTTAGATATTTGGTATGTAGCATCATCTTATGGGCCACTACCAAGATTGTACAAATCATAGCCCTATGGTGATAAATGACCCCGCACCAGGGGTCACTTGTTTTACATAGAGTTATATAGGAAAATCTTAAAAAATCTTCTTCCATGAATGCATAAGGCCTAGAGCTTAGATATTTGGTATGAAGCATCATCTTATGGGCCACTACCAAGATTGTACAAATCATAGCCCAATGGTGATAAATGACCCCACACCAGGGTCACTTGTTTTACATAGAGTTAAATAGGAAAATCTTAAAAAATCTTCTTCTATGAATCCATAAGGCCTAGAGCTAAGATATTTGGTATGTAGCATCATCTTATGGGCCACTACCAAGATTGTACAAATCATAGCCCAATGGTGATAAATGACCCCACACCAGGGTCACTTGTTTTACATAGAGTTAAATAGGAAAATCTTAAAAAATCTTCTTCTATGAATCAATAAGGCCTAGAGCTAAGATTTTTGGTATGTAGTAGCATCTAATGGTTCATTACAAAGATTTTCAAAGTCTTGGCCCTACGGTGATAAATGACCCTGCGCCCAAGTCTTCTCTGAAACCATATGGCCCATTGCTTAGGTATTTGGTGTGTAGTATTGTCAGGGGTAAAATGTTTTAGATTAAGTTATATCAGAATCCTTGTCTGTTTAAAAACCTTGACATCAGTTGAAGCAATGGTACTCAGGTGAGCGATTCAGGGCCATCATGGCCCTCTTGTTTGTTTACGGGTACACTTTGTTACAATGACTGATGGTTCAATCCTGGATCGCGACATCAAAGTCATTACAATGGTTCTAGTATAGCTCTCTTGTAAGCGAGTGGTGTGGTGCCATTTATCTTAGTGATACAGTAATGTCTCGATATCATATAGACTGAAATACTGCTACTTCTACTAATACTATTGCTACTACTACTATTACTTCTGCTACTCCAACTACTACTGTTTTTACATTAACTATAACTACTATTACTTCTGCCTCTACAACTACTACTGCTGCTACTGCAATTAAACACTTTAAAATTCTAATACCACTACTGATACTACTATTATTACAGCTTTTTTATGTTTGCCTTACTTCTAAGACTTCTACTTCTAATCGTGCATCCCCACTCTTTCTACTTTTACTTCTATTTTTACACATTACTATACTTCAGCCCTATCAGACCTAATGTACATTTAACCATTTGGCGCGAGCACATTCATGATCTCATGATAGCTCCCTGAACAGGGTCAACGTAGTTACCTCCCTTCACTCAATGTTTTGAACCTTTTGAGTGGCTGGTTACTTTCTTTGTACCATTGCTTTCTCATATTAAGACCGTGACTTATAACTTCCAAATGACCTTAAAACAACAGAAAACAACAAATACTTGGAAATGCATGTGCTGTATTTGAGTTAACATATTGACAGTCAGATGAAATAAATTGAACGGGCATGGTTCAAACAATTGTTGATCAACTTATGATTAAAAATGAGCACATTGATCAATACTCTTACACGCACAGCAAGATGCAATATTATCACATCAACACCAAACATTGCAAATCCAGACCAATCTCAATAAGCCTAACACAATGCTAAAATATACAGCCCAAGGTTTTAAAGAACTGACAAACGTTCATGTACACTATCTTTAATGTACCTGTCCTTAGACTTTCTCTAACCCACCGTCCATGTCTTTTATTTATCCGGTCTTTAACACCATTATTTGCAGTGGCACTCGCTCCCCAAAGAGAGCAATAAATGTAAGCATTATATCTTCACTCCATTTATATGTGGAGCTAACACTTATAAGAGAATATCTCTGAGATGAATATAAGACATTGGTTTGTTTACTTTTCTGCATTTATATATTGTCTTTGTTGCGCTTATGTTACAAAAAAGATGCCGATCCTCCAGTGGAACACCCGACAACATCAACTTTTGACCATTACACAGAGCCCATTTCTGTACACGTAAAAATGCATTTGTATACATTTGCTTAAACAAAAACAACAACACTACTACTACTACTACTACTACTACAGATACTACTTTTATTACTTCTTTTACTAATGTAAAAATGCATTTGTATACATTTGCTTAAACAAAAAAAAAAAACAACAACTTCTACTACTACTACTACTACTACTACAGATACTACTTTTATTACTTCTTTTACTAATGTTTGTCTTACTTCTAAAACTGCTACATCTGATCGTGCATCCCAATTCCTTTTACTTTCACTTATATTGTTACAAATTACCATACTTTGAACAATTTTACCACCCCCACCAGACTTACGTAACTTTAAACCAGCTTAGAATTTGCCTCAATTAATCATCCATTGCAATGCTTGCATTTCGTTCAAAATTGCATAAAATGATTCGTGAGGTTTTGATATAATATGTATTAGTTATCTTTTATATTTTAAATTTTATGGAATTTATCGCAAGCAACGCGCAGCGGAGCGCTGCGACAAATCCATAAAAAATAAAAATATAAGCGATAACATATTTACAGTTTGTCACGTACGCCATACATCTTTGCCCTTGACCTCGCATAATGGAATCAACTACGTTTCATCGACAGAAAACACGTGATGGTTCAGAGTCAGTATCAGTGGGTAACATTCCATAAAATTCAATACATTCCATAAAATTCAATACATTCCATAAAATTTAAAATATAAACGGTAACTTAAACTGTTTTTTTTAACATACATTTGAGCACATTTATGATATCATGATAGCTCCCTGAACAGGGTCAACGTAGTTACTTCCCTTCACATAGTGTTTCGAACCGCAAGATTAGATGGCTTACAATAACAGAAAGAAAGAAAGAAAGAAAGAAAGAAAGAAGATAGATAGATAGATAGATAGGGCACTTTTAAAAATACATGAATCGCCTCGGCTAAAAATACAGTAAAACTTTCTGATCCATCCAAGGAACCGTCGAGAGGGATTAATATTATTAAGTTGCTTATCGGCGTAAAATAAATAAGTTTAAACCGAAATATAATTTTCCAGGCATCTTAACTGATTTTGAACAGCTTTATTAAGGAAAATGACATTCAGATAAACAAACAGACAGACAGATATTCTATTAACGTAAACTCTTCAGTTTCTTGACATAAAAAATAAATAACTTATAAATGTCTAACACTACAGTTAACGTTTAAGTGTTTTGTTGCGTTTTATGCTGGCCCCGATATCACGCCGTAAGTACACAGTCCGGAAATGAATTACCGGTACTAACTGGCTTCACATTAAGGTAAAGTCCCTGTAATGGTTCCGCTTTGTCTTGGTCCACTTAACCTCTACCAAGGTACACTAATGAAACATTAGGTCATCTTGGTTATCTCCACGAAAGATCATAAAGTTCGAAATGTAGCGGAACCATTACAGGGATGTTACCTTAAACAGAGATTGGCAGCTTAATTTTTGCCCATATCGATTTTCTGAAGTCGCGCGCGGTAAATGAAACGTCAACGAGACCCGGACGATTTTGGAAATTAATTTATGGTAAGTAATATAGTATAGCATGGATTTTTTATTTAGTCAATTATTTGTTCGATTATTTTTGACATAAACAAACGTCAGTGAGGTTGATCGACCACACGGCAAGACTCAATCAAGGGAATCAATCAGTAAGCAATCATGCTACATATTTGCCTTTGAAGATTTGTGTTACAAAGACCCTAACCGGCACAAATCAAGGGTTTATCCTGCATGTACACGAGGCTATCATGTATCTCGACGTTTTCTCATGCCGCGCTTAGTCATATCAGACCAGTTATCTACTTGTCTTTCTTTTTTTCTCCCCTCTCTCTCTCTCTCTCTCTCTCTCTTAATTATTATAATTAAACTAAAAGAGGTACTCTATTAGTGCATCCGTCCTCTTATTTCTTTCAGTTAAACTCACTTTAGCTAAAATCAGTAGATTGACTAAAAGTAATGGGAAAGTAATCGTGTTTTGTAAGATTCTCTAAAGCCCAGCCGAATTGTCCGGTACCCGCCTGACAGGTAGGCGCGCCCTCGCTAACTCTCGAGGCACGTGGTATTTAAGCGCGTTCGGAAAGCTGCCACTCTCTGTTTATAAGTCTCTGATATTATCCAGTAAATTTCTAAGTTGATGGATAAGTAGCTAGGTCCAATGTACTATAACCTATAGACCATTTCACTCTGAAATTAGACGTAAACCTACGTAAATCAACAAGCAATCCCCGAACAACTGTGTATAATTCCATACAGTATTCAATGGGAAATAAACATATGTTGGTATTTTTTCCCCAGTCACTGATTCTATAGTAATGGCTAGCAATAATTTCCGGTTTATTATTACCATATTTCAATTTTTAGACATTGCGGTCAAGGATAACCATCGATTAGGGTCCTCTTTTTGCTGAAGAGACAACATCGGAAGAGACAGTGGCTGGATACAAGGGATTCCGGGTGCGATACCCTGGCTAATTTTTCGAATAGACCCACGGATGCACAGGAGACAAAGTTTCTGGGTAGAACCAGTACTGAGTACTCCATAGCAACCCCATTTTGCCGAGTGCCAGACAAGGATGCATCTAGTACCAATTTTATACGTCTTTGGTTTAACGCAGCCACCAGAGGAAAGTGTCCCGGCTGGGATTCGGACCCCAGATCTCCCGAACGCAAAGCGGACTCTCTACCAATGAGCTGTTTATATCAAGTGCATGTATAGATTGAAATAACCAGTCAATTAAATAGTAGCACAGTGTGAATAGATAACGCGTGACATCAATGAAAGAAGATTTTTTTATTTCGATTTGTACAAAGTAAAGCACCATGATATCAAACCTGACAAATAATCAGAGTCCGATATATAGAATTATTAAAAAAAATAACGTAGACTTTCACTGTCAAAAGCAACATATATTGTACAGTATATAATGTAGTGTTATGTTAGTAACTACACAAGGATACACACCGGATCTAAGATTCACATATTCGCTAACAAGACAAGTGTTTCTGAACGTTCTTAAGTGTCTTATCTGATAGACATTAACCTATCAGCAGCAAGTGTGGTGGGGCAGATTTATAAAGGGCGGAGCAAAATATGACGCATAGCAAAACTGTGCGGCTATTGGCAGAGATAGATTGTTTTGACGTAGTATTTACTAACTTAAAGGATTTCCGTTAAAAAAAGTTTTCCCACACTTTACTACATTTGTTGTTTATCTTTTTGATCAAGCAGTTTGCCAACGAAATAAAATATTTATAGCAACTATACAAAAGGCAAATTACCAAAGAAACCAATGAAGGGATTAATTTCATTTTTTTCCAAATTTTATGCAGTTCATCCATTTTTAGACTACTGACAGCTAGACAATCAAAGCAGGCTTTGTTGTTTTGCATAGCTACTGCCGCCGTTTTCACTGCACTGTGTCACTCCGCGTTCAGTTCTGTATAAATTCAATGCGAATGTGTTCATTAAATACTGATCAAATTTTCAAAACAGTTTGTACTGTGATTATGGTGTCTGATAATGAAATTAAATATAGTCTACACTATTTTTTTTTACAATTCTCGTGAGCAAGAAACTGCGACAAACATAAAACAGGGGAGTCGCCAGTGGTACATAATACAGAATTTCATAAGGATTTTTTTTACCAGTACGTTGGCAATTCAGTTAACAGGAGCTGGGTTTCTTCATCTTTTCATCTTTAAACTTGCTACTTTTTATACCTTTTTCTTACTGTTTTCACGTCATATCACCAGAAGAAATTAAAAGTGTTTAGATTCACAATTTGCCAGTTTCTCATATATCTAAGTGTATATAGTTATATAGATAATACAAAAAACGAAGTTCTATGTATTAAAGTTAATTAAATTATTCATTATAAATAATCAGTAAATGCAAAAAAGCATATAAAAACGTATTAATATTGTATATGAAATATTTAAGGCACCAAGCTCCAATGACGTTATTCCGTAAAATTTAAACATGCTTTAAAGGCGTTTCAGCGGGTATATTCTGATGGAAGAGTTTTTTTTCTGGAAATTCGCACTTAAGCACTTTAGACTATAATTAGAATTACATGCATATAAATTTAAAAAGGGGGTTGACCTCGTTAAATTTTAGGGGCTAAACTTATTGTAGAACATCACCGTTTAATTAAAAATGTGTTTAAAAAAAAAGGAATTAAAAAATAAAAAAGATCATTTCTAAGAATATCTTTAACTTATATTTTCTGATTACTTTATCGCAATTTGTAAATGATAATGTATTCTAATAGTTGAAGTTGGAATTGCATGCATGGAAAATATCAAACGATCATACAAACTCCAGGAACAAAATGTATACAAAGATACCACAAAACTACGAAAATTATATATATATTTTTTTTCTATGGAAAATAAGTTTCAATGAAGATATGTCCTTTATGTCTTTCAGATTAAATCCACTGATATAAAGACTTTATGAACATTTTAAAAACATATATACCTCAACATGTTTGCTATTTTTAATATAAATTAAAATGTTGTTTTTTTTTATTGAAATTTAAGCCAAATCCCCCCCCCCCCTTATTAAAATGACTTAGTGGAATTTAAAAAAAAAAGAGTAAACATGCTAATGATAATGTCTTTTACAAATAAAAACAAAGATTTGGGTTGTCCAATAACATCCTATTTTAATTGAGTATTTCAAACGAAATATTAATACCCGCTGTAACGTCCTTAACGATATTTTGTATACTCAAGGACATTAGAAAACCTTCACCTTGAAAAAATGTCGATATTTGTTTTCGTATTTTTCAAACGATATTACACATTCAGAAGTATAATTAGGAATACTTCCACAATGGATTGGTGCATGTTCTGCGTCCTTCTTTTATTTTATCACTAAAGAAAATGACACCTGTGGAGAACGTGAGTTTTATTCATGGTGGGTTTTTAAAGTTCTCGAGTATATATACATTATTGTTAACCCTTTCCCTCATATAGACTCATTTTGACGCACTCAATAGGTACCACATAAAGCCTGATCTGCAGAAAGCCAAACTCAAACCTTACCAAATTTAATTGTAAAATCCTCATTACCAGACCACTGAGGAGCAGCGAACAGCATAAAACCTGATCAGCCTGCGAGTTACTCGCAGGCTGATCTGGTTTTATGCTGTTCGCATAGGTCTTTTCATGGTATCCTCTATGAGGGAAAGGTTTAAAACCAGCTAAATTTAAGTAATAATAAAACAACAACATATGTCATACGCAATATTAAAAACACACAAAAAAGCGTTCTAACATTTCAACATCGTAACTTAATTAACTAGTATTAAGATTTCCGTTAATCTATTCTACAGATATTTTCTTCTCAGGTAAAATGTTTACATTAAATCCTGTAGAAGGAATAATATTGAAGTGGCGGTAGTATTCATTTTCAATGGTAATATGTGTCAATTTTCATTTAAGATATACGTCCCATAATAGCGATATTGCACTCGACATTCTCTTTGAAACTTTGTCACTTTGACGACATTAAAAAAAATGTTTCACCGAGAGTTTACATGTGGTGGAGATAATCTGTACTTAAGTTTATATTGAAGTCTATGGGAAATATACAATTTCTGTGAATATGAAAGCTTAACTGATTTTCGAGAGAAAAAAAAACAACTCATGGTAGTAAGATGCATTATATGATTCCTTTTTCAAATTTCACGAAAATGTCTTAATCCTACCGTAGGAAAATGGAGATGACTCATGACAACAATATTATCAAAGGTGGTAATAAAATAACTTTTGTCACATGTCATGTCATTTCTCCCCTAAGATTTTCATTGTTTGACATTTTTTAAGCTTATATTGTGAAGTTACATGCATGGTTTTGGTGGAACTGATGGCTATTATGGGGCGTACACCTTAAACGAGACTATTATTTCGAGACTATTACCGGCAAGTGGCTGTATTCTACACAAAAGCTGGTCTCATGCACTACTATGGTGCCACTGTACACTCAGGTTTCCCGTGGAAGTAATGTAACCCTTTTTTACCTGCCTCCACAATTGTGCCCATAGAATGTACCCTGTCCATTGTGTCAAGTTATTTGGGTATATTAAACCTTATTTTTACCTTCAGTCTATAAGTGTCACCACTTCAGGGCGCCAATGTCCAGTGGTATCATACCCAACTGCGAATTCGAAAGTTATGGGTTCGAACCTCGTTTGGGAGGGTGGGGGGGGGGGCGAGGATTTTACATGACCTTATCAGGCGCAAAGTACTAGTCCAACACATAAACCGTTGAAAGGGATTAGTAAAAGTTGCAAGAACTTGTTTCCCAATTGGGGTAAAACAAATAATTTCAAACTGGGTATATCCTTGACCTTAAAGAGCATTTTACTTAAATCATGCCAGATCATCTAAAGATATCTCAATGCATGACTCAATTCCATTCTGAACAAAGCTAGCTGACTGCCGCTCTACCAACCCTATTAACTATTAATCTTTTCTTGTTGGAAAACCTAGCTAATTAAACAAGGACTAAATGCATATAAAATATTTACATATTTACTTCTCTAATGTACAATACCAAGAAATCAACTTTTACATTCTTTTATAAAGACGTTTTCAGGAAATGATACTCTTGCATAAGCTATGTGAAGTACTGGAAATGAACAAAAAAGACACGAATGGGTTTAGAAATCTTAACATAAGTTTAAATCACGTTCAATAAAGAATTGCATGACAGGTAAAAAGTAGGCTGTTCCAGGGACAAAAGCTGGAATTCTGATTTGGTTTAGACATAACCGGAAGTGAAAGAGGGTATAGGCTAATTCATACCAGGTGGTGTCTTGGCCACACAGGTTCGAATGTATATATGCTTTATCATGTAATAGCTATATAAAACTTTTTTTTTGAGGCATTCAAAAATTAAAATTCAAAATCAGGAGGCAATTTACGCCTTCTTAACGTAATTTTCATCAATAATGTGGCATCTTTATGCTGCAACATGTCTTCTTTTTCACTTTATTTTAATGATGAATTGTTCGCAACAGCATACGTTCGTTCATTATGTCTCTCCTCCGGTTAATGCGTAGTGTCATAAATTTTGTTTTATAAAACTATCTGACTTGATAATGACCAGATCTAAACAAATTTGCAAGTCGTTGGATTCACTAACAACCTAATATAGAAATAACTGTAAATGACATATAATCAGCAAGATTTCTTCTAACATCTGAATGTTTCAATGATACATTTTTTAAATTTATATTCAACCAAACATCTATCGTCAAAAATCTGTCAAAACACAGATGGAATGATCACAGTGTTGATAAATGAAATGAAAAATACATTTGAGGATCGCTTCAATTTCAATGTACAGAGTTCGTTTAACATGACTTCTAGTATACACCTTTCTTTTCCAGTCTGTTTGTTTGTCGTTATATGCGCTCAATTTTTCCTTAAAAATATATATTGTTATTGTTGGGGAATTTTCAAACATTTTACAATTCACGAATGTGTATTATTTCAAGAATCATATTTCTTGAAACAATTATCAAATGTACTAAACATTATTACTCTCTCTCTCCCCCCCCCTCTCTCTCTCTCTCTCTCTCTCTCCCTATATATATATATATATAGAGAGAGAGAGAGAGAGAGAGAGAGAGAGTTGAAATAGTCACACATTTATACATGGTTATAACACATGTTCCTATATTATGTGGACATTTCTTTGGAAAGTCGTTCAGAAATATGTTGACAAATACATGCGGTATTGAAGATAGATGTTTCAAATAAAAATTATTTACAATAGTGCATTCGAAGTAGAGACTTAACACTAAAATACTTAAAATAAAAATAAAAATATAAAATAAATTCTAAAATAATATCATTAGATTAGCAGAAAAAAAAGAAGATTAACAAATGGTCATATTGTCATTTTGTCAACGTTTCTGTGTCTATTTTACACCAGTCACGTGACACGCAGGCGGATCCACCTTGGCTTCATATGTTGACGTAGGTAGTGTTCTCCCCCACAAACTGTAGCACAAGGTCGTGACAAAACTGGAACTGCTCCTGTCACACAGATAAGAGTAATATAAATCAATATGTGCCGAATTCTTGGATAAGTTATTGACATGACTTGTTTGCTAGAGTTTAATGTCCCCTCCGACGTTATTTCAGCCAAATGGGGGTCTATTTGAGATGATTATAGATCTGCTTCATTGCGATATCAAGCCGTAGGCAAAGAGTATGATACCACACCCATTTACACGACATTGCCTGGTGAAACACGTCTGTCATGGAACTTTTCTTATATGCTTGGCTTTTAAGTGACTGGAGCGTTCTTATTAACAACTTTGGTATATTGCGGTGGAGTGTCGTACCCCAGCGTCGGATACCCATGGCTGCCTATTACATCTGTCAGCCGTGGGATACTTGTCTAGCACTTAATCGTTATAAGGATATTCATAAGAGGTTCATCGACCAATCAAAATGCTGCTAACACAAATGGTTACTTTTCAGTGGGAGGTCGGTCTTTAAAGGTTTGTATAAGTGCCTTAAGTACGAGAGTTTCTATTGGTTACCTAGTACGGCTGCGAATAGTGGCACGGCTTTTCAAATAATCAATAACGAGCAAATGCTAACTAATAATCCCACAGGCGATGTATGGAGTAACGGAATGAATGCTTGTGGGTTTCCGACGCTGCTCGAACCCATGACATCAAGGCTTTATGGCGGATTAGCTAACCTCAATCTGAATAACTTAAACATGCCTTATATGCAGCGTTTATCATTTTAACATCAGCGACTGATGCATTTCTCTATCTGATGACAATTTGAAATATTCTCAGGGAAACGTCATATGCACATAAAAAATTAAACAGATCTATAGAAAATCAGAATGACAGAAGAATAATTTATTAAATAACATATAAACAGAACCAGATGAAATCATGGCCAACTTTCAATAAGGGTAAACAATATCCATTGACTTTCAAAAATCGCGTTTTTATGCCTCAACCCCATTTGATCCAGCAACTTGAAAAAAAACTAAATAATTATAACTTGCATGTACAGTTATTATTTTAACTTATACTCACGAAAGTTGGCACAATCTGTCGCCGCCTATGCCTCATCATCTGAATGGTATTCGTGATGGCCACGTTGTCTTCCATTTGTGCACGTTCCAACACGTGCAGTATTACTGCGCAGAGACCGCTCCTGTACGCTCCGTTCCTGGGAGAAAACACATTCGAAGCAAAATTCCTGTGCCATTTTTTTAAATAAAAAATAACCTTTCCTTGTTTTTCATGTATATGATGTACCTGTTTACTTATTTTTACGAAAGTACAACAACAACAACAACAACAACAACAACAAAACCCTGGTATTTGTAAAGTAATAAAACCTAACGTCGAATCGACATTTTTAAAACGTTTTTTCATTGTATTTAACAAAAAAGGGGGGAGAAGATACAAGTACAAGGACGAAAGAATTGAACAAAAAGGTGTAGGAAGTGGACTAATGATGATAATGATGTAGTGGTGGTAGTAGTATTTGAAGAACAAGAAGTAGAAATACTACAGTAACGAGTAGTAGTAACTAGTTTGTTTGCATGTTTATTATATTAAATGTCCAAACGACAGTAAATCCATCACTACTAGAAGAAGAAGAGGAAGATGATGAAGAAGAAGAAAATGCTAATGCTATTATTGTAATAATTGTAGTAGTAGTAGAAGTACATGTAGTAGTAAAAGAAGAAAGAAATTGATGATGATGATAATAATCGTAGAAATATTAGTATTTATAGAAGAAGAAGAAGAAGAAAGGAGGAGTGGATATATTCCTACAGGCATTGTATGATAATCGGCTTATCCGAGTTGAGATTTGTTTGAAGCACTTCGTGAACCAAATCTAAGAATGCCTCCGGTTTCTTTGGAACGACGTCATCATGTGTCCATTCTTTGAACGTGATAATTTTCACGTTATGGCCCTCCTCCTGAAATAAAACAAGAGGACGCTAAGGGAAACCTAATCCAAACAAAGTCAAGGTCATATACATTCACCTCATATAGACCCAGTGTGACGTCACGGCAAACAGTGAGGGCAAAATCCATATTAGACAGTTCCTCTCATGAGCTGTCTGATCAAGGTTTCCCCTGTTTTCTTATACACTAATGAAGCTCAGATTCTACACAATTTACTCAGTAAGGACAAATCAAATGGTTGATATTACAGTTAAAGCAGCACGTTCACAAATGGTCGGTAGAAATTTAAAAAAAAAATCTTCTCTTCCTCGTTAATGTTGGTGAAATCTTTGATTCCTGAAAAATAAACCCTGCGAGTGTAGGGAAAACACTATTATTCGTAAACGCAACTTCCGCGAAATCAGTCTAACATAGAATATGGTATCCACGAAGCACGGTACCACGTGACACGTTCTGCATCATGGCGTGTTCGCCAGTTCAGGGGAGCGATTTCGTAATTCAGTCTATGTATTTAGCGCATTCGCGAAGTGTGAACGTGATCAGCCAAGTGACGGCAAATAAAAAATAGAAAACCTTAATATAAGTTTTGTGGGGAACCACCCATGTTTTTTAACTTACAATCACGGATGGTTGCATCGGGTGACCATACGTCTGTAGATGGAGATTGAGTTTAAAAACGTTTTCCAAAAATCAAAAAAAGTAAGTAACGAGGACCGGCTCAAATTCTATCTACCACACTATGCGCTAAATAATACGTATATACTTAGGGACGAAACTCATCAGTCTTGTTTATATAATAAAGGTATCCAAGTAGTTCATTTCTCAACTAAAATGGTTAGATATTAATTGATGTCAACTTAGTCATGAATTTGAATATATCTTAGGGATGGTGGAATGCGTTTCTACCGTTGAGAAAAAAAATCTAATTACTTTGCGCTATGTATTGTCGATTGAATTTGAGCCAGATTTGATTAAAGATTTGGAGTGTGCTTCCAGTTAGGACTACCTGTCTATGTAAGGGAATGCAGTCATTGTTTTGGATAATGGCAGATTATTCAAATGTAAGCAAACATCTAGAGTAAAAAGTAATTGTCCTTTTAATGTACAAAAGATAAGCGTAACATAAAAATACAAAAAAACAACAACAAAACAAACAAACAAACAAAACAACAACAACAAAAAAACACACACACAAATTCCCCCCAAAGACAACAACAGTACGCAGTTTTCTACCAACAAAACTTGAGCTCGTGTCACTTAAACTAGACAATGTGACGTCATTTTTATCGTTTTGACGTCATTTATCACGTTTTGAGCCAGGCTTAGTCAACGCAACGTTACTGTTAAGTATGCAGGAAACTTTCATCGTAATGGAAATGATAACATCTGATCTTTCATTGTGTATTACTGTTTATGAATATTTCTTAATATTTTCAATTATAAAATATTAAATAAAGAAAATGGAATAAAATCCCATATGTATTGTTTTTACGGCATACTTAGCTAAATGCATTACCTTAAGACTGGATACGACGCTATAGCATCTCCACTGGAAGTTGGCCTTTTCCTGTTTTGCAGTCTGACGTATTTTAAAAGGACCGACAGTCAGCGAGCCCGAACCCGGTACATATCTTCCAACCTGGGGTGAAAAAATAATTTAATATTTTAATATTTTTGACTGGTGTAAAATGTATGGCGGCATATTATTTTTTATGTTCGGACGCAATTTTCAACCACCGCATTCGTAGATTGTATCGTGTTGCGATGCCCACAGTGTTTGCACACAGTCATCGCGTTATCACAAAAGTTATCGCGTTCGCACACGGTAGAAATAAAGTTATCGCGTGCGCACGATATAGCTATCGCATACACACGCGGTATAAAAATATCTCCCATGTCCCTTTTACACCACTAAAATGCATACACATGCATTTAAAGGATGTATATAGACACATACTTTAAATAGCAAGTAAATAACACCTCATATAATAAAACACAAATGTATACACGTATAGATATGCATGTACATACTAACCAGCAAAACTAAATCAACTATGAAAGCAAGTATCCAAGAACCCTCCCCCCGCCCCTAATAAAACTTGTGAATCTTATTTATTAAATGTTATTAACTTCTTCATTCATAAATTCCATAAAGAGACCCTCTTATTGATGTCTACATAGTTTTGCACCGTTGCCAACTGTGGATATGAAAAGTAATTACCAACAATAGGGCATCTCTTCGTGCAATTGGGAAAAAAAGAGCATTTCGAATATTTTTCAGAAAATAAAATAAAATTTCAAATTAGTGTTCTTCTATTATACATGTTTTGAAAAATTTAAAAAAAAAAATTGTACATGCTTATGTCATTATCACGTGAGAACATTATTTGTGTTGTTTATTTATATAGACGATGTACTATGTACAAGTCGGAAATAAAAGTATGTTCTGTTCTGTTCTGTTCTATTACACGGAAAGTTTTCATATCATGAATTCTAAATGAATAAAGATATAACATAATAAAACAAAACATAAATGCAGATACATGTATAATTATATACTTAATTATGACAGGCTATTATTAAACAATAAATTTTTCCAATTAATATTACTTTCATATATTTGTATAGATCTTGTAATATTTTCACTGAAAAAAAAATCTAGACGTAAATCTAGTTTATCTCAATGCATTACCCAACCTTCTTCACTGTTCATTACGACTTAAATTCAAATAATGACTTAAAATCTCTGTTTGTCGTTTCTTATTTCAAGCCGCCATGTTTTAAAACATTACAGAAGCTTTTTGACTGTTTTTTATTGCTTATAAGAAATTTTATCAATTATCTATGTTTCTCCACTGAAGATTTTCTTCAACAAGCCGGAATTAAAGAAAGATATATTCAAAAATGGTAATAATGCATACTTTTTAAATGCTAAATCAACTGAGTTGATATTTTATCAAATTGATTAACTTTTATTGTGTATTAACAGACCTGACCGATTTTAAGGGAGGGTGGGGCGTACGCCGCCATGGTTTTCCTATTTAAGCTAATATCCAAAGGAAGTTCCGTTTAGGCACCAATCCTAAAAACTATTAAAAAAAAAAAAAAAAAAAAAAAAAAAAAGGCGGAAGAATAATATGAGGATTCCTTTATTTAGATCATTAATTTTAATTAACATAGCTTAGACCACATCTGATTGCAAATACTAGCTCCTGACTTGAATCCAGATTATAAATAATTTTGTGAGTTCATAAAAGATTGTTTTGCATTACATCAGGAAGGACAGAGATGTGCAGATCATGGTTGCTGTAATATTTCCTAATACATTTGTAAAACAATTAGGACAGCAGGCATTCTCATTAAAACCATATCCTAATTGACGCTCGCTAACGTAGCATTTCGGGGCGAAAACGAATAGCTGTCTTTTTTAATGATATTGGACAACGTGACTCAGGTGAGTAAAATACGATATTGAAGACGACGTAAGCATTCTTGCATATAAACTGGCTGACAAGTCTTACCAGATTGTTATAGGCGTCATCAAAAGTGACGACCAGGCTGACATTGGTCTCCAGCACCAGTCTCCACCAGTCCACCACCGTGTCGGGTAGCGGGATCTGGGTCAGGATGTACCCCCGGGCAAGCCGGTAACTCTGCCAACATGACATATACACTGTATAGGCTCACATAGAGTGTAACTTCAAGAGTCTAATTATTTATTCAATGATACGTTCATACATAACTGATTCTTGATTGATAAACGCAAATTGTCCCTTAGTTGCACTTCTACCTTTCTCTGGTTTGCACTAGATCCCCTGAAATACTAGTGCTTTCGGAACGAAAATTAAATATCATATTGGGTATACAATACTAAACATATAGATCTAAAGTGGCACACTTTCTATTGTACCTGGGTATATAAACAGTATAGAAATACGATGATTTATTTTCGGGTTGTATTCACACAACACCTTAAGCTGTTGTTTAACCTTGGTAAAGTTTAATAAATCCCAGGCGCAAAGTACTAGTCCAAGCCAGGAACCGCCAAGAATGATTAGCATAAGTTGTAAGAACTTGTTTCTTAATCGACGAAAAATAAATAAGGTCAAATTAAAGTCCAAGAAAACCGAATCCTCGGAATTCCGAAAACCGAATGATTCCTCTAACCCAAACTGCATATGAATTTGGAAAATTTACGTATACATATAATTACGTATATACGTATAAGCAAGATTACCGGAATGACCACGGCATTGATGTAGTTGTTACATCCTTCCACATTGGACACAAGGAACGGTCTAGTTGCATTCACTGTGGAACAAACAAAAACGAGATATGATGATTGTTAAAAAATTGAGTTTTACCCTTTACCTCATGAATATTCAAGTACAAATATGTTGACCTGATGAACATTATTCAAATGAATTTTAAATGAGATGTGATGAATGTTAAGAAATTTTGAGTTTTACCCTTTACCTCATGAATATTCAAGTACAAATATGTGACCTGATGAACATTATTCAAATGAATTTTAAATGAGATATGAAACAATGGATTTTTCTTTGCTGTATGTACTGTGTAATATCTGACACAGTCAGTTATGTTTGTAATATAAGAATTGTGAACTTTTTTTTTGTTGTTTTTATAGTGGTTGAACAACCCAATATGTATTTATATACTGATTTGCATAATTTGCAAAGGAAAATATGTACTCTCGTTTTCATTAATCTAAATGTCTTCAAACGTATGATTGGACTGCAAGCAATCCCCCAAAAATAAAAAAAAGAATGATTTCACACTGGTCTTTCACAAAATATATCTTATAATAATAACACAAATAAAATTAACAAAAACTTGATTGCATACTATCATTTGCAAATTAGTATTCTCAAATGCTTACTTGGTATAATATTGTTGTCCCTGTTTTTGGGTATGTTTTCTGGCAACTTGGCTGCCAGGTAGTTTTCCTTTTTCTTGGCAGCCTGCATCTCCTCTATCTTCTGATATTCTTGAAGCAGCTTCACGAAGAATATCAAATAGTAACAAATTAATTATTCTTTTGCTGACACCTTTCTTATACTTTTGGATAAACACATATTTATAATGAACAAATGGGGTATTTGGGTGAAAAACTTATCACAAGGTGAAAGAAAATCTATCATATACACAAAAACGTGTTATGTGGTGACAAAAAATTCGATCATTTACATAGAACTGAAAACAGTATTATTCCATGACGTGAAAAGTATGAACATACAACGTCTTAACAATGACTATTCATTCTTCAAACGATTTAAGTAATTTTCTTATCATTTTCAAAAAATGGTGCAATAAGTAGAAGTGACCCTACTTAATAAAATCATCTTTATTGGTTTTGCTCATATACAGTTGAACCTGTATTAACGACCACCTGTTTTAAGTGGTCAAACTGCATTTAGCGGTCAGTTTTGATATTACCAAACTAGCACTTTGTTTTATGTTTAACTTCATGTGGCGGCCACCACCGTTATGCGGTCACATTCCCTTGTTCCCTTGACTGACCGCTTAAGACAGGTTTGACTGTATTTGACAAGCTGCCAAGAAGCTCAAACAACAACAAACTACGGAATGTAATCTTAATGATATATAGAATCATTAATAAACATTCTTTGCTCATCAGTTTAACACTTCTAAATACGATTTCAAGTATTTAATCCCGCAGTATTCTGCTTTTGACCAAATTCAAAGTTATATAAAACATAAATGTCAAGTACAAGTGTATATATAAAGTACAATTTGAGAGCAATCCATAAGCGGACGACAATAAATTGCATCATACCCTAAAATTTAGGAAAACACTCGAAACATCAACCAAAACAAAGACAACATCTCTTACCTCTCACGTCAACTAATGTCCATCATATCTTAAGGCAATACATTTTTACATATTAATACATTTTTATTAAAGTACAATTATACCTTACCAAAAACAATTCTATAAAATCTTCGTAATGAGCTGTCAATACAGTATTGATTTCCAACCAGCTTATAAAAATGCCGGATTAATTAAATTGATTTGTTTAATGCTTTTCAGTGGATTATAGGGAACTGACAGTGAATTAAAAATGGTGATATTCATTTTTAAACAGTGAATATTAACATTTCTATATTTTTTTAACAGTTTTGTAACTGGAATATATGTCTCCCTTTGAAACCCCACAAATGGCAGTGAACCATTAAATGAAAAGAAAAGTTGATTTCAGTGGAATATCATTTTTAATTTATCTCAGGAGGAGGAAAATCAATATTTTCACGAGTGCCGAAGCAGTAGTGCAGCACTCGTGAATTAATTAATTTTCCCCCTCACGATATGAATTAAGACGATATTCCAAATCTTCTTTTTATCTCCACAAAATAAGCAGCGGCCAGTCAGATGGACGGCTTTATAACACACCTCTATGAGATTTTATGACGTTATTGCCTAATATTTTATGGTATTCAACTGTAGAGAATAGTCAAGATTAAAGAGGATGATTTTTTAAAAAAAAATTGCAATATGAAATTTCAGGGTTGGTAGTTTACTCGACATAGTTTTCATTCAATTTAAATATGAAGTATCAGGGTGGAAAGATAGGTAAAGTGGGTATGTAGACAGGTAAAGCGATCCTCACCCCAAACTGGTAGGTCAAGGGAGTGGACTGCGAGCCAAGGTCAAACCTCTGCAGTTCCTGGTAGTCTTCTTTAAATACATCCAGTTGGACCGGTCTTTTCCCCAGAACTAACCCCTCCAGCAGGGCCTCGTGGATGAAACGATACTGGTCCTTACATTAAAAGAAAACAAAAACAATGTTTTTAAAGACTTTGTAGAGAAACAATTTGGATATACAGAATAAATACGCTTTGTAGTCTGAATTTAAAGTTGTTATTGGATAACAACTTAATTCTGTTCGTCGTCGGAACCCAAAGTATATATTTAAAGATTGAAATCCATTTCGGGTGCATTCAAGCATTAAAAATCATTATTTTATCATTCTAAAAATCATTTACTTTCTTTTTATTGCGACACTTTTAGAAAATTTATGTAGGTCTCGTTCGATTTTCACAACCGTAAAACGGCGTGGAGGATATTCAATTGTTCGTTGAATGGAAATGAAGCTGTGGATATTAATGGAATAGTATTATTAGTGTATTTTCTTTTAAATGTATTTTTATTAGCTTGTATAACCCCCTGAGTATTTTAATTTAATTTTAACTAGCAATTTCATCGCGAAAACAGGTGACACAATTTGAACTTTTATTTTTGAAGCGCCGATATTTTCTGATTAGTTATCAGACTCAAAGAAATGATAATTTTTAACAGCAAAAGCATAAAAATTTCGTTCAAAGTTTGTTTTATAATTTGTCATTGGTATTACGTAGGCATAATGACAGAATTACAGAAAGAAAAAGAAAGTAACGATACGCCAGCATATTGAATCAGTCTAAAGATTTGTTTTCAGGAATGGTTGAAGAGGACAATTAGCTGTTGAGAAATTGATTATGTCTGCTGTTTGCAACACATCCTCAGTCTAATTAAAATGGATCGTCTATCAAAAATTCATCGACGTCGGCCATCACTCGATCTGAGGGCCGTTCACCACTGCAGACGATACATTTGCAGTTGTTGTTTTATTTTTGTCAGATAAATTTTTGTTATTTTCATTATATATAGAGCTCTACTAAAAACTTTGTTGACATTTTTTTATTACTTTTGGTGTTCTTTGTTCTGTAAACAATTTCGCAAATAAATACACTATTTCCCTTCGCAAATGTTGTTGCTTATATATATATATATATATATATATATATATATATATATATATATATATAAAGGAAATGCGATGTGCGCATGTGTGTCATAATTTTCATATAGAATAAGGTCACATTGATAAACTACGCCTGTTATAGGCTGTGCATTCAATGCAAATTGAACGACACGCTCCCACTATCAAAATAAGTGTGTGATGTAAATATTCGGTTATAGCTACCATATACCGAGGGATTTTCAACTGGCAAAACCTTCGTTTTCATGCATATTAAAAAGCTAATTGCTGCCCACTGAAACCGCACTATATATTTTCAACATGCTTCAAATACGCTTTAAAACCCGAATTACTATTAGTAACGCACCGTTTCATTGGTCAAATGATCTGTACTGTCTCCTCGGATCAAGTGAACCATAATTGACAATTCATGATTCTAGTAGGAAGTTTTGCTAATCAATTAACCCACGGTTGATAAAGATCCTTAAATGAAATGATCACTTTCTGTTAACATTGCCAATTAGCGACTTCTTCATATCTCAAATATGTTAATTACATAAGTGGATGTAAGATATGCATCAAGGAGACTTTACTCTATAAGTACTCAATGTAAACCCATCAAGACTGCTCTATTTTGATTGGGTAGTAAGTGTCACAGATAGAAGATCAAGACATCTAGATCCTTAAGATAACATTTTACTGTGTCGGCAACAATTGACCTTTTTCCTGTTTACATTTATATTCAAATTGACGAAACTTTCTATCTAAAAGTTACACTGGGAACAAGTAGTCAACGGTTGACCTGGCTTACGTGTACATTATTCCGGTGCAGGTGCCTACTGTTAGTTGTCTCACTTTGATGAGATATTTTTATTTACAGTTTTTATCAAAGAAGTGCCTTTGGGAAGTGCATGATTAAGGCGCCTAAAACCTTGTTTAAACCAAGATGATCTTTTGTCGGCTGTTTTTTCCAAAGCTGTAACTGTTGGTATGTCTCTGTTTTTTAATTCCTGTCTCTGCATTTTTGTTTAATTTTATCTTTGATGCACCTCCTTCTGGACTTAGTTCATTTTCATATAGGTTGGATTTCTCGATGGAACGTTTTTGTTTCCTTATAAAAGGTAAAAAATCTTCCTGACTGCCACATCAAATTTATATACCCTCACCACTGATGGCGAATATATACTGTTGTTGGAACAACACTATCATACAAAACTAAAGAACATAAGCATTATTATTAATATTGTTATTATTATTATTATTATCACAACGATGAAGACGAATACAGAGGAAGAAGAACCCAGAGGAAGAAATCTACGAAGAAATAGAAATAAAAAAGAGAAGAAGAAGAAGGGGAAGAAGAAAGTGTTTGATGCCTACTTGTGTTTGAACCATGAAGACTCGTTGTTTCCTCAGTTCGTTGACACACTTATGCACATTGACATATCCCACGTCCTGGCCTTGTTCCATCTGGATGTCAATGGCAATGAATGTCCCTGTACGTCCAACCCCGGCACTGCGGTATAGAAAAAAAATATCTTACAAACATTTCATTCTAGCAAATGATCCAAACCGATGTGTACATTTAAGGGACAAACACGTCATTTCTTAACTGCAGTATACAGAAACAGTCAAATACAATTTAAGAATAAATCATATTTGACAATCCTGATAAAAGTTTATTTTCTTGTTATGAACATGCCCACCATTGTGAAATTAAAATAATCAAATGCATATTTGTATATATTCATAAGAGTGTAAATAGTGATCATTAATCTTACAGCGACTCGATTTCATAAGATGAGAAAAAAAGAGGGGAGGGTGGAATACATATATTTGATATGCGTGCTCATGATATTTATAATGACTATTTTATGAAGGGGCCATACAAATAATCTGAGGAAATCCACAGAACGTATAGGAACAATTAAAGGAAAGAATAAGAGTCCCAAGGAAGTATACTCGCTTCATGAGGACGAGAAGAACACCGAAGAAATGATCAAAGAAATCTCCAAAAAACAGCTAATGTTAGGAAGGCTAAACTATGTTAAACCTAACAGTAAATGTTAATTTTATTCATTATTGGTTCTTTTCTTCGCAAAGAGGATGGGGGTGGGTCGGGGCTATTTCGGGGAGATGAACAATACAGCAGAGAGAGAGAGAGAGAGAGAGAGAGAGTGCCATAAAATTCGTATTAATGGAAATATATAAATCATACACAAAAAATATTTTCACAGATCTAGATACATGTATATTGGTTAAGGGGGGCTGTGAGTTCGAGCCCCGGCTACCATCTATGGTTTTTGTATGCGAGAAATCTTTACGGATGATGTGAGTCTAGTACTGGTCCTTCCCAAGAACGATGGTTAGGTTAACTGCCCGCCTGGGTCAAGCATCTTGTCAAAACAGAAGAAAATAAGGTACACTGAAGTTGATTTTAGGAACAAAAAGCATAAACATGAAGTAACAAGAAATATCTTTAAAAAAGATATTCGGCGTAGGATGAAAGAAAAACGAGATTTCCAGTCTTCTAGAACATACCGAGGAAAAGCGCGCGAAAGACCCACGCACAACAAATTTAGTACGCTCTAGAAATAGTTCAGTATTTTTTCTATGAAATATACTTATTTATAGACGGTAATACAAAAAATTATATCTGTAAATAGGCTTGTTTGATATTTGTTCATATCATTATTGCATATGACAATTATGATATAAAAGCGTTATTAGTTGTTTTGGTTTTGGCGAATTAATTTTCAATGAGAGCATCTCGGCAGGCTGGAAGAATTCAATATACATAGTAATTAAGGGGTTTCATGTCATAACACGGTGGATTCTTTTTTGTTGTTTTAAATCATTTTCACAAAGTAGCATTCCTCAATTGATGGAAAAGGATTGTATTTAACTTACTGTAATCACTTTCATGTTTACATCAAAAAGAAAAGTAATAACATCAAGCTGAATGATATATACAAGCTGCACCCCTTAGTTACAGTAATTTTATAGTCCATAACGATGCGTTAACCAATAACAGGAGTCCTTTTATTCAGCTTAGAATTATTTACCGCTGTTAGCGTACATTTGATTGGTTTAAGATGCGAGTTGGAATCGAAATTATACAGCTACGCCGAAAAAATACGCTGATGTAAAAATTTCGAACACAAACAATAGAAATACTTAGCCCAAAGCTTAGACTTCAATATATAAATCATACTTTTAACTATATATAGCTATCATATTTCCCTGAGATACCCCTCAGAATGCATCTCCGTCATCCTTGAATATTTTTTCGGACCCCCCCCCCCCCCTAACACTGATAGCACTGACATCACAATCATTTCTTTAGCCCCCACCCCCCACACATCCCAGTTAAAAAATTCTGGATCCCGGCCTGGAGAGAGAGAGAGATTTTCAAGAAGGACACAATTGTAGTCCCCTGGTGTAACGGACTGTGTAACCAAGGCTGATTGGGAGGATTTTAATCATTAAACAATCTTTACTTTGGTGTAAAATATAAATAAACTTGGGTCGAATTTCACCGATCATACTTAGCGCTGTTTAATATTTAACTACTACTGGGCGAATTTCACTATTTTTGTTTCTCTAATAAAACTTCCCATATATATATCATTCCTTAACAAGTATTGTTAGTTATTAAGAGGTAATAATTTATATCAACTTAAGTAATGTTATTGCATATTTTGTAATACAGGAATGGTTGAATAAGTTTCAACCTAATTTAAGAATTTAAGTATTACTTAGTACTATGCATTATTGGTGAAATTCGTGCCTAGTCGCATTATCTGAATAAAGCATTATTGGTCTAAAGAAAAAAGAGAAAACATTATTGTACCTGCAGTGTACCAGCCAAGGGCGGACCGGGCTATCTTTCCGGACTACGTCAAGGAAGTGCAGCAGTCCTGAGGCCCCGGTGGGCGTGTCCTTGTCCGGCCAGGCCGTGAAGTGGAACTGGGTCACGTACCTGACCTCATCTGTATACTTCTGTGAAGTCAAATGATGATGATATGTCACAGTGGTCGTATGGCCTGAGCGTTCGCCACGTAACCATGAGGTCGAAGGTTCGATCACCGGCCGCGACATACTGATATCGTTGAAACAGTACTGGTATATTATGCTTGTTGTTGCACAGATTATAATGATAGTCCAAGGACTGCTTGACCCGATGTCATGATGAAGTGACTTGGTGCAGTATTACCCCCATGTGTCTATGACGTAATGTCGCGGTAATGCAGCACTATATCTGTCTCATTTAGACAAAATACCTCAACAGCCCCGAAAAAAACTAACAAGAATATACTAATGGTATCACTTCTAAAATTACATATAATTTTATGATATATAAGAAAAAATATAAATCCACCATTTCTTTAAATGTTAATACTTCTTGCAAAATTAAGAATTATGTAACTAAAGGGTTACATTCATGACAGCTGTAACAGCTCTTCCATTAACCTCTCTAAAGAAAGGCAATTCATGAGATTAAAGTTCGATTAATGAAAAAAAAGAGAATACCTTTTTAAGCAACAGCGTCCTTTTTGTATATTCAGCAAACTCTTCTATACACTTGGATTCTACTGTCAGATCACCAGACTTGATTTCCTCTTTTCCGCTCCAGTAATTTAAGCACTTCATCTAAAATATAGTAAATTTTAATCCCTACCTGATATAGCCTCACCTTAGAGCATTGGCATCATGATCAGGGTCTGCTTTGTTTGCTCAATCAAAAATTGTAACTCCAATTCTACACATTCTACATGACAAAGTAAATCCCACTGTTTCACTTACCATTTAAAATTCATTTAATCAGTATCCACATTGTCACAAATTTGCACATGAATATTCATGAGGTAAATAGTCAAAATATTGAGTTTAATTATCATAAAAAAAATGTTTGTTTTCACGAATGCCCATAGAGAGTTCATATTTTTCGGGGGCCAGGACTGAAATACGGTAAAATAATGATACTGTATCTCTTTTCACTGTAAGCATTGAATAAAGCATTATAGCAATGTATTCAGTTAAGCTGTATCCATAAAATAATGATTGTATGTTTACATGATTGTTTGTATTTTTTATCTATTTAGATCTTAAAAAGTGCAGGTCCTTAAGTCCTGTTTTGTTTTAATTTTCTTTTTCTTTTTCGCTAGAGAGACAGCATGCAGAAGAGACAGTGGTTGGATACAAGGGATACACAGCAGACAAGTTCTAGGATAGAACCAGTACTGAGTGCTCATAGTTCCCATAGCAACCCCCTTTGACCGAGTGCCAGGCAAGGGTATTGTACAAATTTTATACGTCTTTGGTTTGACGTGGTCACCGAAGGAATATCCCCCCGGATCATATTCGGACCCCAGACCTCCCGAAAGCAAAGCGGACACTTTACAACTGAGCTATGGCGTCGGTCTTTAGCTTTTGCGACAATTTATTACTTCTTTATTATCATATTCAGTAATGGTACATAAAAACCACAATGCACCTAAACTGCTACAGCATAAGGCTGAAACAATATAGCTTAATAAATAATCTGTTGAAAGTAAGGACTAAAGAAAGTATGTGTAAATTTCAGTGTCAGGTCGTATGTTATTTTCCCTGGTCATTTTTATATTATCGCTGGTGTGTAAGCATATATACACATTCTATTAATACGGGTGTGTAAGTATAAATATATTATGTATATACGGGTGTGTAAGCATATATACACATTCTATTATCACGGATGTGTAAGTATATACATATTATGTTACCACGGGTGTGTAAGTATATATACACATTCTATTACCACGGGTGTGTAAGTATATACATATTATGTTATCACGGGTGTGTAAGTATATACATATTATATAATCACTGGTGTGTAAGTATATATACACATTCTATTATCTATTATGTTAGAAGTATAACAACATCTGATTCATACCTTCCCTGCCTCTATATCGTTAGTCAGGATGACTATTGTCTCCACTTCTTTCTCCCATATCGTCCGCAGGAACTCGGCGATATTCTTATCTATTGGACCTTCACATGGAACATAGCATTGTATTAACAATTAACAGGCACCAAAGTAACCAAACACTTCTCTCTCTCTCTCTCTCTCTCTCTCTTCTCTCACACACACTGTAGAAAGCATATATGTGTATCATACGCCGTGAACATACACACAATAATGTCCAATACACAGAGATAGACAGTATAAATTGATATAAGGTATCATTAAGTTGGATTGAAGATCAGAAGGTCCTAACGCAATGGCGTCCGGTTCATACATATAGGACACGAGCCTTGTTTTCTAATTGAACAGGACACACGGTGTTGGGATTCTAATTCAATGATTGATTATTTTTATACTATAAACGACTCTTTAATTAGCCACATGTCTTTCTCTATGGAATTTCTATGGGTTTGCTGTTTTATTTGGAACAGCACCATGTTTTGGTGTCAAATGAAATCGTTCGAGTAAACAAATTATTCTTTCCTATTATTTTTTTCTATGCATAGTTCAGAATATGAAATATTTACGGAATACTTTATCTGCTAGGTGAGAAATTATTTGTTAAACATCGTGCCATATATACGTATATTGTATAGATTCGTGGGTTCGATCCCCGACCGCAACATATCAAAGTCGAAAAATGGCACTGGTAGCAATCTGCTTGGCGCGCAGCATATACCAGTATACAGGACAGTTCCGGGACTGGTTGGCCTTTGTCAGGATAATGTGACTGGGTGTGGTAACATACTACATGTATACGGCGTAATACTGCAGTGTTGCAGCACTATATCTGTCTCAATTAGAAACAGTCTCCAAATGACTGAAATACTGTCGGTGGGACGTTAAACCTAACATACAAACAGTGCATATGGTATATACGACAGTTTCTGGGTTAAACCAGTGCTTTGCACTTGTAAAGGTCATGAAAAACTTCTTGCCCAAAACGGAATTTGAACCCACCCTCAACCTTCGGATTCGCAGTCAGGCACACTACAACCTGACAACGGAGCACTTTCATCGCAACATTTTCTCTTCCTTTTTACCATCAGCAATAAAATGATGAAGTATGGTCCCTTTCAGTCTCATTAGCAAGATTTAAACCACTTTGCATGTTCACGCGCTAAGTGCCACACAGCACAAGTTTAGAACATGTATAGCACACATTAATATTCTTATACTAGACAATACAGCCTAGGTCTAGAATACAACATAAGCACCATAAGGAGATGTACATACACATTGTATTCAGCAAGTACCTCTCATAGATCGCATTAAGTGTCCCTCTCTCCCTAGCGGAAAATCTTACTTAGATGTCATTAGAGCCAACCACTTATAATTACCATGTCTATGTAATGAATTATTCGTTTTAAGCAGTTATGTTTCAAAATGACGATACACAGTCTGCGGTGATCGAGCGACCTCATCGGGATCGTGAGGCCGTGGGGTCGATTCCAGATCGTGGCATATCTAAGTCATGAACCGGTATTGATATTCTCTTGCTCAGCATATATACTCAAACAGAGCAGTTATAGCAACAAAACAACAACAATAATAATAATAATAATGCCCCATAACGTACCTTGTGCTGCTATGTACGCTTTCTTTGATTTGTAACCCTGTAATAATAGATACATATATATGTAGTATGTTTGATAAAAGTCTCCATATCAGAGAAAATGAACACAAACAAGTCCTGTGAGATACATTGTAAAACACATAACTACATGCACATAACGGAATCCGATGCAGAGAGAGAGAGAGAGAGAGAGAGAGAGAGAGAGAGAGCAGCAGCAGAGTGTTCAACTTCTGCAAAGTGTGTTTTGATCATGAATTTCTTAAGACTATTTAAATTTTGATGGTTATTTGTTAAATAAACTTAAAAGAAAAATAATAACATTTTCAGATTGTGAAAATAATACTCACGTTGATGTAACTAGCATTGACATAGTCGGAGTGGGGATCAGCATCTAATGTGTTCAAATGGACTCTGTTGTGGTCAACTGAACAGAAATAGAAAGTTGGAAGACGTAAGTGTTCCAAATAAAGAGGATGAATCGCATTGATGAATGAAACAGGATAAATTTTTAAAAAAGGTGGTATTGCAGTAACTGCCATGACTGTTTAATATTGTTTGTAGTTACTGTCATGGTCCGCTTAATGGTTGTTTTATAATTACTACCATGAACTGCTAAATATTGCTTTGTAATTACTGTTATGATATGCTAAATGGTGGTTATGAACTTACTGTCATGATCTGCTAAATGGTGGTTTTGTATTTACTGATTGTATTTACGTAATATAATGATCATATGTACACTTATTGATTCTTGACACCTGTATTAACCATCAGAAGTCAGAACCAATACCAACCTTTTTACCAAAGGATTGCAAAAGACCGCTACTATGACCATTTACATACTCTGTGACGAAAATCCCGTCTTTTGCTTCTCATAGTGTATTGCAAAGGCTCCATACATTACATAGAATGTACTACAATCACTACGAATGTTCTTTGCTATCTTG
>CM037777.1:81316829-81366829 GCA_021229015.1 Solen grandis
GTCACCTGCTGAAGCATGACGGAAAAAGTGTGACGGACAGACAGACGGAAAGACAGACGACGAAAAAGTGATCCCTATGTGTCACCTCTGCTTACAGCAGGTGACTCAAAAATGGCAGAGGCCTTGTCTGAAAAATAAGAAGAGAAAAAAACCCCGCTCCATTCCGTGGTCAAATCCGCGAGAATTTTTCCATGACCAGTATGAGAGTTTCGTCCTTAGTATGACTGGTTGTGTTTTACAAGGGATATTTTCTCTATTTTCTCTCATTTAGCATATTTCAATGAGATTTTAAGCAACGAAATAGAACACATCTTTTTTACATGTTTTTATGTAGTTTTTTTTTTTTTTTTTTTTTTTTTTTCATTATTCATTTATTTGTTTTTGATGACTCAAATAAGTTTCTTTGAAATGAGCTTCCGGTAAGTATTTACGAAAGTTTGTTTAAGTTATCCGTTCATCTCAATGACTTGTTTCGTAGAAACTGTACATCAAGTGACTCTATAACTACTTATGTATACACCTATACGCCACGCAATAACTGCAGTAAGTACATTTGTATGTTCATACTTGAACCTTTTTCGCTCCTTAATGTATCCACACACCACTTTTTCTTTTTCAAATGACAGTGGAGTTACTGTTACTTGAAAGCCCATCTATCCTGTGAGAGTCTTGATAAAATGACTTCAAAGAATTTATCATAACAAGGCTAGCTACTTGACTTTCATTGAAACAGGGGGAGCTCAATCAAACATCAGGCAGAAGCAAACATGAGATATATACTATTATGTTTGTTGTTTGTGATGAGTGAGCATTTTCTTCTCTAAAATAACTCATTTAACCAACAAAATGAAGAAAACTGTTTCCATCAATTTCCCAGGACACTGTCTTATATACGTATATAATCATTGAATACATGATTTTGAAATAAATGAAATTTAATTGTCTGTTTTGCTCGACAACAAATGGCAGACTGCCATGTTAACTGAATCATCCTTGATTTGTTAGAGTGTACAGAAATAAAGCTTATTTAATTGCTCCATCCCATAGGTTGCAATTACGTTCATATCGACGTTGTAAAATAGTTTCAATAAACAAACAAAGATTTGAATCAATTGCATTGAATCACAATTAATGCACAATTATTTGGTTTCGTGGTAATCCAAATTAGCCAAAAGACGTCGGGCAAAAGGTTACGATTTGTAGCAATATTGATCTGTGATGGAAGCGAAATCTGATAACAATTTATGACGAAGTATTCCGATTGATTCTTTGTTCCCATGATGCACAGCTAGGCTCATTGTCGTTTCCGCTGGGTGTGCTAATATCTTGCCTTGGTCGCTTGACCTCGGTCAAGTTCTTGGAATGAAAAGATATATCCGCTACACCGTGGGACGAAGTTAATAGACCGATATTTAATCAATCTACATTGTTCATGTCAAACATCCAGTAACCATTTTTGGCAACGACGGGTCAATATTGTTGACTTTGATGAAAGTCAGTCTCGGAGAAGAAAATACAATCACCAAACTTTCAACATGTATGCCCATGATATTATACAATAATTCGTTTCATTTCTGTAATTTAATATATCAATATATATCTTTCAATTCATTTCAATTCAATTCAATTTAAAAGTTGATCAGACATAAACATGCTGTCTATTTCCAAACATGCACATGGCGTCATATAAACACTGAAAAAACAACAACAACATATAACAGATACCAAAGTCAAGAAATATAACTTTCTTTTTGCAAAGGCAAGATATACATTTTTTCATGTCTAACGACTCTTGTCTATTTATTTTGCATCAAGGATTTAAATTTCGTGATTGTTGCCCAGGTACAACAATACTGTGGTAATATTTTACCTCAATTTTCTATATTAAGGTCAATCTATTTCACATTCTATTTCATTCACAATAATCCATCTTCTGCTTTGTTTCTTTGTCTACTTTCTTTAATAGTTAAGGTATGGGCAGAACATCAGAGTTTCTTTAGTTCACTACAATGTAGAGGATTGTCAAATTTCTTAATATATGATTCACTTTCAAAACATATTTTAAAAGTACGATTACTATTATCTATCGCATAAAACCAACATTGAATAAATTGATCATATACCCTTTGCTTAATGACATTCAACTGTTCTGCACAAACAGGACTACTTGAAAAAAGATACGATAATCCGATAACATTAAATATTGATTTGGTATTCTTAGTCTATTGTAGAATGAAATACGAATTATTATCTTTCATATTGAATAACTTAAACAACAAACTATTTGGAAGTTTAATAATATTTTGCCAATAACTAACACAAACGTATTTTGCGTACAACAACAAGTGGAAACCGTCCTAATTCCCCATATACAGCAAACGCAGCGTTTTCTTTTTCTGGTTAACAGATAAAACTTGTTTGCGAAAATTCAAGTGAACACGTTCAATATCTGGAGCTTTTATTTCGCAACCGTAACATAAAATAGGTAATATCACAGAAACAAATACCTTTAACGAAACATAATCAAACAAGGCATTTAATGAGAATAATGCTTTTAATGCACTTTCTGATAAATTTTTGAGGAGCATAATCACGACTGTTTGATTTCAATATAACACCGATGTTCATGTATATGAACTCATCAACGTTTGTTCAGTAATTCGTCAATCATATCACAACTTTCCAAATTTTTGCCTTCCTAAACACTATCACAGCTAACTTATCTACATTCACATTAATATTCCACAATATACAATATACACAGAGTATATTTGTAGTATATTACATGATCTAGTAATTAATACCGTGTTATCAGCTGAAAGTAGCATTAATATTTTGAACCTATCTATTTCAGTAAGATCGAAATCGCTTTCTGGGTTGTTGTATTGCAAAGCCGTACCCATAGAAGTTAAACAATTTACATACTGGAAATATCAGTAATGATTTAAAATTACGGTTAAAGAGATTGAATAAGATTTATATATTAATTTACACTCCAAGACCTCAGACAAACATTGTTATAGTGCGAATATGTAGGGTGTATACTTACACAGTTACAATGTTAATATAAAAAGAATACAGTTTTCGTTTATTTTTGTTAAGAGGCACTTTTGTTTTTATCTAATATCTGTAATGTAAGGCAAGTATTTAGTAAGTACCAGACACAAGGAAGCAATCGAATAAAAACAACACTTAATGTCTTATTCTCTCCTCGGGGTAACTTGTACTTTCTTTGGTAAGCAGTATCACAAAATCACAAGCCGTCAATTTTAAAACTAAGTTATATTTGTTTAGTTACGTGATAAATTATCACAATACGTCTCGGTTTTTCATGAATGTAGCCAAAATATGCAAAAGGAGGACATATCGTTCCCCTCTTTAATAAATAGAAAGGATTAAAATAGAATCATTCATCTAATAGGATCTTATTTCCTGGATAAAGGCTATGCATCTTCTACGTCGCCATATTGTGAAATAAACACTTATTAAATGGCGCCACCTAAACAAAGCCTCTTCTTACATGACTGCGTAACTAGTTTGAACTATCTCAAGTGCTTTATCATTGGCCAATGTTTTGATGTTCTTACTCACGACTGGGTAGGATGATGTTGCACTACTGGGATGGTGTCTGTGACGTGCAACCAACCTGAACAAGGCTATAATTGAGATAGATTCAAAACAATATATTTACCCAAAGCGCAGTTTGCTGTTACCATTCAGTTGTACCATCGTCAGACAAAGTTCGCATCTTACGTGAGAGAAAAAGTTTGTTTATCTATCCCTAGAATTACCGGTAAGCATAAATGTTTTGATGTGTTCCCCCACAATTCATCAAAATATATACGCAGTTCGAGAGTCTATGGATGTACTGAGATCACGAATTTGTGCATGGTGCAGTCACCATGAACTTATAAAGCGTGACCAAACATGTTCAAAATACCCATATTGCAAGCGTAAGGAAAGACAGCGCAAATCATCGTATCGCACACATCGTCAGAACTCATGTTCGCTTAATACACTTTACGTCATAATCGACCGTTGGAATCAATGTCCTCATGAATTATAAGTTATGCATTTCGTTTGATCCGCAGCGGAGACAGCACAGATCATTTGACCAATAAAAAGCTGCCTCACATAGAGCTCCTCGGATTTTGAAAGTCATCTTTTGCTTTATTACATTCATAGAAAACTATTCAAAATACTATGCGTGGTTTCACTGGTCAGCAAGTAGCTGATGAATGTTCATGAAAACGAAGTTTTGTCTGTTGAAAATCCCACGGTATGTACGGTAGTGATAACAGAATATATACCGTAGGTTCCGACGATGCGTATCGCAAAGCGCGTTAGATATGTGAAAATTGGCTCGCCGTTTTAACATGATGTCAATACGTTTTCGCTACGCTGTTACTACGTCCACGGAGATGTTTTCTGCGATCAAAAAAGCGTGATTGGCGTGACTGACACGATAAGCTTTGCATAATTATGATACATTTTATTTTGCCGTATGCGTGATAGGTGTTGAGTGTAATAGGAGGCATGGTCCCGTGTTCTAGAAAATAAAAAATGGTACTTGAGAATAATGTTCATGATTGCACTTAAACTATGCCAATTAGTTCCAACTGGGATTTGAGTATGATACTCAAATTTGAGCTTTAGCTAGTATTTAAGTATTTTCGAGATCACTGGGACATGGTGTTAGCTTGATGGGTGCAATGATTTCATGGTTGAAACACAGCATTCAGAACGTGGGCTTTTACGCTGGTTCCCAGTACTTGCCAACGCTTGGACAATGGCTTTCAACAACAGGATATCGTGATGTGTGCAGATCGAGCATGACTGAGACCTCAACCCTCACCGCTGTGAGTTCAGGTCTCGGTCTTCAGTTGGCTTGTGGTAGGTCTACCGAAGTGAGTCTTGTTTACCCGGAGTCTCAGTTTACCTGTTACTAGCTGGACTGAAAGACTTTCGCCTCAAATAACAACACACGTATTTTTTTGTCAGATTTTTTTATCCGGATGATCATTATTTCGTAGTATTGAGCTCAAAACACTTCGATTTAACGATATAGAGGCTCTATTGTACATTTAATACGCGTTTGGTATTTTTAAAAACCAAACGAATTTACAATATAATATAAATAACAATAAAATTTATGTATATTTAAACTCGATATTTGCAGATAAATTAGCCAAAGTTTTACAAGAATCATACCAATATACCATACGACAAGAAGCACATGGTGTGAAGAACAGAAAGTCGTAATATCTTGTGTAGCTACCTCGGACAGATATCCGAGTGTGTTATCTTCTACACATTGACATCGCAAGTGTAAGAATCCACTCTTCCTTGGTGAGGCATTGTTTGATAATCAACCTCCATGTATTTCATTTTTGACTTTTTTTTCTGTGTATCTGTCTATTGTGGTTAACTTTATGGCACTAATCTGTTTGATAAGTACTTGCAAAACATTGCCACGTGCAACATGTAATTCATGCTTAAGGCAATTTAATTATCTCGGGTTTGTTTTCTAATTATGAAATTATTTTAAATAAACATGTAAAAGCAGAGCCACGCAAAAGTGTGCGTGAGTGTATTTGAATTAAAATAATATTCAAATGTGTTTATTGAACTTTTAGGATAAATGATATAAACCTACTTATGATATTAAAATATGTAACCCAATAAACTAATTGTTAGCCTTCGTTAATGTTCATATATGATTAAAAAAATGAAATAAGTTTTAGATAAGCGTTTATGGTTTTTGTGACAAGAAAAATGGCCCATTCGTGTTTATCTACCCGCTTAAAGAGACGTATTCTTAAATCATACATATATTTAGAAAACATGTAAATGTATATTCAGTTATCGCCTACACTGATAAGTTCAACTCTACAACAATATCTTAATGTTAGGAATGATGATTCATTCGGAATTCTTCATTTTATCATAAATTCTGAGGAATTTATGATGTAGTTTAATGAGATCGTTAAGCTCAACGTCTATCAGCAGAACACGTGCTCTCCCTGAAAAGTTTTAAAAGTTATTACAAGAATGTAATAAATATTCTTACAAAAGATATAGAATTAATTTGGGTCGTGACTGAACGATGAAAGAAGAAATAATGTTTCCACGAAACACTCATTTCGTTCATATTCAGAGACCGAGAGACTATAACCGCTAAAGTACAATCAACACTCTGGATTCGAGTACTAGTAAGGCCACTCGGAATTTTCACATGAAGAAGCCCTCAAGCTTGTTTTCGGAAAACAAATGTTTCTTCTATGGTGCCCTTGAAATAATTTACATTATACCGCCGGGTTCTTCCTCCACCTTAAATAAGGTGGACGTCGCCATACAAGTGATTAAAATGCAGTCGCGACAGTAAACGCAAAGACAGCTCGTTTTGTCTTTGTTTTAGATTGATTACAACTAGTATTTATCTTGATTGTAGACAGGATATAGATTAAGGTAATACGTTTTAGCATAAAGAGAGTCACCTTATTGTATTATAGTTGCAGAAGACTTTGTCATCTCAATATCTAGAAATGACCCATTTATATAACAAAAACATTGGATGTGGACCCTACAGGTCAAGGGATTAGGAAAGGTTTTGGATTTCAACAGCGAAAAGAACATTTGATAAAACCTATATAATTTATATCATGTGTCAGTACAAAGTAAATCATATTTGATTTTAATAAACAATCAAAGATTATTTGATTTCATCCCAGTATTGGTTGTTGGTGTCACCATCGAGGATTAAGTAAGTCGCGAGTTTTCAATAATTGTCTCCTTAGCTAAACAAGCAACCATCTGAAAGCCACCCTCTTGGAGAAAACACCATTGTGAAATGTTAGTGTAAATGTATATTGACTCCAAATATTATTGATTCAAACCCCACTACTTTCAAAATGCGTTCACGTCCTTCGAAGTGGTAAAGCAGTGATCCAGAACGGAAACAACCTAGTGATATAGCTTTATACATGTATATGTGAAACTAAATAAATCGAATTTAAAAAAATAGCATGAAAAGTGTATTTTCTGGCTAGTCCAAGAATGTTCATATTGTCATGGTAACTATTTAAAAGTCACCATTAATGTTTGGCCAATCAGAAGCGCTGAAAATTCAAATTTATCAGCGATATATTTCAATAGAATATCTTTTTTATTTTCCGTTTAACCATGTACTAAATAGATCGATCTCTTTGACATGCGTATCCAGACAACAGAAACCTACACAAGTCACATAAACTCGATCCTAAACATATCTCTTAAGCTGTGTGAACGTCTACCTGTACGAAGCAGCCTGTTTTAAACGGCCAACTTTCATTTTCAGAGAAAAAAAAAACATTTCAATTTATTACACATATTGCCTTAATTTAGCAGTTACCTTCGCATAAAAGTCACTTTTGTTGCTTCCTTTCTGGTCGATGGAGACAGATTTTATTGTATGATTGTTTCAAACAGGAAGGACATTACCGTACACTGGTGAAGATGGTTTGGATTGGGGAAGACTGCGCACTATACTATGTACACAGTGCATTTTGGGATACTTGAAGATACTTCACCTCGAAAGCTGCGGTCACAGTAGGGGTCTACATATATGTGACAAAGGTTTACTATGTTAGTGCAACATTAAGTAAGGTTACTAGTAATTCTTTGTACATTTAAATAAGAAAACTGATTTTGTTGATATATTTAAATAAACCTGTTTGATCACTAAATTAACTCTACAAAAAAACGTACCAGCCAAAGTGTTATTTACGTAGTTTCTGAAACCAGATTTTTTATTTGATTAGGGATGAAATAGTTCGATACATTACAGTTGTGTTACCTGGCTTCGAACCAAAATCCTTTAAGTTGATACATTGTCTACCCTAAGACATCAGATATTCAATTGCACTATTTTTTAAAACTGAAATGTATAATAAGCACAGTGAAATGTCCTAAGTTTTAATTTTAAAATACGTATACATGTGTTTGCCCTATGTCGTATTTGTGAAACATTTTGATGTATTTCCTGAATTTTCAAACATTAACAATTGTTATGATTTCTTTAATATGTATGTTATTTAAAAATACGACATCAGAATACAACAAATGTTAAAGCTGACGAGGACAATACAAAGGCTGCTGTTACTAGTATTAATACATTCCATTTATAAATGTCGTCTATTTTTTCTGCATATTTTTGGTTCTACTTTTATTGATGAAAATGAAATGAAATTATTTTGTAACATTATTTAAGTTAATAAAAAAACCTAAAAAAAACTTATTTTTAAATCGACGCAAAAGAAAGAAGTATGATATCATATAGATATATTTCGAATACATAAAAGCAGTTTATCTATTAAATACTGGAAAAAAAAGTTCAACCAATATGACATACCTGTAGATCTTGTCCACTTGCGAGAAGAACCACACACGACAACACACACAATACTCCAAACATTTTTCTTCACGATATTTTCCTATGATCAGGACTGTTCAGCGACAACGTTAAGGGCGCGTGCAACAGCGACTAATATATGGTGAGATCAAGTTATGTGGTGGTATATATACTCTCAGTATCAAGCCCGCTGATAGTCCGAGCATGCGTGCCTCACGTTACTTGCGATAAATTACGTATTTCGCGCACATTGATGGATGGTGATGCTGAAATAAATCTGAGATTCATTGAAATGCCACAGGGGTTCCTGTTGACATTCAAGGCCCTCTAGTCTGGGGGATATAGCGTTTTTGTTTTATTGTTTTACATCATTTTCAAAAACATAAAATATATACTTATACAATAAAAACCATACTTTGAACCATATGTGACATATCGGTGTTAGGAGATGACTTTTAACAGAAGCCTAAACAATACTGGATATCATTTCATTGATAAAAGAATATCTTTAAGAAAAACCTTTGGTAACAAATATGAATATTGGTGGTCGACTTTACCGATAACCTAAATGCGCACTTGTGTCAAACAACAACTACACAATAAAACAATCACAACATCCGTTTTAGCATTAGTTTTATATACCTATTATCTTGTAGAATATTGCCAACACCAACAATGTCATAATTTCTTCTGGCTACTACATTTAGTTGTAAATAGGCCTGGTTTCCGAAAACATCGCCCCTGTTCCTCTTCAACCAAAAGGAAGAAAATAATAGTTGTAAAATGTAGTAAAAGACAAATAACTCACGACTTGGAGCCGCATCTATCTACAACTGATAAGGTTATCGTCCTTTGACGTCGAAAGTGAGGAGATAGGGGCACCTCTTTCTTTTTGCATTGCCATAGACTGTGACTACACGGTACTGTGGCCTACTGTAGATATCAGTTTTCCTGGTGGATCTGACTGTCAGTTATTAACTCGAGTCTGCGATAAGGCAAGCCGTAAAAAACAAAAGTTCGAATACGTAGAATCCATTGCACATCTCTGTATCCCAGTTTGTTTATCACGAAGCGAAAAATCGTGACCAATAAAACTAGCTGTCTACAATAATGTGATAGCCGAGCTCTTGTTGTTTATCGAAGAAAGGTAAACATCATAATAGACGTGTTGTTTCTTTTCGTGGAATATGTTGTAAATAGAATGGTAAAATAATAACTCTCTCTTAATTTTGCGCATGGAAAAAAACAACATTTTTTCATGAGTTGCACTTTGCCATTGCAAAAAAAAATAGCATATTTATACCCTTTTATACATGTTTAGTTTTGGAATATATATTTATTCATCAAACAAGCGCTACGTTCGAATGAACGCCATACCCCCGCGGGGGGTAGGGGGGGGGGGGGCTTGGACCTTGCGGTAAGGTCATTTGAAGGTCAAGGTCACCAAGCTCAATTAGGTGCATACATCTGTGAAGTTTGGAGGCTGTAGGTGGAAGGACTTTCATGTTTTGGTCAAGGTTAAAGTTTTGTAACAGACAGACAGACTGAACGAAACCAAAATCTAACGATGTGGGGGCATAAAAAGCCCCAAACTATTTCAAAAGTCAAAATCATTTTCACCGAATGTCAATGTCAGTATTTTGAACAAGAAATATCTTTAAAAAAGATATTCGGCGTAGGATGAAAGAAAAACGAGATTTTCATTCATGCATAAATATACTTTAATTAAGAAACTTATAAATGGAAATATATGCAAAACACATTTCAAAGACTCTAATGTTATGATAGGTTATAAAAGCATTGTTGTAAATAATTGTAAAAAAACATGTCTAATTTTGGTAGTGAACAATGATGAATGGCAATGTTTTTAACAAGGTTTATTTTGCAAATAAGAAAATAGTCCACGAGATGTGTACAACAACAGGAATGTAGCAAAAAAAGTACAATTTTAAAATAATGTCTATATATATTCAAAACAAAATGTACAGTAAAGAATGACTAGACTATTATACAAAAGACACGACTGACCATTATCGTAAACAGGCTTACCTGCACCATAAAAAATTGTAAAATGATTAAAATCAGAATATGAAATGATTTGATATAACAAATATTTCAGAGTACCTCCAAATGTTCTTATTTAAAAGCAGTGTAATGTTATAAATTATCCTATGAACTATAAAAAAATCTATGATAATCCGCTGCATAAAACCTAATTTAGTTCCAGGCTGATCATATAATGAGCAGTTATCTGCTCGTTGTAGTTAGGACATACAATTTTTTCTTCACCTTTATTTTATTTCTTACTGACAAAAGCTTGTTCAGGTCTGATTTTATCAGTTGTAAACTGTATCAAAATAGTTTATACAGGCATATACATTAATGATCAGCACCTTAAAGCATAGATTCATTGATAAAGGAAGTTACAATAAACAAGATAGCCATGATGGCCCTGAATGACTCGCCTGGGTATCACGGCTACAATTTTGTTTTCAATTTTTTTTTAATATAAAAAATAGACAATAATTCTAGTATAACTTAAAAATATTTTACCCCTGATGCAGTGGTGCGAAATTTTATCACCTGAAGTACATGGTTTCATCAATAAACTAAATACCTAAGATCTAGACGACATAGTTTCAAAAAAGAAGAATGTGAATGTTTATCAAATATTATTCTTCCAGTCTTCTAGAACATTCCGAGGAAAAGAGCGCGAAAGACCGACGCACAACAAATTTAGTACGCTCTAGAAATAGTTCAGTATTTTTTCTATGAAATATACTTATTTATAGACGGTAATACAAAAAAGTATATCTGTAAATAGGCTTGTTTGATATTTGTTCATATCATTATTGCATATGACAATTATGATATAAAAGCGTTATTAGTTGTTTTGGTTTTGGCGAATTAATTTTCAATGAGAGCATCTCGGCAGGCTGGAAGAATTCAATATACATAGTAATTAAGGGGTTTCATGTCATAACACGGTGGATTCTTTTTTGTTGTTTTAAATCATTTTCACAAAGTAGCATTCCTCAATTGATGGAAAAGGATTGTATTTAACTTACTGAAATCACTTTCATGTTTACATCAAAAAGAAAAGTAATAACACCAAGCTGAATGATATATACAAGCTGCACCCCTTATTTACAGTAATTTTATAGTCCATGACGATGCGTTAACCAATAACAGGAGTCCTTTTATTCAGCTTAGAATTATTTACCGCTGTTAGCGTACATTTGATTGGTTTAAGATGCGACTTGAAATCGAAAGTATACAGCTACGCCGAAAAAAAATATACCGAAACTCGATCATTTTATGTTCTTTTGTTTAATCAGACTTAATCATAATTATCATGCTCAATTTAGTTTGACCAGTGAGCGGTCTTGACACCGTATTTAAGCACATTCTCAGCAAAGTCAAATGTACACAATAATTATGCCTGGGAAAATGTTTTAGAACACTCCGTATCACTCTAAAATTAGCGTTAGTACGATCTCCATATATCAGACTCATTCTTAAACACATTTGAGCACATTTGAATATAAGCCTGAGATCGTACTTTAGAACTTCCCGAGAACACGGGGCCTGAACTTATTTCTCTCTCAGAGGGTCAATGGTAAGGGGAGGTAACCACATCATGAACCAAGAACACAAGTTCGAAATCATGAGCTCTGTATGCGTGTTTGCCTATTTCAGTTTTTGGGTTAGGCTAATGGTTAGGGTGAGTTTATGTGGTTTGGTTTTGGGCTTGAAAGAATGGTTTTAAAGTTGACTTTCTTTCCGAGTTACCTAAATGTTTATTTCGGAAAAATTACCTCGGTCATATACAAAACCGATGCACAAAGTCTCAGTAAGGTATGTAGCACGTATGCAAAACCTTGATAAGATAAGTAGACCAAGCTCTTTGTGTATGAACAACAATGATCAATTGTTAACGGCTTTAAACGGTCCGTTAATTCTCAAAATGGAAACTAAGTGTTGCTAGGTCACTTACTAACAAATGTGATTCTGTCATGTTTTAGCACAAGTTCAAAGACGAACTGTTAAATGAAATCATGGCCCAAAAGAATACTGTACACGTATGACTCCCTGTTTCATTATATTCCATTTTTTCTTATGTCATCTCTTTCTCGTTTGTAATTAAGACAAAAAATCGACATGTTCTTAGTGATGAACAGGTGATTGTTTGTGTTATGATATGTTAAGTCTTTTATTCAATAAGTTCTTTAAAAATACAGTACGTTATCATTTTGAATATATGCGTAAAGGACAAAAAAATCAGATATGCGCAGCCATTCACTTGTCCGCATATATTAACTAGAACAAGTCAATTGGCGTTATTTGATATGATTGTTTATTTTCTGAATGATAAATCATATAAGAAATAAAAAAGAAAAAACTTTTTCTCACAGGAGCATAGCTTTAAAAAAACACATGTCATTTTAGCTGGATTTTTTAACTCGTCTGAGCAAAGAAATTTATCCTACATTTATAAATTCTCCTCAAACCAAGGACGTCATTCCGAGAGGCCAATCTACGACGCCTAATACCCGATTAGATAAGGTTTCATTATTGTGCTTCCAAACAAACTAGCGATAGACGACTAGTCAATGTGGTGAAACATGATCAAATTAAATTTGAGGCTTAGCATTTAAGATTTTCGGGTACAATGCGCAGCGCCAACGCAAAATTTATTTGCTTTGCATTTTGGTTTCTGAGATCAGCTGTCACTCATGGGCGTTGAGGGATCGCGGTGAATGCAATATGATTAAGGAAGTTTAAAGTCGGAAATTTGACAGTTCCTGATTTTTTTAAGTACTTTGGGTCTAGGTGACGGGTGGTGTCTTAAAGAAGCCTAAGTGTCCGTAGGCAATGAACATCAACACTTGAATATGTACAGCGTCGCTCCGTGCAATATTCTACTATACCATGTGGATCCGCTATCGTAGAAAATAAAACGTATTGTTGCTCTCTCCATAAGTACATGGGAAGTTAGACAGCGAACATTGGAGTTCAAAGTTATTATTCTTAAACCATGAGCTTATTTACGCATAACATGTCAATAATAACGTAAGATATAAATATTTTTTTAATGAGTTAATTATGCAGTCTGCAAAAGCAGATTTTATTTACTGGTATGCACTCTGCCGGAGCCCGCCTCGTTGGCACATGCGCCAGCAAAGTCAATTGCCGGATGTTATGGACAATGTCTGCAGATGACGGAGCCCATTTCAATTCAGTTCTTGAAAGTTATACTACCAAACATGACAGATGTGTCTTTTACAGGCCAGTTTTATGACGATGCGACCTTTGTGGATTGCCTACCCAGCATCAAAAGTCAATAAAAAGTGCCATGATGCTAATCGCAGGATAATATCTAAACTTTCACACGCGGTCATCCATCTTCATTGATTTAGTTGTAAAACTCTAAAATATGCATGTTATTGGGAACACGTTAAATGTTGAAGGTTCTTCAATAACAATGATGAGAGAGTTTATATCGCCATAATATATTAAGCGAGAATTAATTGGAAACTCCAGTGTCATCAGTATAAAACCCACTGATAATGGACAGTTCAAGTGACGCCATGTAATAAAACCTAACAAATACAGCACAATTTGTGCCTTAAGTTAAATGCCTCTGATGGGATGATAAATATCCTAATTAAGTTACAAAATAAAATTGTTTTACTTTGCAAAAAAAAGCAATATAGTGCTAATGACAGACGAGTGTCACCTACAGTATATGACATAGTATTGCTATACATCTACATGTTAATTCTGTAAAATCAAAAAGAGACTGAAAAATCCAGCAGTATGATATATTGGTGGGGAACAGTTCTGTCAGCATAGTTCTCCTTTACCATGCTCAGGCTATCGGCATATATCAAATGCTTTCATTTGTTGTTTAATCGAAAACTCATGGTCGACAACGTAAATTAATCTCGCTATATGTTGTTTTTTTCTCCATGAGACTTAAAGGAAGAAATGCATTTCCCGTTCGTTATGACCAATTAATTAAATAGGAAATTGGCGATGATTATGATCATCTACAGTGTACTGAATATGTTAAACTTTATTGATTTTCAGAGATATGTTAATCCCGCGATTTTTTTTTCTGTGTGAAATTTCAAGATATCGCATAGTATAAAGTATGAAAGAAATGCATAAAATTCTCGACAAATTACTTTCGAAAATTTCCATTCCAATGTTTTTCGCTTTGTGATATTTTCCTTTCAAATCGTCTGACATGCTCATAAAAATTCCATCCTTTTTAAAAGATAAAAAAGAGATTTTCTTATCTATGTTCATGCGTGCTGTTAATAAAAAGCATTTGGTGAATTTTTTTTTTAAAAAATGCTATGAAAAATGTAAAAAGATCACATCGGTAGTAAAAAATTAGTTAGTTGTTCATTTTTTGTGTGTGTTAATTTATCATTATTCTCTCAATCATTCATTCAGCAGTACTGCCAATATGATTTGCGTATTTGGTATTTCAGACTGAACGAAGCTGCAAAGCGCTTGTCTCGTGCGATATCAGGATGTCTGTTCTACAGTGAAACTTCCGCCACCCCAGCAAGTAGTTGTATCACAGAGACTTCGTGCAGCTGCTGGAAATGTCTGCACGGAGATCCCGTTCGGAATATGAATGATAGACCCGTGTTGTAGCCGTTGAATCTGGTTACAGTAGATCCGACCCGCAAACATTGACATGTGGACTGTTATTATATCCTTCCTTAATGTAAACCTTTATTAATCAAGCAAATTTAACGGTCACGGATCTATCCAATAAAACCACCGATCCAGGATTCCGTATCCGCATCAATTTATTCATATCCGGAAATATGTCGAACAACTTGAAATCGCGAGGCCATTCCCATACTCCCATGTCCTATTTTAAGACATGCTATATGGGGGTGCTCTAAATCTCAACAGATTGAACGCATTAATGTTAAAATGAACTCTTGTATAGCTGGAATTTACAGAGAACTTGACGTTATTCTTTCGTATGTCCAATAGGCCAGAATAATTGAGTACATATGTCAGGTAAAAATTCCACATACCATTCTTTAGAACGAAACTGTACGAGTATGAAGTAAATTATTGTAAAAAAAAAGTAAACGTTATTTTCTCATATTTCACAATAAGCCAGAATAATTAAGTACTAGTGAAAGGTAAAAGTTTCACATAACATTCTTTAAAACGAAAATGTACGAATATGAAGTAAATTATTGTAAAAGAGGTAAAACACAGGTGTTAAAATCAATGTAATTGATTATCAATGGCTTTTGATATATACATGTACCTGATTTTCTTGAAATCAGAAATGTAGATTGATTGTTAGGGGTTTTAAGAAACGTCCACCGACTGCTTTATTCGGGAATGTTTTGCCATAATTGTTATAAGTTAGAAGATGTATTTTATATTCTTATAAATATATTGAAATTTGAAAGCAAATTCGATTACGAGCAGTGTTTAGATATTGGTACTTAAAATAAAAATAACTTTTTTTTCTGTTATTTTAAAACACACGAGAATAAGAACACCTGTCATCCATTATAACATTTGAGACACGCCAGGGTTTAGTTTTTAACTCTTGAGTTACAGAAGATGCCCTAAAATGCGTGTATAATGAAATTCGTAAAAAAAAATGTAAATCAAGAAATATTTCCACACATCAGACCTTCGATGGCTAAACATCAACGGAAAACACGCTTTAAAGTATTCAAAAGAATTTTGGATTTTTACACATTATTAAATGCTGACAGCATGGGTAAGTGATTACAGGTACACGTGTGTGTTTCATTATATGAGTTGAATGGATGAGTTTAGAGCACGTATTTCTTCTTCAAGAATTATGAAGTTAGATGTTCATCCCCCCTAAAAGACATATTTACAATAGAGATTGATTATAGATGCAAATAATCGAGTTATTCTTCTTTCCTTTTAGATAAGAAATAGTTAGCATATATTTAAGTATGTGTACTAAATATACGTTGATTTTGTTCTATGTCTGCTAAAGACAGATATAATTCTGCAACACTGCAGTATCACGCCGTATACATGTAGCATGATACCACACCCAATCATATTATCCTGACACCGTGCCAAACCGTTAATCAAAGGAGCTAAACCAGTACCATTTTTACGACTTTTATATGTCGCGGACGGTGATCGAAACCACGACCTCCCGATTCCGGGATGGACGCTCTATAACCACTCGGCCACCGGGACCGGTAAAACATAAAATTAATTAAAAGAAGTTTATATTTTCCCAAATGTATCGCTAGGGTGAGTGGTCATGTTAACTAGCTGGTAATGCAGTAGCTGTAGAATATTCAGGTGATTTAAGTATATCATTTATAAATTGACATTGTTATATTTAATTTCATATTTTCGTACACAGTAATTTTTTTTTTCATACTTGATATAAGTTCAATCTATACATGTACAACTTTCTCAAACATTTGTATATATTTGATGATTTCAAGCATTTATAATCTGTCTCGTGTCAGGATTGAATTGTTTGTTTTGATAAAATGTCTGACAAATTAAATATAATTTAATGGCTTCACTGGCCTTGTACCTTGGGTCAACTGCCTGCATCCGTTCTCTATAATGAGGGGACGTGTTGCAGGCCTCTGCCAGTGATACTGCCCCTCCCCCCACCTTTGCATGTTCAATCTGATTTTGCTATTCAAGGCAAGCATTCTAGTTCTAAAATTTTAAGTTGTCTCGTAAATCTATTCTAAACTTTCAAATCTATCCGAATGAGACATTAGTGATATATGAATATAACTGTGATGGTCTATCTCTAACAGTAAGACAGTTTCAAAGCCATTTAAGGGGAAAAAAATGAGAGGGAGATATGTATGAATGATTAGTTTTCTTAATCATGTCTACAAAATTAACGACCACAGCTATGTTCAACTTCCGTTTAATCCGTTACATATTGTTTACCATATAATAAGATATAATTTTGAATTTCCATATGACCAAAGGGTCTCTAGGGTATCTCTACATATACCAAAGACCTTTACTGTAGGTCCTTGCTGTATGTCGCGATATCCCGCAGGGATGTAAATACCTAGATATGTGGCTTCGTAGCTATACACATAGAGTTCTTGACTGTATGAATAATAACAGTAAAGATTTATTGAAAGTTAAATTACTTCCTTTAAGTACTATTTTTTCCACCATCACTACCCCAGCAAAAAAAAGTGGAATAGTATCGTACGGTACTCTATTCCGACGCACCACTATTACGACGCCTTTTTTGTTTTGACCTCAATTTTTATTAAATGGATTCCGTGTTACATCATTCTTACAAGTTTTGTTTGTCAACATCCCTTTTAGCGTTAGAAAGCCAAAATGTGGCGAGTTATTGATGCAGGGCTATTATTTAGTGTACTTTATACAACACACCTGCAAAACCTCCTTTTCAATAAGTACTTTTTTCTCATCTGGCATATTTTTAGTGAAACAATGAAATAAAAAAAAAATCTGTGCAACCAACATTTCCTCGTATATTATTTCTGACACGAAAATTCAATTTTTAAAAACATGCTACAATGATTAAATGAAAAACCAATCTGATGCGTCGTTTCATTGTACTCTCAAGTCAGCCTCACTGAATTATACAGACATGCTCATTTGTGATTTTTCGTTGCAAAAACGATATCAGCCACTTGAAAACAATGTAATGCTGAATAATTGACTTAGTTTTGCCATACAAAGGAAAATTATATTTCTTGTTTGTGTTAAATAAAAAAAGACCATGATATTTTTCTTAGATGCGTCAGAACTGCATACTCGAGGATACAGGCACCTGAGTAATCACTATTTTCGCGTTCAACTTGCTGGTGTGTGAATACTGATGAGGAGTGGTAAAGTAGAATACATACTTCCGGTAACGCACAACAAAGGTTTCCGAATGAAAAATGGGCACCGAAAATAAATGAAAAATTGCCGGTTAACGCATAATAATAAACAAAATGGAGCTTGTTTATTGTGTTGATACTTCACAAAAGCAGTTGACGAAGGATTGGGTATCAGAAGAACGCGTATGTTCTAGTCTTTCGTGCAGGAACATCCTAGCTCTTTGTAAACACGCAGACAGTTCTGAAAAGTAGGTTCTTTTTGTAAGGTTTACAGACTAATCTATTGTATACATTCTCAGTTAGGCATACATAGAAGTGTACTGAAAATATATCATCTCAGGACTAATAACTCATGACCCTAGACACAATTCGTTATCTTTTTCAAACTGACATATAAAAAATAAAATCTGATAATTATATTGTATTTTATATCCTGGTTTAACCCAAAGTCGGCGATATAAAAACATATGTCATTGACATTTTCAACAAACCACAGTAATCTATGTTTATACTGGTTATAATATTACTACAACTTTTTAAAAGTTACTTAGGATTAACAGCAAACACTGTAGTCATTCAGCAGTTGCTTAATATAAACAAATATGGCAGTTGTAAACTCTTACATCAATCTGAAAAGGTTACCTAAATTTTGCGATTCTTGATTGGTTTTTATTTTGGTGGGAGTGTGAAGTAGAATTTTGCATGACCTTGATAGGTAAAATAGTAAAATGACAAATGATGATTGTCAATTTTTTAAGCAACAATACCTTTTGAAAAATAAAGGATGTTGAATATTAAAATTGCATCAGATAATACAATTTTATTACAGTAATATTCTAATTCTTTTTGTTTACCTGTTGTATCTCCATGTTTAGCACAGAAAATCAGCCAAGTCGCAAAAATGGATTGTGGGACATAAACATGATTGACCTTCACTCACGAAATCACACGAGAATTTAACTTTTAAGTGAGTAACAAAAAACAAAACATCACCTAATTTAGGTTATCACCAGATTTGGGGTACGGGAGGATACCTATACGACCTGTAATAAAAGCGGATGACGCTATAGAACCCTGGACGGCACATAGATGGCGCAAATTCCTCGATGATGCTTTTTAGTAGGACCGATTGTATTTGTTTACAAATGTATTGATGCTTATACAAGGCAACAACATGGTTCCTACCTTATAGGGGTCCTGGCTTGGCCATAATTGTACACTAATTTTTTCGTTTGGTTTATTGCTGCAGGCAAGGATAATGGCGGGCTTTTCTCTCCATGCATTGGAAGTATGTGCATAGCGATGACAGCACTACATTTAGGTTGACTTGATCCTTATTTTGTTTTTTCAACTGTTGCATATGTCCCAGGTTCTGGGGTAGGCAGCTTGTAGCTACTGTGCCTAACACCAACTTTCCCCGCATCTCTGTCCAAAGAATCAGTGTTGGCCAGATTGCACATTTTCAGATCAGCCTTGACACATTCAGACTAAGTTTTCCTGGGTCTACCATGCCCTCTTCGGCCAAGAATCACAATGCTCCTGACTGCGTTGATGCATCAGGGATGGTGAAATCCATTGTCCGAGTTGTACATTTGCTGTGATGGACAAGTAAATTTTCTTTGTTGACTTGTCCATGGACAACCAAAAACCCGAAATCATAGCAAAAATTTAAATCTAAAAATCTAAACTACAGCATTTTAACTATAAAGTATATCCCTCGCGAAACCAAAAGTTTACGTGTGTCTGTCAAATAAAGTTTATTTTTTGACATTTTAAAAGATAATCCACATATTGAATCATTCTGCTTTGACTGGTTTCATTTTTAAACTTGTAGGAAATGAAAATTGAAGGTCAAAGTCAGCACTTTAACGCACAGTCTACAAATTATAACCAATGACAGTAAGTTTCTTGTCAAATGGATCAATTCTTTATTTAAAATTGTCCAAAACGAGAAAAAGGATATAATATTGAACAGGGATCCTAAAATTTTGGAATCTCAACCGGTCGACGGCAAAATCCCCCCCCCCTCCCCCCCCTTTACCCCCCCCCCCCCCCTTTAAAACAATTCCGTTCCGTAACCCCCCCCCCCCCCCCCCCCCGAAAAAAAACATAACTGAAAAAAAAATAACATTGATATTTTCAATCAACATACCCTGAATCATTTGCAGTGTGAAAAAATATCTTTTATTATATTTCAGCATCCTGTTGGCATAATAAGGTATTTTTCTGCAATATTTACCTCTACGAAATCGAAAGTTTGTTTACCGGAAGTGCATGTATATGACGGTCTGTATATGACTCTAACGAATCAATAAATTGTTGGAAGCAGTCGTTTTGGTGTTATTATGTGCCTTTGTGTTTATATATTTTTTTTGCTGCTGAGAGGAAGCACCATCGCTAAGTTTCCGCTTCCTTTTATTTGTAATTTCTACTTTTTGATTGCATTACATAATAGAAAATGCATCACGGGTTGCCCCATTCCCAGTGTTTTCGACCGGTTTGCCAGGCCGGATTTGTGTGCATATCGGGTTGCCAGTCCGACTTTGAAATGTACTTTTTACTGGGTCACCACTCCCGTTTTCTTTATCATCATGAGCCGGGTTGCCAAGCCGGTCATTTGATTTTTTAAATATCGCAAGTAAATTGCGCTGAGCCATTTCAACGAAATGCAGCCTTGTCACTGATACCATCCCTTTATATACCAAATATAAAGTTGAGTAATAACACCAAACAGTTATCAGTTTTTTTTAATTCTTTTATTTTGTTCTTACAAATTACAAATTACTAAGGAGATCAAACATTTTGATTAGCCTTTGATGTTGTCATTAATTACCGCATTTAAAAGTCGACCGGTTACAGTTTGCAAACAAGCAATGGTCCATTATTACGGCATAGATAATTACACGGCACCGTCCAAATAACCGCTAAGTACAAACCGTCAATCCATTCATCTTAACTGCCCAATAATGACCTAGAAGGGTGTCCCTGCCTGACCCCCACTGACACCTGCCCCGAGGGCACACCGGAAATTCAAGAAGTAGGTCAATTGGTGTGTAAGAGAGACTATTTTGAACCGTTTGGACCGATTTTGAAAGTTTTAGACGAGGATTATGGATTTTTTTTCGACCGATTTTTTTTGGTACTTTTTGAAATCTGAACCGGTCGATTGAGATCAAAATCGGTCAAAACCGGTAAAAAATCGGTTTTTAGGATCCTTGATATTGAATATATAACACCTAATAAGAAAAAAAGACTATGAATTGAAACATAACATGCGTAAAAGATAATCATGAGAATCATGATTCAAAGACCTTCAATGGTTTAAATTCGACGATGAAGGCTAAGCGAGATGCCGACTTTGTCGGCAATAGCAGATGCTTGGTGTTAAAACAGTTTGATTGTTAAATCTATCAGAAAAAAAACAACTTTTATGTGTAAAGGTTATTGTTGTTATCATGATATGGGCTTTTTAATGCCTAAAATATGTTATGTCCATGACTTAATAATGGAAGAAGCAACACTTGCATTTATTAATGTTTTTTTAAAGAAATGTAATTAATTTTATAAGAGTGGTTATATAATTTCATTTATTTCTATATTTATACCAACAAGTTTTCAGAATTTATGGACAAGGAAGTGTTTTGCTACAGAAAAGTGAAATTTTTAATTTGGTTGTCTGTGGACAAGTAAAATGAAATGAGATTTCGCCACCCCTGTGCATGTTGTGGTGCGTTCTACGTGCCGATACCATCGTAGGCAATGATTGCACAAAACTGTTGGTATCTCCTGAATCCCCAGCTTGGCATGTGAAGTAGCTGTGGAAACTTCATTATGAGGTTTGACGTCACAGATCCAGTGGATCATTGATCTGTCATTTCAGCAAAGCCGTTGAAGGTCAGAAGCTGCAGGAGCCCAGGTTTCACTTCCATATAGTAAAGTTGAGCGGACACAGGCAGAGAACCGTTTTTCCTCGGGATTTTGGTGAAATATGTTTGGATGTCAGAATTGGCAAGAGTTTCTTGAATTTTCCCCATGCAGTACCACATCTGGTAATGATGGCCAACTCGCAACCTCCACTGGCACACAGCATATCACCAAGATAGCAGAAACTTGCTTCAGCTTCGAGCCATGTTCCATCCACTTCCACCCGAGTATCTGGTCTGTCAATTTGACATGCCTCATCTCAACATGTTGGACACACAAAGTCAGGATTAGCGACAAGTCTGCCTTTGATGCCGCTGCACTTCTTATGCACCCAGAGTTTACTCTGAGAGCATTCAATAGCATTAACACCGACTTCCTTCCTACACACAGAGCAGGGGAAGGTGCTTGAGTCTCTGAGGAGGTCCAGCCCAAGGTTACAGACCAAATAACTATGTCTTCTTCTTGTAAACTCTGTTTTCCCAGCCCTTCTTCCAAGCTCTTAGTTTAGAGATACACTCCTCCAGTGAGTCAGCAGCACTAGCAAGGTCATCAGCATAGAGAAGCTCCCTTGGGAAGCCAGTGCAGAACTCTATAGACAACGCCTCCATCACAATGATAAAAAGCAGTGGGCTAAGGACAGAACCTTGGTGCATGCCTACTTTGACCTCAAACTCCATACTGTACTGCCCGTTTACTCTCACGCGGCTTCTGACATTTGTATACATACCCTGGATAACACAGACTGCCCACTCCTCCACACCTAGCCTCCTCATGGCCCACCAAAGGACCTTCCTAGTTACTGGATCGAAAGCCTTCTCCAGGCCAGATAGAGTGGACAGTTTTTGGCAATGTACTTCTCCTTCAACTGGCGCATGATGAGGATGGCATCAATTGTGCCACATGCAGGCACAAAGCCAAACTGCATTGAGTCAATGTCCACCATTTTGCAAATGAAACTGTTTAACACACGCTCCAGCAACTTCTTGACCTGGTCAGTGATAGTTGTCACGGCTGAGGGCATCACCTTTACCCTTGTAGAGATTCAAGATGTAGCTCTCCTCCCAGTCGTTAGGGATCCCACCATTGCTGAAGACCACCTCAGCCAACTCTCTGGCCAACTCTATGCCCTCCTCACCTGCAGCTTTCAGCATCTCCACAATGATGCCTGAAGGACCAGCAGCTTTGCCACACTTCATTTTATCCAGGGCTTTGCTTATTAACTCCCAAGGTGACAGGTGGAGAAGGTCCCTCCTTGGGGAGCAGTCGCTCGGCCAGTCAAGCTCAACATTCAGCAGCCTAGCATAGTGCTCGACCCATGCCTTCATCTTCTCCTCTTAGCTGCGTGAAAGGTTGCTGGTGTCATTCCTTACATGCTTCTCACCAATGACATCTTGGTTTCTTCTGTCCATCTGCTTGGCAAGTTTAAAGATACTTCCATCATTTGGGGAGATGTTTGCAAATCTTTCCTTCTCAGCCACAAATTTTGCAATCCAGACAACACATTTTGCCGCCTGCTTAGCTTACATGATTTTACCAATGTGACTTTAGGTTTTATTATATATATATTTATTGTGTGTCATTACAGTTCTCAGTTTGATCAGCAGTATGACGTGGTGGTACTGGACCTTGACAAGCCATGGGAACCATTCCTTGTTATGACAACAACCACACAACTGGTACATATACAGTGGGACACCACTGGCAGCAAGCTGCTCCTTATTGATGTGAATGGGGAGACTCAGGTGTGGACAATGAAGGTAAGATCATATTATGTAATAATCGTTCACACTGGTAAAATCATGTAATTCATTATTTCTATTTTAGTGAATGACATTCCATCATAATTTTTGGTCATCTCTGCTTATGCATAGGGATCACTTCTCTGTCCTTTTCTGTCTGTCACACTTATGTCAAACTTTATCTGTCACACTTCTGCTAGAAGGTGACACATTTATTCCAAGAAACACTTGTTGTTTAAGTATGATATATGTATGATTTCACACCCAGCCATTGATCAGAGTCAACTAATTTTTATACTTAAAGTACAAATAACTTCATGCTTCATGAACTTATGTATATAGCACAAACTTTTTCGGTTTGGTAATTAATGTATACATGAAATCTTGAAATGATTGATGACATATTTGTGACAGGACTACCTGTTGAACCAGTGGACGTGTGTGGGGTCCACCACAGTGGGAGGAGAGGAGGTCCTGGCTGTCATGTGGTTCCACAACGGACTACAGGTAATCTTCAACAGTACAATACAATGTGATTATTAACAATATATATATAATCCAATGTTCTTACAACATTCAGAAGTTAAATCTATATGATAAATTGTGTATTTAAGTTTTAATACTTAAGTAGTAGAAAGCTATAAAGAAAATAACCTATACAACTTCAGTGTTCTGCCCAGACTTTGAAAACCATGGGCGACATGGCCCATTGAGCTCAGAAAAGGTGGGCCATTATTAAATTTGATGGGCCATACCAGAAACTTTGTTAGTATGAATATGTTGAAATGAAAACAAGTCATGATACACAGTATCATTAACCCTTTCCCTCATATAGACTCATTTTGACGCACTCAATAGGTACCACATAAAGCCTGATCTGCAGAAAACCAGTTAAACCTTACCAAATTTAATTATAAAGTCCTCATTTCCAGACCACTGAGGAGCAGCGAACAGTATAAAACCTGATCAGCCTGCGAGTTACTCGCAGGCTGATCTGGTTTTATGCTGTTCGCATAGGTCTTTTCATGGTTTCCTCTATGAGGGAAAGGGCTAATATGAATATTTATCTATGAATACAACAATATGGAGTTTTTTTATCCCTATATTAGCACTACCGGAAAATGGAGGAGTTCCCAGTCACCAAATCTGACCATTTTTCCCAATCGTCAGTAATAAAACTCCCAATTTGAAGAATTTTGATCAAGCAAAAAGTGGCTACTCCACGGCTGCTTTGTTTACATTTGCAAGCGTTGTATTTCTTACGAATATGTACATTTTATGATCGAATACTCTTCACCATTTCACATTCTGACGTTTCGTAACTACCTATATAAAACAAGGCAAAACAGGGACAAAATATTGGTACAATATGAGAGGTACATCATAATATTTCCAACAGAGGACAAAGAAAAAAAGAAGAAAAAGTAAAAAATCTACTAGATCTAATAGACCTACTAATTTACAGCCAGATTGCCGATCTTTCAGGTATCAAATTGATGATTTTGTTTTGTAAAACTGAAGGTAATACATTTATTTTAGGAATTAATGCAAAAAAGACAGGTTAAGGGTATTCTCTAGTTTAGATGGAAACTTGTCTTTAGCCCTGTAACATCAAAAATTATCAGAAATCTGTTATATTTCTAAATGTCATCAGTTTTTGTGGATTTACTTTCATTATTTTTAAAACGAGAAAATTATTGTAATTTGAAACAATAACAGAATTAACAGACCTTTTTTTTTTCTTTTTTTTTTATAAACAATAACACTGATAACAAAAACTTACTTTAATTATTTTTTTCCGAAAAATATTTTCTTTTATAGATCTTCTTGTTGTAAGCCTACATTTATAGAATTATTACCACTTTTTAGATCGTATTATCTATTTGTAATTTAAATGCATAGAAAATAGAAATGAAGGGATAATTTTTGAAATATCAAATCTGCTTCAGTCTATGATAAACGTCACTGAGATCCCCAAGTCCTCAGATACAGCCGATACAGAGGCACAGTTGAGAGACAAAACGGAAAAGTTCATTTTCTCTGTAAACTTAGCTTGACGCACTCAATAGATACCTCATAAAGCCTGATCTGCAGAAAACCACAGTTAAACCTTACCAAATTTAATTGTAAAATCCTCATTACCAGACCACTGAGGAGCAGCAAACAACATAAAACCTTATCAGCCTGCAAGTTACTCGCAGGCTGATCTGGTTTTATGCTGTTCGCATAGGTCTTTTCATGGTATCCTTTATGAGGGAAAGGGTTAACTATGTTACATGAATAAATAGGTATCTGTTCAGTTTGGAATTTACTGTTTAATATTACAGCATGATCAAAATTCACAATATGATGAAAAATGACGCAAATTTTTCCCAATTTGATTAAAAACGATGCAAATTTTTCCCAATTGGAGCGGAACTGGTACCATTCCCAGTTGGCTGAAGAAAAACCCAGCAATATGCATCCTTATCAGTCCTAGAACCACATGTGCTCACATTATTGTTAGTAAGTGGTGAGGGAATCTTGTGCATACTTGTTGTATATAGTTTAAAGCCACAATGAGGAAAAGATGTGCAGTATGTGCAGATAATTCAATTTTATGGCCTTCATTATAAGACCAATGCAAATAAACGGAAGAAAATTGATTACACTTCACTTGCTGTCTCTGGTTTACTATCATAACATTGTCTTGAAAATGGGTTGAGTGATCTACTTTTGACGTTGTTTTTTTTTTTGCCAAAAATTAAATATTTATATACTTATCATGCTGCAGTGTATACTTAATATATTAATAATAATAAATATGAACCTGAATTGCTTAAGTTGAAAAAAAACCACAAAAAACAACACATATATGAAATAAAAATAACATTTAAAAACTCTCATATGCCCATCAATGCCATTTTGAAAATGGGGAATTTCCAAAACAAGAAAATCTGCGTCACAATGCATTACTTTCATTCTTGTCATGTATTAATAATAACAAATTTTGGTTTTACGCCGTGAAAAGCCTAGGTTAAGCCCACAAAAGCATGCGTCGATGCAAAAAGGTATTGTTTATTCACAAATGCCAATAATTGGAACTGCTTGAATTTTCAAGTGCCCTATGGACCCATCTCTAGGGATTTTTATGCGCCATTTTGAATTATTTAGCACCATTGGTGCAAAGTGTTGCCTGGGCAGAACACTGCAATTTATAAAAAAGTAGATCAGCTTTTGAGTAATTCAATGGCTGATTAAAATTCAAACATTTTATTTTAGATGACTGTTCACTACTTCTCAGTATACACAGAAAACCTGACTTACAGTTGTGAATTTGTACTTGTGACTTGTAGTTAATTTTCTGGTTGTATTTCTTATAAGGAGTTGTATTACAGATCATATTTGATCCTGACAAGCGTGACAAGACACAATACATAGACAAGTTTGTACGTAACACCCGATTCACTCCATCCCTGACCCAGATAGGGGGCAGCTGTGTGGAGGGCTGGATCCTCGTTACTGCCTCGGGACTGGTGAGTAAAACATGGTACCATTCCACTGGGTGTTAGGATAGTATAGTGTTTCCAGTGAAACCAGTTGGCCTGACATTTTATTTGATAGGGTATTTGGTCACCAGTTAGAGCACATAGGTTTTCTTTTTTCTTTCCATATTAAAGACTGTTGTGATTGTCACCATCAGTGCTGACATGAGCATTTTCTGTCCAGTTCTTGTGGAAATAGATATAGTTTAAAACTTGTTCACACTGACTTTTCTTCAGTGTTATAAGAGTTTGGTCCTGCATGATGGTAGTTTGGTCCAATACCATATGTCAAAAAAAAACTAGTTTTAAACCTCAATACATTTCTCAGTGGGAAATTTCCTAAGCTTGTATGGAAATTAAAAATATCCAATTCACAGATTAATTAATCATTAATTAGAAATAATTAAAATTCCTTTAAATTTAAGTTTTTTTTCCCACCTAAATTACAATTTTTTTACCACGTAAACATCTGAGTTATTATTTATTTTTGATTGCTCAGAGCACTGTATGATAAAGTATCAAATTACTGTGCTATTTTAAGCAATGTTACTATGACAATAAAATTGCCGTGAATTCAAAATGCATTCATTATGGTATTTCATCTTAAATATTGTTAAACTAACATTACATGTACAAATCCACATCTTGTGGTTCAGGTATCTGTGGGAGTGAGGATGGGAGATGACGATGTGGTCAATTCATCAGAGAGCCTCACTCCAAGCCACCTGCGACTGACCACTGCAGACATCGCCAACACTGGGAACGGTGACATCATGATAGCTGTCAGTGACGGGCAGCTGTCCTCGGCCATACAGTGTTTCCTGGTTTCTCTGTCCATGTCTGGCCGCAACATTACCATCTCATGCAGGAGCAGTGCCAGTCTGTACATGAAGACACAGATGGAATATGGCAATAATGAGAACCAGACCATGAGGTGGGTGGTGTGGGATGACCACCAGTCTGTTTGTCAGAGTAAACAATGTAGTGGAACAAATAAATACATTTTCTTTTATTAAAGCATATCATAAATATAAAGTAACCCAAGTAGTGTCAGCAGTCTAGTACATACTTGACTGTCAAAAATAACTAATGAGGTTGCTGAAAATTAAAAGTTTAAACTTCAATTACGAATTAACCCTTTCCCTCATAGAGGACACCATAAAAAGACCTATGCGAACAGCATAAAACCAGATCAGGTTTTATGCTGTTCGCTGCTCCTCAGTGGTCTGGAAATGAGGATTTTGTAATTAGATTTGGTAAGGTTTAACTGTGGTTTTCTGCAGATCAGGCTTTATGTGATACCTATTGAGGGCGTCAAAATGAGTATATATGAGGGAAAGGGTTAAGTTATCACTAGTCATCCATTGCTGAAAATTATTGTATGATATAACATACTGTCTGATCGAATTCAAAGCATAGATAATGTAATGAAACAGTGAAAATAGAGCAATCCTGGGTAATTTCGACACTTTAAGACGCAAAATCTCAAATCATGAAACATGTCAAATTTGGCCTTCCATCAATACCCAAATAGTGTGCAGTATCTACCTATAAATAGAAATCTCAAGTGGTGCTGTTTTTTGTGACGTTCTGTAAGATTTACTCATCAACCAAATAATTATCATTGTCAGGTACACAACTTCGACAGTCCAAGGGTAAATTTGACACCCATTAGTGTTTTTACATTAGAGCTATGCTATTGGCTGGATCAAATACCAATTTATTCAATTGCATAGTACAACCAAGATAATGATTTCAGATAATATAATAATTAGTGATCCAAACGGTGTTGAACAGTCTTCTAGGGTCTTTGACCAGACTCTCCCAATCAGGTACCTCCTTTTTGAGATATGACTGCAAACCAGTGAACCAGCCATTGACCATCTCCTTCGTAATGCATGCCCGCTGATGACCTAAACTCATAGGTGTCCATTCTGCTAAGATGAGATGTTGCTTGATAAGCCCTTTATACCAGTCAGGACCAGGTAGATTGTTTTAAATGGCGTCTTGCGCCCATCATGGTCCATGACACTCTTTACCTCTAAAAGGAGCTTGCTTTTTGAGTGGATAACCTATGCTGCTCATCAGCGTACAGTTGTTCACCAGGACGTCCTCCTTGGCACTTGTCAATACAGTAGATCGTCCCGGTGGGATACCAAGTGGTGCCTTTCTAGAGAGTTTATCTATTAAAGTCGTCCTGGGTACACCAAACATTTTGGCAGCTTTTTTCTGACAAACCATACTCAATGCCGATTGAAATTTGGTCAGTGAGTACTTTTGGTATTTCTTTGAGGCCGACACATCTTAGCTGAAACAAAGGAAATACAAATGCATTAAGCATAATTTTCAACATCACTTTATTCGCCTTGAAATGGCTTACATGCATATTGACAAAAAAAACTTAGAAATTTTGTTTCAGTAACCAAGTGTCACAAAGAAAAGATGTCTACTGAAAAATGCATGGAGTGTCAAAATTACACACTTTGTATAAATTTGTCAGTGTAAATTCGACATCCTTTAAAAAATTAAAAATATTAACGGTCAGTCCTTGAACACATAACATTATTTAAACTCATTATACCCCCACAAATGAAATTTGGGGGGGTATATAGGAGTCACCCTGTTGGTCGGTCGGTCGGTCGGTCGGTCTACAAATATTTGTCCGGAGCATTTCTCCAAAACTATTGTACCTATGTTGATGAAACTTCATAGGTAGATAGACCTTGATGAGAGGAAGTGCAGTGCATAAGAACCATAACTCTGCATGTATTTTGAAAGGAGTTATTGCCCTTTGTCATTTTTAATCTTTTGATTTTGTCCGGACCATAACTCCAATACTAAAGTAGCTAGGTTGATGAAACTTCATATGTAGATTGATCTTGATGAGAGGAAGTGCAGTGCACAAGAACCATAACTCTACATGTTTTTTAAAGGAGTTATTCCCCTTTGTTAATTTTTGTCTTTTGATTTTGTCCGGAGCATTTCTCCAAAACTACTGTACTTATGTTGATCAAACTTCATATGTAGATAGACCTCATATGTAGATAGACCTTCATGAGAGGAAGTGCAGTGCCTAAGAACCATAACTCTGCATGTATTTTGAAAGGAGTTATTGCCCTTTGTCATTTTTAATCTTTTGATTTTGTCCGGACCATACCTCCAATACTAAAGTAGCTAGGTTGATGAAACTTCATATGTAGATTGATCTTGATGAGAGGAAGTGCAGTGCATAAGAAAACCACAATGTAAATTCTTAAAGACAGGTTTTTGCAAACAATAAATATGGATGTGAACCATAATTAGACTGCATTTTTATTCTCCTCAGCTACAGATCTTGGGGGCAAATTGTTTTCTTCTGTGTGTCTGTATGTGTGTCTCTCTGTCTATCTGTCTGTCTGTCAAAACTTTTTAGCATTGTCCAAAACTTTTGAACCATTGCTCACACTAACTTTAAACCTTACATACATGTAGTCTTTCACTCACGCAAACTTTTGAAACTGTATTCCTACACATGACAGACTTCCGGTGTGGGTATTGATCACCTTTAGTGATAATATTTTTTTTTGGTATGCTTATAAGCCCAAATCCTATGTGTGAACATTCGTTTTATGTGTCATGTGAATACATCCTGTGTCAAAGATGGGGGTGGGGGTATGAATCACCTTCAGTGATAGTTCTAGTTTATATTAAAAAGTGAGCGCATTTACTGATAGAGAAAAGACACATACCTTGTATGGTGACCCTCCTTTCGATATTGCGTAAACATATATGTTTTGTAGAGATCAGTGAAGAGAGGAGTTTTTCCAATAGATTTTTTTTAAAAGGAAGATACTCCTAGAAGACAATGATGATATGACGATGTCATATATATATATATATATATATATATATATATATATATATATATATATATATATATAAAAGTATTGACATGGCATGATAAAAAAACCACACTGCTTTTGGAAATATAAGAATCATATGTCATTTAATGTCGAATTAAAACACACGTCAGAATTACCCAGGAGTATTCTACTCCTTATTATAGAAACTAAATAAGCATTTTGCTAAATAGTTATTTATCTTTACAAGAAGATTTTACTTGTTATAGAACAAAAACCAACAATTACCCTACTCTGCTGATTGTTTATCCCACAGGATCTCAAAGGTGATGTTTATGAACAGTGACAGTAGTGACACGTTATTCATCTGCTGCGGCAGCTCCACGTACAGCTGTCTGGAGGTGTGGCAGCTCCTGGAGCAGATGATGCCACTACATAAGGTCTTCTCTATGAACACCGCCCCTGACACTTCCAACAAAACGCACAAGTGGATGCACAAAGCAACCATCGCCCATCCATCACTCCTGACAAGCATCTCTGGACCGAAGTTGCCAATGAGTCGCAATGTTGTGGAAACCACAGGGTTTTTGCCATTTATCTCCACAGCCTACAGGGACGGCACATTACAGTTGATACATCGCTACACGTTCCAGGTGATGTCCACATCAAATCTGGACAATTTATGTCAGCAAGTGCAGCCATATACATTGGCTGGAGATAAGAAACAGAAACTGTCCGTCCAGTTGTCGGCCATGACACAGACGGGCAGTGGTTGTGGGATTGTAGGGGTGCATGATGGGAGAGTTTACTTGTTCCGGACATATAACGGGAGTCGAGACAGCACAATGCAGCTGCCACCGTCCAGTATTGTGCTGCTGCTGGAGTATGCCATGGTGACAGGGCAAGACTGGTGGGATGTGTTCCTGGCTGTCAGACAAGGTGGGTCACTGTCTGTAGAATTGTTGTAGAATTGTCTCATCTTGGTTCACTCGTTTCTCAGAGTCTCACTTTGTATCTGAGAATTGCACTGGAAAGAAATCGTTTCACAAACATTATTTAATGCTTATATGAGCACTTTTTCTATCGAAGAACATTTTTTTAAAAAATGTTTTAAAGGAAAAAAGAAGCCTTGGACGTATTTCTGCTTTTTGTCTGGTGTTATACTAGATTTTGCCATGTGTAACTGAGACCTAGTGTTCTGATACAAAAAATTCCTTTGGAAAATGTTGTCAACTATCAAGTTCAAATATAAATTAGGCAACAGTAATGGCCACAGATTTTCTTTTTCACTTAAAAGTAGGATACATTTGATCTTCAACCTTACCAGGGGTCTCCGTGGCCGAGAGGGTAAAGTTGATGAGTTTAGCACTCACTCAGCCTCTCACCACATGGGTTTGAATCCCGGCAGGGCCATTTGGATTTTCATGTGAGGAAGCCTTCCAGCTGGCTTGCGGTAGGTCGGTGGTTCTACCCGGATGCCTCCGTGCATTCGGAGTCTTCCTCCACATGTAATTAGCTGGACATCGCCATATGACTGAAATACTATCGAAGCAACGGTAAACTCAGATAGTCAAGTGAAGTCAAGTCAGCCTTACCCAGAAGCTTTAAAGCAACATTGTTAATGAGATCATCATGTATTGGTTTGCAGGGATGATCATGAACGTCCACCAGTCACTGACTGACAACTACAATAAGCAGGTCCACAGTATGCAGAACTATGTGTACATCCGCCTCCTCAGTATGAAGATGGGGCTATTCAGCAGCTACAGGTACAATGGACACTCACTGGTTCCTCTTCTCCCTCACAACTTACTGAGTGAGGAGTTTGTAGGAGGTCACATGCTCTGTTGTTCTTTTCTCCTGCAAATTTTTATTAACTTATTAACAGTACTGTGCTATTCAGTGTAGCTAAGTAATCACAGCAGGCTGAGACTATACTCTTAACCCTTTCCCTCATATAGACTCATTTTGACGCACTCAGTAGGTATCACATAAAGCCTGATCTGCAGAAAACCACAGTTAAACCTTACCAAATTTAATTACAAAATCCTCATTTCCAGACCACTGAGGAGCAGCGAACAGCATAAAACCTGATCAGCCTGCGAGTAACTTGCAGGCTGATCAGGTTTTATGCTGTTCGCATAGGTGTTTTCATGGTGTCCTCTATGAGGGAAAGGGTTAAGCAGCATTATAACTCCAAACATAATGAATGCCAGTATAGGAGACTAGAATATGCATGATCACAACATTGGTCTTTCAGGTGTAGAGATTGAAGCTTTTGGCGATCAGATGTCATGCAAGGTAGTCAGTATTATAAAGATAAAGAATGTTCCCGTTATATGCAAGAATTAAACTAAAGACCAAGTTCATTATGATGTCAAACAGTCCTTGTTGCAAAGCACTTAGAGCATTGTCATTTTACCAATTTGTCGTTGTGGATTAATTCCCAACAGCGACAAACTATTATTGAAAATTAAATTTATTAGAATAATTTACTGGTATTTTTCCTTTGCATGATGTTCAATATAACGGTGTAACTATGTACCATACGATGAGGTATACCGCAATTTTTTCTTCACGGTACGGTTCATGGTACACTCTCAGGTCTGCACAGTACAGTACTTACAGGTTTTTTTTCCTTCTGTAACACTGCTTCCCCTCGGTAAAAAAAAAACAACAATATTTTTCACCTCCGAGAAATAAAGATTCACCAATAAATACGATTTTCCAATCCATTTATTTTAAAGAAAACGAAAGGGAAAGTAAATGATGCATATCGCTCTACTCTGTATATTACATTAATGAAAGCATTTGCTGTGGGCATCTAAAAAAATCAATATAAAGGCAGAGTCATTCATGACATGTTATCCAATTAACACACATTCTAATACTTCCTTATTATGCAGTGATGCTGAATGCTCAGATAGTATCATTCATTGGTTAACATCTTTCACGCTCTCTACCAGCTTCTGGTTTACTGCTAAAATCGTGTAATCATCACAATGGCGGCCATATGTGATAAACATCGACAATGTTTGATGACCTCTGTATTTTTTAATTAATTTGATTGATTGATCAGTTTGCCTTTTGAGTAAAGGAGCAAAATTTTAACAGGTAACTAATGAAAGATACTGATATATATAAAATGGGGTAAATTAAATGCCTTGATGCAAATTATTGCTAATCGAACATTTGAAATCAAAACTTCATCTGAATGGAACTGCAGGTGTTATTTCCTTGATATAAACATTATAAACATTTAAAATAAGTCTTATAAGTTCAAGTTTCTGCAATAAATACAGCACTATCATGTAGTTTTGATATTACCTTTGCTTATTAATGATGTTAAACAAGATTTTTATAAGTGAACAACAAATTAAATCATACAAAAAAGTGTTTTTATGTTAATGACTTTACTGATTTTTTTTTCATTTTTTAAAATTAAAAAAAAATCTTGTTTCTACAGCAAGCACAACATGTGTGATAAAAACTATGCCAAATATATTAAATAATTAAGAATCTTCTTTAATTCTTAATTTACTCTTCATTTAAAGATAGGAAACAAGGTTGACAAAACTTATAAGCTTGTATTGTGATACATATCATATCGTGCCCACTGTATTGCGATAATGTATCGTATCGTTGAGTAAGCATATCTTTACATCCTTAGTTCATTATGTCATTGTGGTTCCATTACTTATTGACTCAGTTGATATTACAGCAAAGCAGCACTTTATCTTTCTTATGGAGACGAAGTCCCAAAATGGCTGAAATACTCTCAGAGGGACCTTTAATTGAATCAGTCATCACTCTTTACAAAAAATTATTAAGGGCAATATTTTGTCTTAAAAGACATGTCTTCTAAAGGATGATCCTCATGCTTCAAATATACAGGTCTTTCTTTCCTTATTAACCCTTTCCCTCATAGAGGAAACCATTAAAAGACCTATGCAAACAACATAAAACCAGATCAGCCTGCGAGTAACTCGCAGGCTGATCAGGTTTTATGCTGTTCGCTGCTCCTCAGTGGTCTGGAAATGAGGACTTTATAAATAAATTTGGTAAGGTTTAACTGTGGTTTTTTGCAGATCAGGCTTTATGTGGTACCTATTGAGTGCGTCAAAATGAGTGAGTCTATATGAGGGAAAGGGTTAATAAATGAATATGCATTTTTACAATGCAGTAAAATTATGTTTGCAAAAGCTATACTGGTAGTTGTTAAACCTGTATGACCCATAGCCAGCTCTATCTTTAGCCCTGTATTTTGTTGCAGTGCAGGCCACATGAAGGCTGTTGACTACCATGCTCGTCTTGTCCTGCACTCCATCAGTAATGTGATCCGCGGCATCCTCAAACCACGAACCATCTCATCACAAGACAAAGTGAGTATTAGCTTGGTGAAGCTGTGAGAAGCAGTCTAAAAGTTAAGCACAGTGTGACCTGGAGTTTCTTTAAAGAATCTTTAATAAAGCTGAAACTTAAAAGATTATATAGCTTGTATCTTTGAAGTTTGATAAAGAATTGAAGTGACAATTTAATGTAATTTCATAAACACGGAAGCTATTTTCTGGTCAATTTGTGACACAGATTTAAATTACTGGTACAGAAATTATTCCTTCGAGAAATCTTACATGAATAAATTTTTTTATCAGAATATCATTAGGGTGATTATTTTTTAATCATGTTACACGTTTTATGCCCCTGCATTAACCCTTTCCCTCATATAGACTCATTTTGACGCACTCAGTAGGTACCACATTAAGCCTGATCTGCAGAAAGCCAAACTCAAACCTTACCAAATTTAATTGTAAAATCCTCATTACCAGACCACTGAGGAGCAGCGAACAGCATAAAACCTGATCAGCCTGCGAGTTACTCGCAGGCTGATCTGGTTTTATGCTGTTCGCATAGGTCTTTTCATGGTATCCTCTATGAGGGAAAGGGTTAAAATAGTGATGGGCATATAGTGTTACACCTCACCTGTTTGTGTGTGTGTTAGTGTGTATGTCTATGTGTCCCAGCTGCAACTTTGTTATGTATGGTCGTGTTGCTAGCTTGAAGGTCAAGGTCACTCGGTTGATCTTAAAATCTTGTCCCGGCTGTAAATATATTGTGAATGGTTGTGTTTAGAAATAACTTGGCAAGTGATCACTAAGACAAGATGATATGTCGCAAATAAGAACCAGGTCGCTAGCTTGAAGGTCAAGGTCTCGGCACTTGGTTGACATTAAAATCTTGTCCCGCTGTACTTTTTGTGAATGGACCTGTTTTGAAATAACTTGGCAGAAGTGAAGTAAGAACAAGACAATGTTTCATGAAGAAAAACCAGTTTCCTAGCATGAAGGTCAGGGTCATAACACTCTGTTGACCGTAAAATTTTGTCCCAGCTGTGACTTTGTTGTGAATGGTCCTGTTTTGAAATAACTCAGCACAAATGATCCCTAGGACAAGATGGTGTATCGCAAACAAGAACCAAGTTGCTAGCTTCAAGGTCAAAGCAGTTAGTTGAGTTCAAAATTTGTGCATGCAGACCTGTCCAGGTTTTATCTTTGTTGTGTATAGTCATCTTTTGAAAAAAACGAGGCTCAAGGGATCCTTAGGGCAAAACAATGTGTCCTGAACAAGTATCAGGTTGCTAGCTTGAAGGTCAAGCTCACATCACCTGGTTGAGGTCAGGGTTACAGTGCTCATTTGATTTTAAAATCATCTTCTTTTGTTTCCAGTTTCTCATCATCACTGACAAAATATCAATCTAATAAACAAAATGGCAGGGGCATCTGTGTACTATGGACACATTTCTAATTAGAATTTTAATGTATGTTGCTTCTTTTTACTAAAAAGAGACCTCTTTTCCTTCCTTTGTCAATGCTTGACATTGTAAGGCTTTTTCACTTGACTTAGCCATTTTGAAATAAAACATACGTGATCAGACCCAGATACAGGACTTGTCATTAAATCTCCTGGTATTCTAACGTTTGTGTAAAATTTTATATCAATACAATCCTATGATGTGAAACTGAACTTCAGATATTTGTTAGGTATTGGCCATGATTTATGTGAAATTTAATCTTTTGAACTCATTAATAGAATGAGGGGAATTAAACTAATAATTTTCATACAGAGTCCAGCGGAGAAAGTGTCACAACTTTGCAGCAAGAACACAGACGGAGATATTGACAATATCCTGGCTAACCTGGACACAGAGGAGTTCCACGTGGATGAGCGCAAGAAAAGTGAGTGACCTGATGCTGTACTGAATGATTGGACAGTCATGTAGGATTCATCATTGGAATGAAATTATTTTGATTTATTAACTCTTTATGTCCCACTAACTTTGAGGGAGATATGACAGAATTTTGGTCCGTCTATTCTTACATCTGAACAAACATTCATGGATTAGGAGCATCCTTTCGATACAAAAAAAAAAAAAAAAATCAACAAAAAAAAACCTCTATGAACAATGGGTTTAGGAGCTTAAGCTCAAAATCATAAACCTTAAATGTTGGTATGTCTCTCTCTCACACTTCAGGTTAACCTTTGTGTTTCATCTTTTTTCTTCTAAGATAACTTCATTTCTTCATGAAACTTTGCACAAATGTACATCATGATATAAACTATGTAATAATTTACCATTGTGTTTAATTTAAACCTTTCTTCTACTGTGAAATCATTCATTTTCGTGGGACACTAATTTTTGTTGATTTCAAGGTTTTTATCCAGGAATATTATCCCCTGGAAAATATGTCTCTTATTTAGACCTCACGTTTTCTTGAACATAGATCCACAAATAAATGTACCCACAATGTTCCCTTATGTACATAATCAATGAAATTAAATGTCAACAAAAATTTATGATTTTATGAAAGTATGAAATGAGTATGAAAATAACTTCTGGTCTTCATGAAACTTGGCATACATCTACATTATATTATGAACTATTTAATATTTATGCAATTTCATGGCGTTTATCAATTTTACATGGTTGGATGAATATTAAAAAATTTGTTCTTCTGCCTCAGGTTAAGCTTTGCATTTAAGCTTTTTTTTTTATTTTTTATGTCACCTGCTGTAAACAGAGTTGACACATAGGGATCACTTTTCTGTCGTCTGTCCGTCTGTGCAGCCTGATTGGAATAAGGGGCCATCTAACTGTAAACAGAACAAAGGAGAACAATAGACTTCATTCCATTACAATAGACTAAGGGACCATAAATCCTTGAAAAACAAAGAAAAGAACAAAAGAAATGGCCCTAACTCCAATCTGGCCGCATGTCAGTCTGTGACACTTCAGCAAGTGACACACGTTCACGAGAACACTCTTATTTTTTGTAAAGGTGACAGTGACTTCACATCACCATGAAACTTTGCTGCAAATATGTACATCATGATATGAACAAACTACAGTCGGTATTCATTATTTCGACTCAGATAGTCTTGCTCTCCAACTATTTCAAAAAGTCATTTTTTTATTGTTTATTTAAGTTTAGTATCTATGTTACCTATTTCAAAGTTTACTTTTTTGGTTATGTCGATATTTTACCTGTCCACAGTAGCTATTTCACACCTAAAAATTGTTTTGTCTCTTTGGTTCTGATGGTTTGCAGATTTGTGAATTTTCTTTTGTTACTTACTGCATTGACTCAATATTTTCCTTTTTCATACTGTAATGTATAGCAGGTAAATCACATTAATATAGTTTTGGGTAAAGCATTTAACATTTTATTTTTTATGATGTTTTACAGTCATTTTGTGTCACCTGCTATAAGCAGAGGTGACATCTAGGGATCACTTTTCGTCATCTGTCTGTCCGTCCATCCGTCTTGTCACGTTTCAGCAGGTGACACATGTGTTTCAAAGAACACTCTTGTTTTCTTGACGAAGACCGTGTTACAGCTTCACAGAAAATGATGATAATACAAGTTACAGGTATGCATATATTTGTATATATGGGTACACTTATGAATATACCTATGTGTGCATGTTCCAGTGTCCCTGTACAGCATCCAGCCGCTGATCCAGTGGGTGTCAGATTTCTGTCTCCAGATCATGAACGCAGCTCCCATGTTCCAGTCCTTCTCCAGTTTCACTGGCTCCTCGCTCCTTACTGACACCTCTGTCATCGACGAACTCCGCGAGCTGCTTGTCATCTTCAAGGTGTGGTGGATCATATTCCCAGGTTGCCTGGCAAACTTCACAACCACATCTATCAACCTGGACGTCATCAAACATTTGTTTAAACTTCTCACTCGTGCTTGGATCTGTTCCAAAGAGGGACGAAGTATAGAGTTTGACGATACATTACTAGATGAATGTAGTGTGTTGGGAAGCAAAGTGCTGATTCCCAGTTTATCTCAAAGTTTCCGTATGGACAGCAATGGTTTTTCTGTGTTCACTCAAGTTTTGCCATTGACATTCAAGTTTGGAGAGGAACCAGAGTATTTGTACCAGAAGAGGATGGCAAAGTCACAGCGTGGGGTTGAGAGCGTGATTCAGAGCAGTCACCAGCGTCACGACATTGTGAGACAGATCCACCTTGGAACCAAGGTGTCCGGGGAGACGCGACAGTGTAGCAGGTGTGGCTGTCATTCCCTGTTGCGGAGTATCAGTAAGACTGAGATCATGAGCTCCTGGGAACAGCGCTGGGCAAGGAACTGTCTGTGTATGGGCCATTGGAAACTGGTCAAGTGACACTTAAGCTCTGTATATTGATCAGATAATTAAAATTACTATAATGAAAAACGTGTGCATGTCTTTTTATGGAACTAGATGTGGGTGTTCCTCGGAACACTTGTGTCGCCTGCATTTAAGCATGTTTGATGAAAGAATTGACTAGAAAATCGATCTTTTGACAAATTATTGATAAAGCATAATCTATTTTGTGAGGTACAAAATAACACCAAATCACACACACACACACATATATATATATTTTTTTTTTTGGGGGGGGGGGGGGGGGGGGAAAAAAAAATATTCAAACAGTGCAATATGTAATAATTTTCCCGAGCACTTTCGACTATACAGTCTTCATCAGAGGAGTGTCAGAATGACTATGAATTCAAAACATTAACTGTAAGAAAAATTATGACGTCATTAAGCACTTATGACGTTAATTATATATATGTTGCAAGTTTGTAGTCATCATTATCATTATTGAGTTATCATTCTTGTGTACTGCACTCAGACCAATGAGATCTATCTACTATAAATGTTTAAGGCAACACTTCAAATACTTTACAAGTTATGCACCACACAAGAATTAAATCCAAAAAAATAAACAAAGGGAAATAACTCCAAAAATACAACAGTTATCATTCTTGCACAATGCACTCCATGAGATCTTTCCACCTGTGAGGTTTCAAGTCAGCACCTCAAATACTTTTTGAGTTATGCCCTGGACAAAAATTAAGACTGAAAATCAACAAAGGGCAATAACTCAGAAAATATTAAAGTCAGAGTTATCATTCTTGTGCACTGCACTCCACCTCAATGTGATCTATCCATGTTTTAAGTTTCAAGGTGATACCTCAAATACTTTTTGAGTTATGGTCCGGACAAAAATAAAATCTCAGAATCAACAAAGGGTAATAACTCAGAAAATACGAAAGTCAGAGTTATCATTCTTGTGCACTGCACTCCACCTCAATGTGATCTATCCATGTTTTAAGTTTCAAGGTGATACCTCAAATACTTTTCGAGTTATGCTCCGGACAAGAAAGTGTGACGCCGACGACGACGACGCCGACGACGACGACGACGACGGACAAAGTGATCCCTATGTGTCTGCCATGCTATGCAGGCGACACAAAAACCAAAATGAAGAGGCCTCCAGTTCTCCCACAGCAATCTATAGTGGTGATTGCTAGCAATTTCATTATTCCGTGGATATTATACTGTAAAACAAGAGCTGTCAGAGGACAGCACGCTTGACTATTCAAAATGCTTGTTGGTAAATCAAATGAAATCTATTTCAATTCTTGCCCTTCACATACCCTGTACATAATAAGTCAAGAATGATACTGTAAAATCGTGGGGGATTAATTTTCGTTGATTTCGTGGACACCGCTATCCACGAATTTATGTCCCCACGAAAAGTTTTCATTTATCATGCCAAACTGAAACAGCTCGCCGATAATGACAACCTTCTCCCATACCCCAACAGACTTGAGTAAATTGAGTTCAATAATATATATAAAGTTTATGTTCTGGAATATAATGTATTAAAAAGCAAATAAACAAATCGCCAAAGGAAACTTCATAATGTTAGTTGTGTTACTTTTTGTGTTTAATGTACAACTAATTTTGAGTTGGTTTCCACCATAATTTACAGTACTCCACCCACTTTTGTTTATACTGCGGTCACTGTACTAGTCGTGTTTTATGGTACATAGTTTTATAATATATACATGATATATGTACATGTATATATATTACTTGTTTTATCCTTTCATTTGTGAAGTTTTGCTTCATTACAAATTGCGTCATAATTTTTTTGAGTACACGAGTGTCTTCAAGTTCCTGCTTAGATAAGCTGCATGGGTAGGAGAGATCCACCCTGTATTATGGCCAATATAGCACAGTGATTTGTCGTTGTCATCACGACGACTGATTTGACACCTGCTGTGCCCCCATTGTCCACTTGCCTCAAGGCACTACATGACATCCTGTCTAGCCCCAGTTGATGACGAGTGGGTCCGGGATATCATGCTGTGCCACAACTGTGGTGACCTCGGTTTTTATCTTAAGCAATACATGGCCAAAATATTACGAAAATTATATGGCTACAAGCTTAGATTTATTTATACTTACTTTGGTCTGATTAACGCTCCCTAAAAGTAAGTTCTGAAAACAGATCTTAACATATACTAAATGTCATGTTATTAACATATTATGATCAATATTAGGCTGCATTCTTTTCAACTTGAATTTTGAAGGTCTTCAAATCAACGTCCAGATAATGTTGAAATAAATTTTTTTTTTTCTAACGCACGAATCCACAAATTCTTTTCCCCACGAACATGTTTTTTTCACTGAATCGACGAAATTTCATCCCCACGAAATAAAATGATTTCACAGTATATCTTGATAGTCTGATACGCCTTAATATCTTTATGAAGCTAAAAATCAATAAGCATAATAACACTGTGCATGCAAAACTTTAACAAAAAATCCAAGCAAGAAAAGGGCAAAAGTTAACCTCCTTGGTTTTCTGATGCCCAAGAAGACACTCCTTAACTTTATAGTCAATTCCACAAGCAGTTTCTGAATATAAACTGGATAGTAGCTTGAATGCAAAAATTTAACCAAAGTTAAAAGGGGGCCATAATTTTTAATATATTCCATCAAGTGTTACATGTATCTTCCTTTATAGTATGATACCCCTAAACACATTAAAAGATGTTTCAAATCAATTGCATGCCTGGATACTGAGATATAAGCATGAGAGTATCTTGCATGCAAAATTTTAACCACAATTTCTAAGTTAAAAAGGGGCCATAATTTGTAACATATTCTATCAAGAGTTATCTACCATGAAAGTATGATACCCCTAAACATATTTAAGATGATTCAAATCAATTGCATGCCTGGATACTGAGATATAAGCATGAGAGTATCTTGCATGCAAAACTTTAACCACAATTTCTAAGTTAAAAAGGGGCCATAATTTGTAATATATTCCATCAAGAGTTATCTACTTTGGTTGTCTGATGCCCCTAAACATATTCATACACTTTCAAGTCAATACCATGAATGGTTATTGAGATACAAACTGGATAGTAGCTTGCACGCAAAACTTTAACCAAATTTTCTTTTGCATGCAAAACTTTTACCAAAATTTCTAAGTTAAAAAGGGGCCATAATTCATATTAGATTCAGTCAAGAGTTATCTACCTTGGTTGTCTGATGCCCCTGAACATATTTATAAACTTTCAAGTCAATACCATAAATGGTTATTGAGATATAAGGTTGATAGTAACTTGCATGCAAAACTTTAACCAAAAGCTCCAACGCCAGGGCGAGTACAATAGCTCTCGTATTCTTCGAATAGTCGAGCTAAAAATGAGCTGTCTTTTATTTTCCAGTATGGAAACATGTTTGTGCAAAGGGTTTGCACTGTCTGTATTTGGTGTAATTTTATCAGACTTTGTGTGCTTAAACTCATGAATTGGTACCCCACGGTGTAGCAGTAGGTTCAGTCTCAACCTTGTCTAGTTCTTGATTTTAGTGAATGTTAGAAATATATAAGAAAGTGTAATAAAATCTCTTGAAATATATTTTATATTGTGAAAATACAGTCAAACCTGTCTTAAGGGTTCATTCAAGAGTATGAGAAAAAGATTGTTTAACAGCGGTGGCCACAAAATGAAGGTTTAAGATAAAACAAAATGCTAGTTAGGTAATAATAAAACTTATCACTAAATACAGGTTGCCCACTTATTTCAGGTGGCCACTAATACAGGATCAACTGTACTTAACCCTTTCCCTCATAGAGGAAACCATGAAAAGACCTATGCGAACAACATAAAACCAGATCAGCCTGCGAGTAACTCGCAGGCTGATCAGGTTTTATGCTGTTCGCTGCTCCTCAGTGGTCTGGAAATGAGGATATTGTAATTAAATTTGGTAAGGTTTAACTGTGGTTTTCTGCAGATTAGGCTTTATGTGATACCTATTGAGTGCGTCAAAATGAGTCTATATGAGGGAAAGGGTTAAGAAGAATAAGCAGATTTTATAAAATTTATTGGTATCATTTAAGTATTTGCTTAGGTTTTGCTAAGGCGAAAACTACTTAGCTTCTTTCTAATATAAACAGTATGAACAATTGTTCAGTTCAGTAAAATATTTCATGGTTATAATAAAGATTTAACAGTTTGCATTCCTTTCCAAAATATTGCTGTATCTATCAAAACAAATTGCCCTTTAACTGTGAATCACACTTGTTTACTAAACTCCTGGAAATTTTCTGAGTTAAGATATTGTTAACAGTTTTTGTGCATATGGTATCAGAAATCAAAGAACTGGTGGAGCTAAAATTTAGTGTAGGTAAAGAACCATTTTGATGAATCTAGAATATACAGATAAACAATGCTAACTTTGCCTAACAGAACACATACTTTTTTCTGACACTTGAATGTCAAAATCTGGTCTCCATTGCTAGGGTCAGTTTTTACAAACTTCATAAATGGTCATTTACTATAGATGTTGGTATATTTTAAAGAGGATTTGTGCATTATAACTTGTTTACACGACCTCCAACTATATGTGGTAGTCAGCTACAAAAACTGCTGTTTTTTAACAATGATAATTCAGGTCTTATATAAATTTTATCACCCAGTAAACTAGATTGTGTTTCTGAGAATGCTTTTGTTGCTTCCTGCCACAGTAACTGATTGAAAAACACTAGAACTCAACAACATGCATAACAAGGGGGCAGTAACTTCACTTTTCAAGGATTTGCTGAAAATTCTTTTATGACTTGAAAGTTCATCTGGTTTTTTTTTTCCAAGAGAAAAATCAAGGTATTGTTATCTTTCTGGTGTCATCGTCGTAATAAGCGCCGTGAAAAACTTTACCCTTGGCGATAACTTCTAAATCTATTAAACTTTCTGCCATCAAACTTCACATACCTGTTCACTATCACAAGGGCTTCATTTCTATCAAGAGCCGTAACTATTAGGTCCATTTTGACAACATTTATCTCCCCCTTTTTAAAAAGATCCAAATAGACAAGTGTTGGCATCCATCCAAGTTTCATAAAGATCTATCTAGTTTGATGTCAGGCAAGGCCTGCTTTGGCATTTTTCAAATATCTCCCAAAGGAAACTAGCCACCCCACTGGGGGCTTCATTTTTTAAGAAATTAACTTTATCTTAGCAATATGGTAGAGGGCTACGTGGTGACCATTTGTTCCCAATAAAATTAAATTCAGACCATTGGCTTGACAGAAGAATGACATTGTCTATATGAAGCATATAAGGAATCAGCCAGTCCCCCTGGGGCCTGATTTTCTCCAAGGGATGAAATGACCATTTATGCCAGATGAAATGAAATTCTGACCATTGGTGTCATAGAAGTAAATTCTTAAATTTCATAATTAAAATTCTGTTGATTGCCATGGCAATAAATTCTTTCATGGAGCAAGTTTATTTTAGTAACTTTAGTGAAGGGCTACCTGATGATCATTTATGCCAAGTTTTATCCATTTATAACAGTGGTTTCAGAGATGTCCTTAAAGCATTTGCTGATTACTGAACTTGTAGGTGATATTGTTCTATTATGCATTGCATCCATGTTTCATACAGATCTTAGATGTATGAAAAGGCCTATTTTAGCATTTAAAAAAAAAAAAAAAAAAAAACAATAACAACTCATTAAGAAAACTCAACTGTGGTTTAAAAATACTTTATTAACACTGAATGACTACTTCAGAATGATACTACAGTATGCGTGTTCTACATGAAAATGATAGAAACAAACAACATTTACACAGCGCAGAAATACTGATGACTTACATAATTATGGGACATGAAAAAGAAGTCAATGATACTACACATAATTCTATCGGCCATACAGTCAAATAATAGTGTCATTTAGCTAAGGAATTGAGAGTATATCTGATCAAAAGTAAAAATGTTTATGAATATTGGGTTTTAAACACATTTTGTTGTTATTTCAAAAGTATTCTAAATGACCCATCTGTCTTTAAGGTCAGTGAGGTTACATATTTCTATACATGCTAGTTTTCCTTTAAAAAAAAAAAGGTCTTCATTCAATCCTCATCAGACAATAAAGAAATGCCCTGAACTCTAAACTAGAATTATTAGATTTGTAAATCAGAGACCACAATGAGAACTATTTACATAGCTATATATTAAGACTTATTTAACATGATGAAGATACCAGTAAACATATGTACAGGACACAGACTTCAAAGAGTTCATGCATGAAAAGTTACTTAGAAATAAAATCAGATGGGTAGAGACATGTTTTTGAAACACGAGGCATTCACTGTTGATTTTCTCTCCAAAACTGAATCTCTAGTTAATGGTATTCTAGCACCTGCTGAAAGTATTAACCCTTTCCCTCATATAGACTCATTTTGACACCCTCAATATGTATCACACAAAGCCTGATCTGCAGAAAACCACAGTTAAACCTTACCAAATTTAATTACAAAATCCTCATTTCCAGACCACTGAGGAGCAGCGAACAGCATAAAACCTGATCAGCCTGCGAGTTACTCGCAGGCTGATCTGGTTTTATGCTGTTCGCATAGGTCTTTTCATGGTTTCCTCTATGAGGGAAAGGGTTAAAACAGAAAAAAGATACACAGCATATGACTTGACTATTTGAGTTTCGCTTCAGCAGTATTTCAGTCATATAGCAACGTCCAGCTAATTACAGGTGGAGGAAGACCCCCGAATGCACGGAGGCATCTGGGTAGAACCACCGACCTACCGCATGTCAGCTGGAAGGCTTCCTCACATGAAAGTCCGAATGACCCTGCCGGGATTTGAACCCACGCGGTGAGGGACTGAGTGAGTGTTAAAGTCAGCGACTTTACCCTCTCGGCCACGGAGGCCCCACACAGCATATGAAGATGGATAAATTCCACATGCAGATTCCATCATCAATTTTCACATTTATTGGTTTAATGGTTTGACATCACAACTGACCATGAAATGTTCACAATGAGGGTAAATGTGAAGTTATTGTATAGATGTACAGAACCAATGAAACAGTAAGTTGTATGTGATATTGAAATAATTCAAAAATGTTTTTGCTATCATTATAATGTGCACATACTTGCTTAGAATAAAACCAATCCTACAAGTAAACAACAATAAATAAAAAAAAAATGCAGCTGTAGAATAGATCTACGTACATTTTGCTTTAAAGAATAGGAGATTAGTTTACTATCAACATATAAATATTGGATGTATGTCATGGCACAGAATGTTAACCTGTGAAAAAATGTCAACTGGTGTGGACCAATTTTCAAGGGTTGACATTCCATACTGCCACTGATATTTATTTTATCAAACAAGAGCACCGCATATGAATGCCAACGCTCATCTGTCATGATGACAACACCTTGACTTTTTTTTTTAAAAGCAGACAAGCTAAAAATACTCAATGACTTCTTGAGAACAATTTCTTTTCTGTTTGGTGGACAAGTGTCAAAAAGCATAAAGTTTCACACTATCATATTCAGATAGCTGAGGGGAACAGATAGTGGAAAACCAATTTCTGATTTTATAACAGTACAACATATAAAACTGATTTTCCCATGATGAGTCTTGTGTATTTTTAACATGGCAATCCAGTGATGTATAATTATAATACATACTAGCAACTATAACCCTTTCCCTCATATAGACTCATTTTGACGCACTCTATAGGTACCACATAAAGCCTGATCTGCAGGAAACCACAGTTAAACCTTACCAAATTTAATTATGAAGTCCTCATTTCCAGACCACTGAGGAGCAGCGAACAGCATAAAACCTGATCAGCCTGCGAGTTACTCGCAGGCTGATCTGGTTTTATGTTGTTTGCATAGGTCTTTTCATGGTTTCCTCTATGAGGGAAAGGGTTAATACATATTAGAATGATAATGTAATATATTAATGGCTGACCACCATGGTTTGACAACAAATATTGTATGATTTCTGTTCAGAAAAACACTTACTAGTTTTAACTTAACTACCTTGAAAGGTTTCACATGAGTATCCTATCTACTGGTATAGCTGAACATGACTTTTGTGTCTGACTGGACCAGTTAGATCTAAGGGGTATAACTGACATACACTAACTTCACCAATTCTGAATTACTTCCCCTTAAAAAAAAACAAGCAATTGACTTGTGTTAAGCCTCTGACACTAAAACATAAGCATATATTTAAACCACAAAACCTCAATGAACGTTACCATGCTTCAATAAGACAGACACACTGGGAGACTGTGTTATCAAATGTCCATAGGACACACTGCACTAACTTTGAACGATTGCCTCGATGATTATGATCACCAGCTATAACTGGTAAAAAATACTGACCACTTATTTTGTGAAAGATGCACCATTTGCTCATAATGATTACATTGAAATAGCTTCTTGAACCTTGTCAAATATCCAACAACAGACATCAAAAGAAAACCTCTGTAAAACCACCTGATAATGGCATTCCTTATAATCATTCATTTCTTAACGTGTGACATGCAAACAACTGGAAGAAGATGGGAGTGATTTCAATAAAATAACCGTATGGATATAAAACATGATTAACACCTACTTAAAACAACAAACACGGAAGTGGTGTGTCATACATCAGCTGCAAAAACAGACTTACAAGTCAACCTGTACTATACATTACACATGCACTGAGGAAGTATTGGTTCAGAATGCTGTCAATTCATATGACATACACATGGGTTGGAGATAAAAAATACCACCAGTGTTTTAGTAGACAATTTTTGGTTGAGATTACTTTCAGAGCTACAAAAATTAAAATAAATGCACTGGCATTAAAAAAAAATCCTGCTGTCACAATCTTTGGCTATTATGGTCAAGGAACAATTGACATAAAACAATTAAAAATCACACAGATAACATCCTCTTTCTAAAAAAAAAAGGCATGAAAAATTTATTATCATGATAAGATACAGTAAAAAATTGTAGTACAGAATAAAATTCATCATGAAGATCAGAAAACTGTCTTGAACCACATCTGTTTGGCAGTCCTTAACCTTTGTTCATTCAGCAGACGACAATAAATGAAGTATACAATATGGTCCCTGATATAATTCACACAACACCGCAGATCAGTTGTAGTGGAGTCAAACCCCGATGCTGCAATCTAACGTTACATAAGCCCAGCTGATCCTTCCATCCCTATAACAATGCGGAGGTGTTGCTACGATACGTGGTGGGAGTCTGTAATTTCACCAGTCTTCAGTTACTGGCTGCCCGAAACACAGCCGAAATGTCGCTCTCTCCATACCCTAATCGCCGTGCCTTTTTGTATAGCTACAAACAGTAACAATAATAAATCAATTCATAACAACTGTTTAAGATGTATGTATCAGATACATCAAAACTTGCCAAAACATCAAAACTTGCCAAAATATCAAAACTTGCTAAAACATCAAAACTTGCCAAAACAAAGCCTGACAGATAATTAGAAACTGACCTTGATTTATATTGGGTCAAATAGATTACTTTCTTGCTAAATCCCATGTGAAAAACACAAATAAAATACTTCAACTACTCTTCAACAAAGGCTGTATGATATAACAAAATCCTTGTTTGCATATTTCTAAATACTTAGATAGTTTAATCTTATATATGACTTATCTTAACCCTTTCCCTCATAAGAGAAACCATGAAAAGACCTATGTGAACAACATAAAACCAGATCAGCCTGCAAGTAACTCACAGGCTGATCAGGTTTTATGCTGTTCGCTGCTCCTCAGTGGTCTGGAAATGAGGATTTTGTAATTAAATTTGGTAAGGTTTAACTGTGGTTTTCTGCAGATCAGGCTTTATGTGGTACCTATTGAGTGCGTCAAAATGAGTCTATATGAGGGAAAGGGTTAAACACAAATCAATTCCTATTACAAGCTAGTACTTTTTTCCTCACGCAGATGTCTGCATCAGCAAATATCATCCCATGGCTATTACAATATGCAAACTTAATAATGCA
>CM037777.1:81366929-81416929 GCA_021229015.1 Solen grandis
TTAGCCAATATTTAACTATATCCCCGATCCAGGCGCTGTACATACCTCATTAGCTGCCGCTGCTATATAGAGAGGTTGTTCCACCTTGTCCCCCAGCTGCAGGGCCAGACGCAGGTCCTTCTGCTGGTGTTGTAATGGAAAGTGGGGGTCATACTTCTGGTTCAATATTGCTGCAACAGATCAAATAAACAGATCATACATGCATTATGTACTGTGTCAGTCTTACTGAACAACTATTTTACAGCCATTGGGAAATGTCCAAGGCAACCAATTAACAATATTTAACAAAAACAGCCAGAAACCTACTTACTTACCAGCCTGATCAGATCTTATTCTGTCCATTACTTATCAAAAAAATGTTCCAGATGTCTGATTATGCTTGTCTTTATGTTCTTAGGTGCTTTACTGTGTGCTTTTCATATGTTTTATGTTTTTAATGTGATAAAGGCTTTAAATGTGCTTTAGGTGCTCACTATTCAAGTCATTTTTTAACATTGCAGCTAATTTGCATGAAATACAAACTTACATTCATTAAATGTTGGTTACAAAATAGTATGGAACTACATGTATATGTTTTTTTTAACTTCTTTATTTTGTGCTTTTCACATGCTTTTTGCTTTTGCATGCTTTTATGTTTTTACTAATCATGTCATATTTCTTGCATGTGATCTACTACATTTCTTAAAATAGCTACATGTATTCAAAGCTTGTGTTATTTGTTATATACCATTGACTTTAAATAAAATCTTGTATCTTGTAACTTTTTTTTTTACCAGCTAAGATGAAAAAACAACATCCCTTCTGTTCTGACCAAGTCTGTTTATAAAGCTTTACATGGGTCTTATGGTACCTGATGGTGACAGAGAGGTCATTTCAAGTTATAAGGAATTCTATTTTGAAACCTATCAACTATCTTATATTTCAAATATCTATGGACAAGATGAAAAAAAAAATCCATTTAGAATCTTCTTAAGGAATACTTGAGGACATAGCGACATATCTAGAACAGCTCATACAAATACACTTTTTAATTTCCTTTTTGTATTATTACAACAAAGTCTATTATAAGAATCCATGCCATGAGTAGTTCCTATGAAAGTTGTTGTTTTGTTTAACTTTACAAAAGAAGTGGTTATACTGGTTTATTTTCCCCCAACATGTCTAGACAGACCATATTCTCCTAAACATCAATAGTTAGCTAGAAATACAAAAATAGATGATCATAAAGATCATTATTACCCAAACACAACACAGAATGAAATGACGTGAATAAATAAATAAATGTATAATCTATAAGTTATTTATAGTATCTACAATATTGGAATAAAGACCTAGACAGTCCCTTAGATTTGTCGGATATCAGGAACAGTATTACCTGATTGTGGTATATTACACATATATATTCAGTGTATACAAAAACAATTAAGAACCTCCTGAAGTCAATTAGTAATGAACTTAATTTGCAACTCAGAAGCTAAATATGGATCTCACTAAAAAAAATATGACATGAAGTTTGCATTAAAACCCAGTTGACAGTTGTCCCCAGCTTAATATATATTGGGGTTTTGAGAATAAAAACAAGAGGGTCAAAGGTTTAGAACATCTGTACTAAAACAATTTGAAATCTGGCCAGAAGTTTTGAAGATGATTTTTAGTTTTCATATTTTTTTCTTTCCATTGCCATGGCAACCAGAGTTCTATATGGATCAAGTTTATTTTAGCAACTTTTGTGAAGGTCCACCCAAGGATCATCCCTGCCAAGTTTAATAAAATTCTGTCGAGCGGTTTCAAAGGAGATGTCTTTTAAAGCAAATTGTTGACGACACACAATGGACACAGGGTGATCACAAAAGCTCCCCTTGAGCACGTTGTGAGCTAATATGGAGAAGTCTTTAAATTTACAGAGGACATAGATCAATCTAAAGGTCAAAGACTTAATATTTTTAGGACAGTACACCCCCTTTCTATCTTTTTATTATTGTGTTCTTATACACACTTTTTGGTGTTTCTAGGCCATAGAGACAGCTGAAACTATAAATATAGCATGGACATCATTAATAAATTGACATCATTAAAACTTTCTTTCATCGCATGTCCTGGGGCACTACTAACTTTGACACTAAACCTGCCCATCATGGGGCAGTATGTGGTTGTTACCTTGACTCTTGTGTATGATAGTGGGGCAGTATGTGGTTCTTACCTTGAATCTTGTGTATGATAGTGGGGCAGTATGTGGTCGTTACCTTGACTCTTGTGTATGATAGTGGGGCAGTATGTGGTTGTTACCTTGACTCTTGTGTATGATAGTGGGGCAGTATGTGGTCGTTACCTTGACTCTTGTGTATGATAGTGGGGCAGTATGTGGTCGTTACCTTGACTCTTGTGTATGATAGTGGGGCAGTATGTGGTTGTTACCTTGACTCTTGTGTATGATAGTGGGGCAGTATGTGGTTGTTACCTTGACTCTTGTGTATGATAGTGGGGCAGTATGTGGTCGTTACCTTGACTCTTGTGTATGATAGTGGGGCAGTATGTGGTCGTTACCTTGACTCTTGTGTATGATGGTGGGGCAGTATGTGGTCGTTACCTTGACTCTTGTGTATGATAGTGGGGCAGTATGTGGTCGTTACCTTGACTCTTGTGTATGATAGTGGGGCAGTATGTGGTCGTTACCTTGACTCTTGTGTATGATAGTGGGGCAGTATGTGGTCGTTACCTTGACTCTTGTGTATGATAGTGGGGCAGTATGTGGTCGTTACCTTGACTCTTGTGTATGATAGTGGGGCAGTATGTGGCCGTTACCTTGACTCTTGTGTATGATAGTGGGGCAGTATGTGGTCATTACCTTGACTTGTGTAGATAGTGGGGCAGTATGTGGCGTTACTTGACTTGTGTTGATAGTGGGGCGTATGTGGTCATTACCTTGACTCTTGTGTATGATAGTGGGCAGTATGTGGTCATTACTGACTCTTGTGTTGATAGTGGGCAGTATGTGGTCATTACCTTGACTCTGTGTATGATAGTGGGGCAGTTGGGTCGTTACTGACTTTGTGTATGATGTGGGGAGTATGTGGTCGTTCCTTGACTTTTGTATGATAGTTGGGCGTTGTGGTGTTACCTGACTCTTGTGTATGATAGTGGGGCAGTATGTGGTCGTTACCTTGACTTTTGTGTATGATGGTGGCACGGAGAGAGCGAGACTGAGCACCTCAGCCACATCCTCCAGGTCTAGCCCCACCTTCTCCGCCATGGCCATCCCCTCGGACAGACTGGCCACCACCGAGCCCATCACCATGTTGATGATTAGCTTCATACGCGTTGCTGCTCCAGGGTCTGAACCTGCAAACATATACCAGGAGAACTTGGTGTAGACTGTGTCATTTTTTTGTATGTAGTCTTTGTTGGTTTTTTTTAGCTTACTATCACCAAGAAAGAAACAACTGAAGACTGATATGTTATAAATCTCTTTATTTGTAGATGATACAACAGCTTGGTTTACAGTGATCGGGCAACATCATTAACCCTTTCCCTCATAGAGGACACCATGAAAAGACCTATGCGATCAGCATAAAACCAGATCAGCCTGCGAGTAACTCGCAGGCTGATCAGGTTTTATACTGTTCGCTGCTCCTCAGTGGTCTGGAAATGAGGATTTTGTAATTAAATTTGGTAAGGTTTAACTGTGGTTTTCTGCAGATCAGGCTTTATGTGATACCTATTGAGTGCGTCAAAATGAGTCTATATGAGGGAAAGGGTTATAAACAGCCTACTCCATTACAAACTGGCATGAAAATGATGTCAAAGTAATTGATTTATAATTTGGCAGTCAGATGATGTTGTCATATAAATAATTTTAACAAATGACGTACATATTCTGTCATGAATCTGGTACAGAAGTATTATTAATAAATATCATATACTAAAATTGAACTAGTTAAAACAAAAACAGCAGGGGATGTGATTTATCAGTCAAGCTATAATTACAACATGACAAACATATTAACCAAAGTGATGGTGATACTTATGTGGTAATATCGCAGCTATTCTAACAAAATAATGGGCTGCTGAAAGCTGAAACCTCCTATTTATGACCAACACATTTCCCTTCCTGCATTCCATAAATATCCTCAAAGTCCGTTACTCATCTCATGCATTGATTTTTCCACATAACAGAAAACAAATTAAATAATAGGATGTGCCCTACCTGACTGAAATAATGAACACAACAAATGCAGCCAACAAGACTAGCTTGTCTGCAGCAATAAACCAGCAGAACAATTTGTGACACAGATTATCACCTGAAACTCTACGTCAACATCTCCAAGTTTAAACTCGTTAACTTTAACTTGCCTCCATGTGACTAGTCAGTGCCTGTTATCTTCCCAGACTCATCAGCGGGATACTTGGTGCAAGATTTTCAGAGCTATTGTCCACGTAATTAGCTTCACAGAGATCTTGTTACAAAACTTAAAACGGATGTTTGTTGTACAGAGTTCCCATACCGGCTATTATTACCCAGTAAACTACGAATCACCTAAACATAATTGAGGTAATTCATACGGTCTACAACTGGCGAAAGTCTTAAAAGCATTAGCAGTAAACAATCTAGCACTGATGGATCAGGAACTATCAGATCTCTAGGATAGGGTTTTGGGGAACTGGTAATTCTGTCAAGTGACTTCCTCCTTTAGTTCATGGTTAAAATAAACAGAAACAAGAGCAACACATGCGGATGCCAACGCTCGTCTATTAAAAGTGTTTGAGTAATGGGCTACATTTAAGTTTTTGTACAACAACAACGACAACAAAAACAACGACTCAGCGATCATAATAGCTCCACTTTTTCTTTGAAACAGACAAACTAAATAATAGATATACATGTACATAAGCTCTTGATAGCTATCTATCTACATGCAATATATTAGAACTCATCTTTAACACTAAGTAGTTAATAAAAAAAAAATCCAGATTTTCAGACAGTTGGCTGGAACAAGGGTATACCTGCAGCCATCAATCCCATATCCAAACAACTATTTGGACATATATTAACAGGACTATAAAGAATCAAGAGGAAAGTATACACTATACACAATCCTTTTTAACTTACCCAAGTATAAAGATTTCTTCCCGATAGCTTCAAAACATGAGAAACAATCATCAAACAGTTTGCGGTCCCCTGATGCAAGAATGGTGAGCTGGCCCTCTAGAGCTGGTACCCTGCTTCCAACCACCGGGGCCTCAAGGTAGACCCCACCCCTTGCCTGGATAGCCTGCAAATCATGCCACATTCATGGTTTTGTCATATTGGTAGCATTCAATTTTCCATTTCAAATCATGGCAAAAAAAAATAGTGCACCTAGACACCTTGTTTGTTTATGAAAGGGATGTACATAACAAGATTGCATGCTTAATTCTTTAATTCTTCTTCCAAACTTTTAAATATGAAAGAGGCTAGACTAAACCTCAGGTGCCCATCTGTATGGCTGGAGAAAATTACCAAGCACTAACTTCCTTTATAACCCTGTATAGTCTCATTTAAAAGGTACCGTAATCGTTTGAATATAAGCCGCGGTTTCATGCTTAATTTCATCAATCTAAACTGTGCATGCGGCTTATATATGGTATTACAACATAGTTTACTTTTTCCCGAACATAAACCTACCGAGAATCGGTCTTTTGTTTACAAGCGCCGCCATTTTGTGTACTATTCTGCGGATTCGTAGTGATTCAAGGTTACGGCGCATCACATAAAATAAGGGACAGTTTCAATGAAATAAAATACTTTTATAATTAAACGTTTTATATGAAATCATTATAATAAATATTTTTTAATTGTAATTTAGTGTTTTTGTGTTGTTTTTCTTTAATTTTAGTGTACCCATGTCCACAGGGTACACAGGTAAAATGTGTGAGAAAATCCAGCCAATCACAGGCCGATATTCAATGAGGGGAGTTCGAACAGGGGTAGAGCCGGGTGGGATGAGGTGTCACCTTGACACTGTGTACCACAGGTCAATAAATACTAACCTGACACTTACCTGACATAATTGAGAATGTACTGAGATGACACGTTCAACTACGATATAAGCAGGATCATCGGGTACGGGTTAAGACAACTGTAAATTACGCAGCGTGTAAAAATAATAGGTTACCAAAATGGCCGATCCTGACGATTTGTCTGCGGCTTATATACAGTATTAGGCGTTTTTTAGCTGATTTGGGGACAAAATTTGGGATGCGGCTTATCTACGAATGCGGCTTATATTCAAACGATGACGGTAAGTCTATTTTTATTTTTCATTCTGTATCAAATAAAACCAAATTCCACAAAGAAATAATATTTTCAATCACCAAGATCTGTCAATTAAAATGTGAAACACACACCTGTGCTCAGGCCAACAGAATCAAATCTCATCTTGCCAACAATGGTGTCGCAGACTGACATTAGATACTAGTAAACTGTCTGCTCATATGACTGAATACCCTACAAATCTAGATACTGTAGACAGAGGCTTCAATCCACTGGTTTCACAACATATATGAAGGAGTCTTTTTATCATATCACCAGTACAAAGATTCTCATATTACTATATCAATTGAAAGCTATTCCTAGGAAATTCCTATTTCATATCAGATATACTTCGACTGATTTCTGGCCATACCTCAGCAACATCTTGGACAGTCTCCTCATCTATGGTAGACATTTCCACAAAACACTTGCCACTTGTGATACCCCGTAAGACTCCTGAGCTTGCAAACACAATCTGCAGTAGACAATCACATCACTCCTGTATCTGAGGAACTTACAATTAATAAATGTCCTTAGAAAAAGAAGTGTAGTAAAAATATTTCCCTATAACAATATAAATATACTTTACATTTCTTTTCAACATATGATCCTAAACAAAAATAAAGGTACGACACCTTACTAAACATAGTTACATTCAGAATAGAATTTACATAATTAATTAAGAGCTGGTGTCATAATCTGATGTGCATATCCAAACATGCAAACTTTGTATTATACCAGAAATCACGTATGGCATGAAAATGCAGCTATTTACATGTTTAACATGAAATGAGCAACACCAATACTGCACTTTGCATGACATTTGCCAACATGCCACTTTAGAGCCAACACTGGTATGCCACCTGAACAAACTATACCTGTTAAAACTGAAGGAGTTTGTCTTATTCTCTGGAAATAAAAAACAGAAGACATAATAAACACAAATGATTTCCAGCGGGTTTGATTAAACCAGATGCTGGGCGTGGTCATAAAATAAGTAGGTTTGGTGAGAACTTACATCCTTGACGGCGGTGGTGTCTGCCACACAACAGAACGTGATGTCACACTGCTGGACCACCTCACACGGGGAGTTTCCTTTCAGGGCTCCTGCCTTCACAAAGTCTCGGCACTGAAACATAAACACTGGGAACTTAACACATGATCACAAGGTCATCTAGGCAGGTGCAGTGTTTTCTAATTCATAGCTCATGTATTGCAGCGTTCTCATGGTTGTGATGTGAAAACTGCTGACTGAAAGCAAGAAGACATTCATCACCAATATCTTTACTTCATCACTATCTAATATCAACCTGCATTATGCCTATGTACACAAATACTGAAATGTAAAAAAAAAAAAAAAAAAAAAAAAATATTTTAAATACTGCACCAGAGCAGTTAAGTTATAATACTTTTAGTGTGGTATTCTGACAAAAAGAAACATTTGTCAAAATATAACAAACTCATTAACTCATTTTGTAAAGATATTGATTGTAGGGAGATACCACATGTAACAATTTTGCTTTCCCATTTTTTTTCCCTATGTTATCACTAGTTATGACATCAGACACTGTCGCAACAATGACTTTGAGTCCCCAGGCCCAGATAGTGCACGGCTCTGAAGTAATAATGCCCTGCAATACTGGGACAGTATCCTCACCGGTACAGTATTAATTGACACATATTACTAATTGCTAATGTGTGGTCAGGTATTAAATTTTGTTGTACTTTTTTACCATTGCATTTTCACTATATCATATTATGAATATGTTAAACATGTATAAAAATTAATTGGAAAAAATTTTAAACAGAGTTTAAAACATGTATATAAATCAAAATTCATGTTATATGAAGAAAAAAAACTTGCTTATACAGCACACTGAATACAGAACTAGTGATGACTCATGGGAAATGTTACTGAGGAAATAAACCCCAGTATGACATGTGTCAGATGTCACAAATCCCTCTCCTCTCACATGTACAACCCTTTTGCTTTATTATCTCACACTCTGACATTCTATTCATATAATTTCACAAACAATGCTCTTTTCATTTCATATATTGTTTTATTCTTGGTATTAAAAATTCACAAACATTATTCCTATATTCAACAGACTAAATGTACATGTATATTTATTTCAGTAATATCAGCTAAGTTAAACAGTTTAGTGTTATCTACCACCATTTTTTCTCATTTATCATTTTAGCCTGAAACCAATTTTAACTTTAATAAGAATCTGGTTCTTGCCATTTAAACATTAAAAATTTATGATATGAAAACATCTGGTTATTATAATCTTAAAAACAACAACAACCAAAAAACAACAACAAAAAAACATGAATCTGTTATGGTTACACAATCTATTGGAAAACGAAAAGGTTGCATAACAGTTATGTAGAATATTACAGACATTATGACCGTTCGATTCTGATCTCACTGAGGTATCCCTTTCTCAATTTCAATCAATTAGCAGCATGTGCCTCTACAAACAAATACAAATGAACAGCCTTATTGGGACCAATCTGTTGTCTCTAGATGAGCAGACTGTTTTGTAATATTTTATGAGGAACTTCAGCACTTCAACAGAGTTCTGTCTCTGAAAGCAGCTTCACACACAAAAACAGAATAGAGGGATGAGCAGTCCATGTTTCAAAGGGCCATTCATTTGGTGACGCTGTTTCTCTTGAATTTCAAGTCATGTTGGAAAATAAAGATTTCTCAAGACTTAATCTGTGAATTTTACTGTATGTAAGTCCTGAAGAGTATTTTGCTCTTGTTTCAATGACAAAAATGGGCAAAAAATAGAGATTCAAAAGAAAATGTTTGCTCAAATGAGCCATGTCCAGAAGAAAGTTTTTCCCCCCTTTAAAATTCCTTCTATAGCAGAAGAGATATAAATGAAAGATAATATACTTATCAAATACAATGAAAGTACCTGAATACAAACTAAAACAGGTCTCTAAACAAAAATATTTTGAGCCACTGGAAAATTTTGACCTGCAGCATTATAGACTGACCTCCCTTTGATCTGCCTCATTAGATGAAGAGTCATGGCACACAAACAACTGCCTATCTACAGAAAGATGAGACTGTGACCACAAATCTTCTTAACATCACCTTGTCTACAGATCAAACTGTCTGGCACTGTCTGGGATACAATCACCATCAGGACAATGCTTGTAGACCAAGGAACAAAGGCTTGACAGATAATCAGCCTTATTTTATGACCACTATATCTGCATGCATTGTGATGACAGTAAGTAGTTATACCAGAAGTTTTGCTTCCAACCTATCGTAATGGAGAGATCCAATTGATGACCTTTTAATCCTTTCCCTCATACAGACTCATTTTGATGCACTCAAAAGGTACCACATAAAGCCTGATCTGCAGAAAACCACAGTTAAACCGTACCAAATTTAATTACAAATCCTCATTTCCAGACCACTGAGGAGCAGCGAACAGCATAAAACCTGATCAGCCTGCGAGTTACTCGCAGGCTGATCTGGTTTTATGCTGTTCGCATAGGTCTTTTCATGGTGTCCTCTATGAGGGAAAGGGTTAATCTGATTACAATAGACCTTACCCACAAATATTACCATGTGGTCAACTGTTATATCCTTGTTTGGTGGAAAAATAGAACTCTAATCCTTTGTTAATCATTATAAAATCAAAAGGCCATGGATCTGTCTATAGTAACTCAACACGAGGAACATGCCATATATATATATACCGATTTAATATGGTCCTGAGTTTTAAAGTTATAATTTCTATTATGAATGTTAAACTTTACACATTTTCCATGAAACACTATTTCTTATGATTAGCACATTCAAACTTGAATTGAGTCTCAATAAAACAGTAAGACTAGCCTTCACTTTCCCACTTGCCACTAGTACTATCTGACAAGAATGCTGGCACCATTAAGTCCCAGAATAATTTATACCCAAGTGCTATCAACTTTCCTCCTTTCAAAAAAGGAAGGCCTAACCAGAGAAGGAAACATTCACTGAGAAAATTACACCTGATCACCTTAGCTTTCCGAACCTAGCTAATTAAGATGAACATCAAAAAATGACTTTGAACCTGATGACAAATATCGATCCATCAAGGGCTTTAAGGTAGAGGAGATTGCAAAAATAAACGTCAGAAGGATAAAAGGTACAAAACGTGAGAAAATAGCATAATTACTGATGCAGTCTTTGCGTGTTTGTTGCCTGACTATTCATAAACAACACTGCTGGGAGCAGAATGTATGGTGATTAACCGTTGAACAAAGTTTTTCTTTCTTAATATTGCTTCAAAATTATACATGGTTTTATTTTCCTAATGCTTTCAGCCGAACAAAATTTCATTCCAGTACATTTCTTGAGTTTGGGATAACTATACCTGTCCACGATGGAGAGATCTTAAAAAGTCTTAAAAAAATGATTGTTACAATTTAAAGTTCTTATTTCATAAATAAAATGCAAGGAAAGCATTTATTTTTTTCATTACAATTATTTGTTTGTAAAAACATGAGGTTGCTATTTTGTTTGAAACATGTTACCCTTTCTTCAGCAACAGCCAAAATGTAAGTTAACCCTTTCCCTCATATAGACTCATTTTGACGCACTCAGTAGGTACCACATAAAGCCTGATCTGCAGAAAACCATACTTAAACCTTAACAAATTTAATTATAAAGTCCTCATTTCCAGACCACTGAGGAGCAGCGAACAACATAAAACCTGATCAGCCTGCGAGTTACTCGCAGGCTGATCTGGTTTTATGTTGTTTGCATAGGTCTTTTCATGGTTTTCTCTATGAGGGAAAGGGTTAAAATAGAATGACTATGTAAATTATTTAACTGAGTAATCCTGTGTTCTTTCCTTACTGCAAAAATAAATATTTTGTCTTTTAAAATTTGGGAGAACACAAATTCTTTAAATTATCACAGATAAATAGACAATTCTGTTCTAAAACAGGAGCAGCACTACCAGGCACCCCTGTGCTTTACAGTGACATTCTTCTACTGAGAATCACCAGATCTAGTTACTTCATATGGGCATAATAAATGGCTGACCCAAACTTACAACAGACTTGTCTGCTCAAACCACTCTCAATATATTCAACCTAAGATGCCAAATATAGCCCAAACTTTCAGCCAATCCTCCCTATAAATTTTCCTCCTCTTCCACTTTTAGAGAAGATGATATTTTATTTATGGATTGAAGTCCAAGGCCCTGTGTATATGAGATAATGCAGCTATAACTTTCGGTTATAACCATATTGATCATAGCAGTATGGTTTGGGAAAGAAGTTTGGACAGACCATCAACACAATAATTATCATCACCACATTCATCATCATCATCTTACTTATAATCATTCACAATATAGCAGGGCTCTAAAACCTTGAGCAGTAAAATTAATGGCTGAAATATGTTGTTATAGAATTTCAACAAATCACTACTTTTTAAAATAAAAAGAAAAAAGACTATTTCAATCTTCTTCAGAAATAAATTTTCCATACCAAGAAAATGCACACAACAAATATCTGCCATGGTGATCATGAAGTTAATAAGTTGAAAATATAAAATCAAACAGACAGGACTACAACAAACTGTTTAAGTCTATATTGCACCGTTGCAGCAGAATTGCACATGCAAAGTCACACAACTGTTTTGACATCAGAGATTTCATATGTGTGTCTAGACACTTCAAAACAATCATCTTACACATCATTAATATTCAGCTCAGCAATTCACAGAGTTTATGCATATACATATCTACACAGTCATGGAAAGCTATAAATGACACAACCCTTGAATCACTTTAACCTTTTCCCTCATATAGACTCATTTTGATGCAGTTAATAGGTATCAAATAAAACCTGATCTGCAGAAAACCACAGTTAAACCTTACCAAATTTAATTACAAAATCCTCATTTCCAGACCACTGAGGAGCAGCGAACAGCATAAAACCTGATCAGCCTGCGAGTTACTCGCAGGCTGATCTGGTTTTATGTTGTTCGCATAGGTCTTTTCATGGTTTCCTCTATGAGGGAAAGGGTTAAAACTAGATCTACCAGCATGTACCAGGTATGTTACTGCTTATTTTTCATAACTCTGTAGATAAGGAGGTAATATTGTGTTTGTTAAAAGCCCATTATGCCTCCAAAAGCAGTGTATATTTTTCGGAAAGAAAAGCAAAGTGTGTGCTATACAGATTTGTTATGAGATGCAATCTGTACATACTCGTTGACGATGACATTTTTACAATGCATGAATAAGAAAGGATCTTTTACTAAAGATCATTCAAATGTATACAAAAATAACAAATTTGCGTATTCCACATATCTTCATTGTTTTCCCACAGACATTCCGTATGTCTCCGTTAGCAATCAAAAGTGCATAAATTAGTGACATAGCAGAGAAACAAATTGTGATTTGACGACAGTTTTTCAAATTCAAATTATTTCCAATTACAGATTGTCTTCGGGAATACACGTCAATGCAAAATGTAAACGATGAGAGTATTTTGACATCCATCCAAAATACTAAATTGCATAATTGATAAACATTTTCAATGCATTTAAATGTTTTTTTTACAAAAGATATTTATACATTATGTACCATTTGATTTAGTTTACAATATGTCAATTCTATTTTATATTTTCCTTTTTAATGAAAAGTGAATCATTATGAGATATTATGGGCCTTTAAGATTATGGGCCTTTAAGGGTTAATATCCCATCAATGGTGTTTCAGTAATTTGGACACTTTGTCTACATGAGACTGATCTATATTGCTGTCTCACCGTGATAATGTGGCATGATACCATACCTAGGTCCATTCCGAAGCACCAAGTAAGGGAGATAAATAAATAGTTTATAATGTATAGAGTCCAGAGATTGAACCCACATCGTTCTGTTTACAGGGTGGACACTCTAACCACTTTGCAACCAGGACGAGTAGATAAGATTATAGTCTAGCTTGTTTGACAATTAAGAAATTTTCTTTAGAGGACTTTACTTTACTTTACTCAGCCTAACTATTCTAATACATATTTCTGTATAACCGTTTATGAAATCTACCATAATTTTAATAAACATTCACTTTATTTCATGAGGTGTGGACTCTGATTTATGAGAGTATTTCACAAGTGCTTAGCATATAGAAGTCAACTCATGCATCTTGAAGGTGAGGTGAAGGGTACATGTTTCAAGGCCTGCCGCTGACAGCTAGAATATGATGAAACTGACGAGACTGTCACACTTCCATGGTTCATGTTTTATTTTGCATAAATATCATATTATTATTATGTAAATTCATAACTTCAGAATACTTAATTCCCTATAGATATAAACATTTACCCAACTTTCAAACTGGAAAACAAAATGAACAAAAAACAAGTTGTCGGAACGACACATATGCCCCCCTATGCATGATTTTTACATTTGAGGTCACTGTAACCTTGACTTTTGACCAAGTGACCCCAAAATCAATAGGGGTCATCTACTAGTCATGACCAATCACCCTATGAAGGTTGAGGAATGTGGGCCCAAGTGTTCTCCAGTTATTGATTGGAAATGATTTTCACATTTGAGATCACTGTGACCTTGACTTTTGACCAAATGACCCCAAAATCAGTAGGGGTCATCTACTAGTCATGACCAATCTCCCTATGCAGTTTGAGGAATGTTGGCTCAAGCGTTCTCCAGTTATTGATCAGAAACAAAGTGGTCTACCAATGATCCAACCAACCGACATTTGCAAAACGAAATGCCCCCTTTTTAGCTCACCTGAGCACAGCTCAGGGTGAGCTTTTGAGATACTTGATTGTCCGTCGTCCGTCAACAATTTTGATGTTTACACACTAGAGGCCACAATTTTGATCCAATCTTCCTCAAACTTGGTCAGAATGTTTGTCTTGATGATATCTTGAACCCTTTCGAAAATGGGTCAGGTTGGATCAAAAAGTAGGTCAGTAGGTCAAATCTTAGAAAAATCTTGTTTACACACTAAAGGCCACAGTTTTGATCCAATCTTCCTCAAACTTATTCAGATTGTTTGTCATGATGATATCTCGAACCAGTTTGAAAATGGGTGGGGCTGGACATAAATGTAGGTCAAATCTTAGAAAAATCTTGTTTATACTCTAAGGGCAACATTTTTGGTCCAATCATCCTCAAACTTTGGCAGAATGTTTGTCATGATGACATCTTTTGTGGATGGGGTCAGAAAATTCCTGAACATTGTTTCACCTCATCATCTTAATTCTAAAGCAATCTGTTTTGTACAGGCAATGAATGATACTTTTCTCAGGTGAGCGATCTAGGGCCATCTTGGCCCTCTTGTTTTTGAAGGAGGGCATAAAAAATCCTTAAAAATCTGCTATCAAACCAGTTCTTCTGATGTAGTTATTAGGAATAATTCTACAGCAAAAATTCTCACATTGTAATGACGACAAGAGTGTTCTCTGGAACGAGTGTGTCACCTGCTGAAGCGTGACGGAATTAGTGTGATGGACAGACAGACGACGGAAAAGTGATCCCTATGCGTCACCTTACGTATGCGGAAGCTTACAGCAGGTGACACAAAAAGTGAAACATTTTCTGAAGACTCAATACAGATTGTATATTTCTGATACATATGCCCTAAAGGAAGATAAATACAACTTTAAGTAATTATGGTACAATTATCAATCATGATTGTCGATGATGACATTAACATACACTGCACAATAAACCTGTCAAATGGATGACACACACATATGGTGTCCGCTATGATACTGTGTACTCAGCACACCAGACGTGCCTTCATTATATCAAACTGTATGCATATCTTTGCTTATGGTCAGCTATGAAGCTGTCTTAGTGTCATAAACCACGTTGTTCACGTATATGTATGCACAGCGTAATCATGGTATATAGTCCAAAGTTAACTCCACAGCTGACTGTAAGTGACCGGTTGCATACAGTTTGGTATACTGAACCAGTCCTGGGCCACACTGGCCCCCATGTCTTCCTCTTCCGTATTACAACCAGGAAACACATCAGATGACAACAAAACACTACTCAATATGTACACATCATTTTTAGAACAGAGTCACACTTAGTCTGGCTACATTAGTGCGTCAGCAATTTTACCCCCCAACTTAAGAAATGGAGACATTCAGGCTTCCACACCATAAAAATAGCCAGCCATCTCAATATGTTGAAAAGGAATGGCTTTTGTTTTGGTGTATGGTAGTGGTGACTCTGGTCTTGCTCTCACATTTACAAAGATGTGGGTACAAATCTGTTTCAACTCAGGCTCTATAACTAATCAATTATTTTGTACTTTATTTTTGTCATAAAGATCTGATCTGTTCTGGTAACCTTCACTTATGGTTGCAGAGTTACTTTAAGCAGCATCCTAGTGTTATAGACAGACTTGTATCTCATTTTGTTTGTCTCTTGTGAGTTTAATGTCCCAGTGACAATATTTAAATCATTCTGAGACATAGTGCTGCCACACTGCAGTATCACTGCAAAAGACAAGTGGAATATGATATCACACATATAGTCACATTATCCTGACACCTGGCCAACCAGTTCAGGAATTACCCCTATATGCTGATCAACAACCAAGGGAGCTCTACCAGTACCCTTTTCAAAAACTTTGGTATGTTGTGACTGAGGATCAAACCCACAACCTCCCGATTCCCAGACTGACACTCTAACCTCTTGGCCACTGTGACTGGTGATCTCATTTTCAGCTGGACAGTCAGTTGTGTACTAAGTGTTGACCTGTGACCTATAGTGACCTGAGAATATGACAGTGGATCTGTCCCCTGGAGCATCCTTCACCATACAAACACAGCTGCCCTCTACCATTCCAGTGATCAGACGATGATTAAACTGATATCCTCCTCACTAAATTAGACACAGGCTGGATTTATCAGGACCTGAACTATATGGTGAACTTTAAACACTTACATATACATGTATGATTTATTTTCATTCTCATTTCTGTACAGGCTCAAATGAAATTTATCATAAAATTGATTCAATCAAATTTGCTCGAAAGTTGTATGATACTAGAACCTTCTCTGATAGAGCCTATTGGTGTAAGTAATCAGTGTTACTCTTGACCTTTTTCCTCCCCCTTTCTTTTTTCTTCATCTCTTAGCTGACTATAAAACTATTCCGTCTTCTATTTCTTACATACACATACTTAGACCAGTTAACCCTTAAAATATTTCCATAATAAAACTACAGATCTTTTCTGTTTTGTTTTCACAGGATGAGCATGACAAAAGCCACGATTCAATAAGTTTACAGTCTTAGGATAAGACTTCAAGTAGGGGTACATGCAGGGAATACAGACAAGTCCATCAAAATATAATGAATGGAGTAACAGGAAAAAATACCTCCCCTCCCCCAACTTTCATCACAGCTGACATGTTATGTATTGATTTGTCAACAAAAACTGGGAATAAAGATCTCTGTTATTGGAAATCAGAGGCTGAGTTACTGAGTTTTTCTCTGCTTTGATCACATGACCTGGATAGACCAATCAGAGTTCAGGATATTGGAGAAAACTGCTACGCTGGTACTGCTCAGCTAGAGGTACATGATGTGAATAGGAAACTGGCCTGTGTTTATCGAGGTGTAAAGATTAACTTCTACACAGTGTGCCTGTGTGTTACAGTCACAATACATGTGATAGTTCCCAACAGTGGCTAGTGCGTGGCACACACAGAAATTAAAACAAGCCTGGATTATGACACCATGCTTCCCTACAATTTGCTGTTCTTGAAAACATAGGAATTCTTTTGTTTCTATCATGGTAAGTAATTCTTTGTACCTGTCCACCTCTCCTGTATCATTCTCACAGCACTACTGCAGACAAAGACGGGATATCAGACTATGTACACCACACAACTTTCATCTATCATAAACTGATATATCAGTCTTTCATGCTTCTCTGTGCCTCTTTGTTTTTCTCTCAGTAAGCCAAACAAACTGACAGAATGCCTTCAGTTACTGAATTCTTTGCTAGTTCTGATGAGATTGGGTTATCATCACAACTATATAAATCATGCTTTTGTCCAGTCTTTTGATTAATATCAGATACCACTGGATGTTTGATTTTTATATTTAAATATTTAGATTTCTGTTGAAATGAGAAGTATAAGGAAGAAAGGAGTTTTTGGTAACAATGAAAAACACAGAGTTGTTGCCAAATGATTTCAAGCAACAGTAATCAGTTTGATTCCAAGTCAAAGAAAACCCACACTTTATGCGCACATCATGTTCAGGTATGCATACAATTAAGTCTAAGATAATGAGATAATTGCAGGCCGCAGCTGGTTGTTTCCCAGGTACAGCAACAGCCAGCCTGTGTTGGGGAGATCATCAGCACGCTTAAAGATCAGTCTGTGGATTACACTGGAGTTTTAAATGATTCCACACAGCTGGTTTAGATGAAATCTCTCTTCATGTTAACACTCTCATTTTCACCTAAATATAACCTCTGCAAATAACTCTGCTCTGTTTTTAAACACTCTGTCCCTTTAAACACTCTGTCCCTTTCATTCTCAACTTAACATTAAGTATTAACATTTCAATGTGTGCAACTTCAAAGAAATTTAGGTATCTTAATTCTAAAGCAAATAAACTTTATAGTCTTATGTGCTGCTTAAAACATGTTCAATAACTAGAGACAATAATGAAACAATGGCCTGGAATTATTCTCTTTGTAACCTTCTGCAACATTTGTAATGAAACCTTACAGAACTTAACTAAGACCTGGGAAAAGAAGGGACAAAGTCAGGTCATCCAATCAGCTTCCTCCAATATTGCTGCATACATTTCTAATAAATAAAGACCGTAATAAAAACATGTTTGTTGATATTTTTTTTTTTTTTTTCAATTTTGAGACAGCTGTCTATTAATGCAATCTCTAACTGTAGTTGATTTCTATTTATTCATGGAAAGTCATGCAAATTTAATGTGAGCAAATGAACAAGATTCATGGCAACCCCTTCACTGACACACCTGATATTTAATCTAAAATCTCATTTGCTTTATCTTAATTAGAAAATTATTACATGACCAAAAAGTTAAAAAACAAAACAAAACATTAACCTTCCTTATGATTGGCAACAATCATGGGTTTCAACTTGTGTTTCAGTTTTGTATGTATTTGTATGATAAACAATTCATAAGGCAGTAAATCAAGTTCAGGTTTACAAAAATGTACATACAAGGCAAACACTGTTTGTAATAATTTTCAAGACACAAACACTTACACAGTAGTAGGGTAAACATTAGAGTCAGGAAACAAAACATCTGAGGAGCATGTAAGCATGTTTCAACTTCAGATAAGATGAGATGGAGGAAGAACTTCAACAACAGTTATATGACCATTTCTTATCTTTACTGGAGGGCCAACAGCAGGGCATCCGGCCTGGCACTTGAGGCCTGACAGGTCATCAAACACAGCTAACCCCTTGTCACTTAGATGTTATACATGCTCTTCACAACAACCATAAACAGATAGCCTCACTAGAATAGCCTTTGATATTGTGGTGGTGTCATTTATTTACCATAAGCTGAGCATTTTAACCCTTTCCCTCATATAGACTCATTTTGACGCACTCAGAAGGTACCACATAAAGCCTGATCTGCAGAAAACCACAGTTAAACCTTACCAAATTTAATTACAAAATCCTCATTTCCAGACCACTGAGGAGCAGCGAACAGCATAAAACCTGATCAGCCTGCGAGTTACTCGCAGGCTGATCTGGTTTTATGCTGTTCGCATAGGTCTTTTCATGGTGTCCTCTATGAGGGAAAGGGTTAATTACTGTGAAACTGTTCATTCTGAAATTCAAAAAAATACATCTACTGAAAACAATATCAAAGGATTCATTCATCTGTAGTTCATAAAACTTTAATGGACTGTGGGAAACACCCAGCCTCATGTGATTTGTTTTCTGTTACGAGCCTGATACTCAAGATAAGGGCCAAGGCTGGCCATACAATCTCCTCACTCAGTTATAACAGTTGCTGACTTTGCAAAAAGCGAGCCACATCGCCTGACAGTCTACATCCTCACTCAACATTCAACTATTACCATGATAATACCATAAAACCTTTCATCAACATATTAAAATCTCAGCTTTCTCTCCTTATCAAAACCATATGCATGATCACATGACTTGTTCATTTCTCACTCAATTACTTTCACAATCCAGTGCACATTCTACTGATCTAGATGAATAAAGTAAACAACACATACAGCTCTCAAGCCAATGTCTACGTATAAACAGTTACTAATGAAGAAAGGAAAATCTCCTGCAGATTTCTAACCCTTTCTTCTACACATATGATCATAATTTATTAACAAATTACTGTTCTTCTAATAGTCAAGCAGGACAAAAAAAAAATTTGTGTATGCTCTAAACCCAAGAACAACCCCTCTAATATGTAGACAACCAGGGCTGCATACTATGCTTTAGCCCCGCTGACACTACCATTGTGTGGTGATCTGGCCCTGTGATCAAACCATGTCCAGTTTCCTGGTCTCTCATCAACTTCCCTATAATTTCCTTGTTTATTTTGTCAACTGAACTCTTATGGCTAAAACTTTTTTATCTTTACCACATGGTCTACGTGATGTTTACTTCTTATGTTACTTCTTACAAGCTTTCAACATATACTGTTGTTCTTTTGCCATCTCTGCAAATTCTTCAATAAGCCGAAATTCACATACTTTAAACCAAGTGTAATATGTTCTTATCACAAGTTTCCCATTAAAATTTAGGAGCAAGAGGCAATTTACAGTTTGTCTTACATACCTTATTATTATGCTACTACTACAAAAAACCTCTAGCGCCTGCTTGTTTCGTTAAGACTGCATTTTCAATCAATTGTTCCAGCTGACTTAAACTACCAGCATAACTAGGTAACCCCCATTTCCAATTAATTGCAAAGGATTAAGTTCAGTCTGTACACCAAAACAAGCCAAGTACATTAAATGGTCAGGCCTGTTATCACCACTATAAAGACAGGTAATTATTTCTATGTGGGGCCCTGAAGTCAGCTCACACGTGTTTATCCTCAATGGACAAGGTTGCCCGGTGACAATGGCACAATTACAGCGCTGGTACATCCGCCATATGTTTATGTCCTCAATATTCATACACATAATTCACAATACAAGTGGCCCTTCAAGATGGTGTTGATATAAGATATCCAGGGATGTTCTCATTGTCTGCCTTCCACAGCACATACAGTAATGGATTATACTTGTCTTCTGAGTGATCCTTCAAAAAGGTATTTCAGGAAACTTGTGGTTGCTTTTTTCTTTATTCACTAAGCTGTTATTTTCAATTCTGCTGATGTTAACCCTTTCCCTCATAGAGGAAACCATGAAAAGACCTATGCGAACAACATAAAACCAGATCAGCCTGCGAGTAACTCGCAGGCTGATCAGGTTTTATGCTGTTCGCTGCTCCTCAGTGGTCTGGAAATGAGGACTTTATAATTAAATTTGGTAAGGTTTAACTGTGGTTTTCTGCATATCAGGCTTTATGTGGTACCTATTGAGTGTGTCAAAATGAGTCTATATGAGGGAAAGGGTTAAATTGGTATTCATAATATACCCTGATTACAATTATATTTGTGGATATACATAACCACAATAACCAGGACACAAACTGGAGTGTTTTGTTTTTTCCTCTGAATCATTTACCTCTATCTTATGTTATAGAAAGAATTCTATACATTCAGACAAACACTAAAAAAAAAGCAGAGTAACTATCTTAAAAATAAATAAATATGCATCAAATATGCAAAATTATACATAAACAATGATCTACCATTACATACTGTAGATAGAGGAAACCACCAGTATTTTTACAACTACAATATATAAACATATCACTATTCAGAACAATATGTTTCCTCTCTATTTCAACACAAAACCCCTCTCATAGTGTGGATAGCAACATGACATTCTCAAGCAACCAATATAAACCCAGATCAACCAGGAAGGAGACTCTCAACAAAGCTACTAAACAATCAAGATATCTAACAAAATTAAAAAGCTCTGGAGCATATAAACCGTTGGTTTTTTGATACACATTAGAACAATTTAAAGAATCAGCTGAGTTTGTGAGACAAAGATGTAAGACTTAAACCTGGAACTAAAAGCTAACACTTCAAGGCCGGAACAAGTTTTTCAGACTTGTTTCATGATTAATCAAGTTTTACATTGGTTTAATAAGGCTTCCGGATACACCAAACTACAGTCATGGAGTCCTTTACCTCCAGCAAGGGTTTTACATAAAACCAAACAAACAATAGATGCCTTTTATCCAAATGGAGCCAGGCATCAAGGCCACAAACACTGATAACACTGGTGTCTGTAACAAATTGCCCTGTTATTTGAGTGCTATAGACCGTAAGTGACATGATAACTGAAAGTAGGTCTACAATCATCACACTGAGAGTGTGTGACATCTAGAACTGATTATTGTGTAGGATATAGCAAACAACATATGAAGCATCATTCTAATTATCGTGAAGTTAAAACACTGAGACTAAATTAACATGACGCAAAATTCTCCGAAATGAATATGCATACCGGTTTAACCAGTGAAAAGCTGTACAAACCTCCGACAAACAAATGCATGTGAATCTTGTTTTCAGTATAGTTATCTTAGTTCAACAACCTCAGACAAACATTTGTTGGGGCAGGGATATACCTGTTTTGGAGTCAAATTAATTCATTCACTGTCATGCAGAGATCAAAATTATATACTGTCAAATATGATACAGAGTATCAAAAATGTTATCAACACATTGATGAAACGTTTTCATCTACATTGTACATTATTTTCTTCTAAACTGACTGATATGTAATTTATAGAACATACAATGCATCACAAACCCCTCATTACGTATGTATGAGGGTAGGCTACAGGAAATAACACCTTCTGTGATTGTAAGCTATCTTCATCAAGTTCAGCATGTGTCTTCATGGTAAGGATACATTTGATATCTTTTAATGTGTCAAGTAAAGGTATTTGCATGTCAGATCCTCAGACTTACTGTACATGCTCATTAGGAACATGTTCTTTAATGGAGACAGTCTTAAACTGATGTCATCAGTGTTTCACATCTTCTGGGATAATGCAAGTAACATGAACAAAACTTGAAGGCTGGACAGGTTTTGTTTTATTTACCATTCACAAATCATGTTTATTATTTACTAACTAAATGCAATTCAGAAAAGTGTGATTGAAAAAAAAAAGAAGATATAGATTACTTGTAGGTTATTTGGGTCAAAATGATTTTATATTAAGATACGAGAATAAATACTTCAATCTCTACTAACACCAATCCAGATATTCCAATTGGTTCTTTTCTACCTGTAGACTTATATACCAATAAAATGACAGTCATCCTCAATTAGCCCATCATGAATGAGTTAGGTCCTGTTGCCATGGCACCTGACTAGATGGCCATATCAGTCACAGTCCCTGCCTGCTGTTTTTCTCTTACATACGACAATGCCTCTTAAATTGCCATGGAGACAATAATTGTTTGTGACAAGCCTCTTGTTTAACCCTTTCCCTCATAGAGGACACCATGAAAAAACCTATGCGAACAGCATAAAACCAGATCAGCCTGCGAGTAACTCGCAGGTTGATCAGGTTTTATGCTGTTCGCTGCTCCTCAGTGGTCTGGAAATGAGGATTTTGTAATTAAATTTGGTAAGGTTTAACTGTGGTTTTCTGCAGATCAGGCTTTATGTGATACCTATCGAGGGCGTCAAAATGGGTATATATGAGGGAAAGGGTTAAACAGCCTGTCAAACAAGAACCTACTAATAAGCCCGACACTGCTGGTCATGATTATCCTCCTATCCCTGACTGCCATGGTGCATGGTCTAACCTTTCTTCCAAGTCTGGTGATGATGAATGTGTTTGTATAGAGAAGTCATAGCTTTTTTCCTGCATAATTTTCTATCCTAGACCATGTTATGGAAATGAACCCGTGCAGTGTCAGTTCAATTACTCTGACATGTTTCTGCAAACATTCTTAAATGTTACAATCAATTATCTGGATCTTGCTAGAAATACACTCAGTGTTGTTAAACACTGACCCCCACAGTCACATTTATTATCTAGCCAATCTCGTTATCAACAGCAATATCAGCCATTATCCGCCCCTACAATAGTGCAATAGTATGACCTGTCCCACATTTGTGCCCCCCTCTGTACCAGGTACAGGATATCATTGTCTCTATAAGTATATTGACTATTAATATGATAGCCCCTGCCCTGGTCAGTGTGTTGTTACTCCTACACCAGCCTCCCCCACTGGATTTAACTTGAGTGATTTTCAAATCAATATAGCTCCTCCAGAAATCCTGGACTACTAGCTTAACTTTTATGTGAGTATTCAAGCTCTTTATTGATTTCAAGGTATATATTCTAAATTTATCTTTCAAGTTTTCAAATATTTCAAGCAAGTTAATATATTATATTCATTCCATTGTCCTAGAACACCAATTTTGTTATAGTTTTTTTTATTTATTTTTTTATTTTCAAAAACAGATACGTCACTGACAGATTCACGGTGACACCAGAACAATATTTGCCATCAATGAATCCCCCCTTCTCCTCTTAAAGTAAAGGAAATGGAGTAATTAAAGAAATGACACAACAGAAAGCTCTCCTTGCAAATCCACCAGCAAAAGAAGTCTTCAACATCAGGATATTTATGCTTGAAATGGGGAAGAAAAAACATCCCTCATGATGAGCCTTTATAAAATATACATAATACATGCATTGCAAATGAAGGTCAAAGTCCTTGTCTGTTTAAACTGTTCGCTATCATGTACATGACTTGCCTTAGGTTCCACTTGGTCAAGAGGTCCATTTCCTTTCATGTCAGGCTCTAATTATACTTTGGTCAATTATGGACTGAGACTTTGAGCTTGGATCTAGTCTACATTAATCCTCCTAGGCATCTGACATGGCATATGTAACATAGTATTTTGCCAATGCAACAAATGATACATCAAGTAGATAGATAACCAAGATCCATTCCCTACATTGTGGTAAAAGTTCATTATCTGGTATGCATGCTAAGAGAACGGAAAAGAGTGTGATTACTGTGTCTTTTTTTGACAAGTGACAGGAAGTGTTACGAATGTAAAAAAATAGAAATAAAACCTAGTTATTATAAAAACAAAGAAATACACAGTGCCAAAAGGCATCCTTCTTATCTACAGAAGTAGAGCTTGTCACGGAGAATGAATCAATGTAATTCAAAGAACTGTAAAAACAGCAAGATGACTCTACTAGGCCATCAACACCTCATCTACCATTCCAGCATATAGAGGAGGTAGTCATCAAAGGTTTTATTATGCATGTGAGACTTTACAATCACCACCCAGTGTAATAACACTGGAATGATGATGAATACATGGAGCTGCAATCCAATTGTCTCCTCTCTATCATATCTGAGTTCAATTTCCCCATTTTCAGATGACAATAACAATGGAATACCAATAAAAAAAATAAACAATATGATAACACAGAAGCTTATAAAGAAAGATAAAAACTGAACTGATAAACATGGACCATAATCTCTCTAGCTATGATTACAATGTACTGACCAAGTTTTCATTTCGATACCAAACTAAGCCACAGTTCTACTGAAGGAAACAGATCTGCAAGTTTACACAAAAACATAAAAACCAGGTACAAATCATAAAATTTGAACCAAGTTGCAACATTACTATTTTCAATATGGAGAATTAGACAAATAATTGTGTTGGAAGAATCAGAAGCTCAATAATTTAAATATTTTCAAAATTTCCAAAGGGAAAAATTGCGCTCAGTAGTTAGACAAGAAGAACAAGATAATCATAGGAGGCAGACCATCTTACACTGAAAACAAACGTTCTTCATAAGAAAGCTATCAATATTCCTAGGGAAGGAATGGCCAGACAGAAACTGAAATGCCAAGGGACCAAAGTAGGAGATAATATCTCTATCAGAAATCACTCTCTCTACCAACAATATAGGCCTCAGTAATTGGTTGTGGAGCTACAGAGCTTTGTCGTGAAGTTACCATCTTGCCAATTGATCATTGGGTAATCAACAAATAATATTAGTAACAATACTAAACCCAATTGTCACATGGTGTTCATCTACATCCTACAGACACTACACTGTCTAGAATGTAAGCTTATGACTATTTCTCCACTCAGGACACTTTGTCTAACCTAAGAATTCACTTTGACCAGCTCATGTCACCAGCTTTACAGATGATTAGAGGCATTAAAAACCTTGACCCAGAGTTGTCCAGAATCAGCTACTGATTATCATTGTCTTGACCCAGGGCTGTCCAGAATCAGCTACTGATTATCATTGTCTTGACCCAGGGCTGTCCAGAATCAGCTACTGATTATCATTGTCTTGACCCAGGGCTGTCCAGAATCAGCTACTGATTATCATTGTCTTGACCCAGGGCTGTCCAGAATCAGCACTGATTATCATTGTCTTGACCCAGGGCTGTCCAGAATCAGCTACTGGTTATCATTGTCTTGAACCAGGGCTGTCCAGAATCAGCTACTGATTATCATTGTCTTGAAACAGGGCTGTCCAGAATCAGCTACTGATTATCATTGTCTTGACCCAGGGCTGTCCAGAATCAGCTACTGATTATCATTGTCTTGAAACAGGGCTGTCCAGAATCAGCTACTGATTATCATTGTCTTGACCCAGGGCTGTCCAGAATCAGCTACTGATTATCATTGTCTTGAAACAGGGCTGTCCAGAATCAGCTACTGATTATCATTGTCTTGACCCAGGGCTGTCCAGAATCAGCTACTGATTATCATTGTCTTGACCCAGGGCTGTCCAGAATCAGCTACTGATTATCACCGTCTTGAACCAGGGCTGCCCAGAATCAGCTACTGATTATCATTACCCAGGGCTGTCCAGAATCAGCTACTGATTATCAATGTCTTGAACCAGGGCTGTCCAGAATCAGCTACTGATTATCATTGTCTTGACCCAGGGCTGTCCAGAATCAGCTACTGGTTATCATTGTCTTGAACCAGGGCTGTCCAGAATCAGCTACTGATTATCATTGTCTTGACCCAGGGCTGTCCAGAATCAGCTACTGATTATCATTGTCTTCTCTCCTTGCGGTTCCTCTACAGTCGTTCCTGCCACTTGCTGGATATAAGATTAGCAACTGATGAGATGTTTGCCAGCTCAGTATTATGTGTGCTTCATGATTCTTACGGTGAGGCGAGATCCAGTCTGAAGTCATGGATTTCAAAGTCCGCCATTTATCCATCATTTTAGCTTTTTTGATGATGTGCTGTTTTCAGTTAGGTCTACTGTGAATCAGTGGTGATTATTGTGTGTGTTGTCCCGATAAAGAAAACATGCCATCCTAAATGGAACTTAGCCCTGAAAAAGTCCTTGAATTTCTTGCTTCATTAAGACATTTCCTGTGCTACATGATTTAAAGAATAAAATGAACTTAAGAAAGTTTTGACTTGGAGAAATGAGCAATCATAGTAAATCAATACAGTTTGTCCTCTTCATGCTCTAAGGTTATACCTTCCATATGCAAATGCTGAAAAACAGCTTTCACTTCATACTTCATAGTTTAGAAATGCCCTAGAAGGAACCTTTGGGTAGGCTAAAACTTGACAAATGTTTACCATTAGTCATCAATGCATTAAGGAAACATATTTCTTACTTTTCATGAAATATTTATGTTTTCTTAAAGTTTTATGTCTCGGCACATTAATGAATCTTTCTGTAGAGTGAAAACTGATGGCAGCTCAAAAACAAATAGGAAACAAACATGTTCAGTAAATGTTTGTTTGAAGTGCTTTTTGCTCTGACATTTAAAGTTTATAGAAAGGCAATGACATGGATGACTAATACTGTATGGTTTCTGCAGCAATCAGATCATAAATCACAGGTATCCATTAGCAAAACATGCCAGCCAATTCTTCATTTTCTTGTTGTGTTTGTGGTGCTGCAGTTTATACAAAATCATTTTTTTCTGTATTCACATAAATACAGTTTTAACTAAATAATTAAGTTCTAGAGATTTCAATTAACTAGATTTAAGACTTTATCACATTGTTCTGAAATTCTGATGACATAAAGTCAAAGGGCTTATGAGTAATGAATATTCTTGCTACTAAAAAACAGTATATTAGACATGCAGCTTAATCAATTATAAAACTTTGTAAATAATGGAGATATGCCTATATATACAAGAAACTACAAATGACAGGTCTGATTCTTTTTGTGATATTTCTAGGCCTAAGCTTTGTTCTCTCCCTCAATAATTAATCTACCAGCAATAACCTCTCCCCAGTACAGGCACTCACTTTCATCTTGATCTTGTTGGGGTGCCAATACCCAAAACAAGCTGTCAATATCCAAGGCCAGTGCCAGTTTGCAACATCAGCAATGCCAATGACCATGCTCCTGCCATGTGTCTTCCCTTCCTTGATGTTAGAAAGGTTCAACACCACTCAAATAACTAGACCTAGGTTATAAGGGTTCAGCAACTCAATTAATTGACAAGGACTAGGTTACAGAGGTTCAACAACACTCAATTGCCTAGAACTAGGTCAAGAGAGGTTCAACACCACTCAACTGCCTAGAACTAGGTTACAAAGGTTCAACACTACTCAACGGACAAACGCTATATTACAGAGGTTCAACACAACTCAATTGCCAAGAACTAGGTCAAGAGATTCAACACCACTCAACTGCCTAAACTAGATTAAAAGAGATTCAACACCACTCAACTGCCTAGAACTAGGTTAAAAGAGATTCAATACCACTAAACTGACAAGAAACAAGGTTACAAAGGTTCAATACCATTAAACTGACAAGAAACTAGGTTACAAAGGTTCAATACCACTAAACTGACAAGAAACAAGGTTACAAAGGTTCAATACCACTAAACTGACAAGAAACTAGGTTACAAAGGTTCAATACCACTAAACTGACAAGAAAATAGGTTACAAAGGTTCAATACCACTAAACTGACAAGAAACTAGGTTACAAAGGTTCAATACCACTAAACTGACAAGAAACTAGGTTACAAAGGTTCAATACCACTAAACTGACAAGAAACTAGGTTACAAAGGTTCAATACCACTCCTTTGACAAGGACTAGGTTAAAAGATATTCAATAACATCAACTGACAAAAACAAGTTTAAAGTGTAATATAAACAGCCTGATAAAGCTAAGAAAATAATATCATTGAGTTTCTTGAATAGTTTCAATGTCACCTTCATAAAACAAAGCCTAGGTTAACCCTTTACCTCATATAGACTCATTTTGATGCACTCTATAGGTACCACATAAAGCCTGATCTGCAGAAAACCACAGTTAAACCTTACCAACTTTAATTATAAAGTCCTCATTTCCAGACCCCTGAGGAGCAGCGAACAGCATAAAACCTGATCAGCCTGTGAGTTACTCACAGGCTGATCTGGTTTTATGCAGTTTGCATAGGTCTTTTCATGGTGTCCTCTATGAGGGAAAGGGTTAAACATTAGTAATGACAGAAAGGACTATGATGTACACATTGTTTGATTGTTGACAACATAGAAGAATGGTTTCTGACAAACTTGTTTTCAACTGTATAAGATTTCAATTACTTATTTAATCTAGATAATTTCTTGATGGAATATACTGAGAATTAACTACAAATAAAAACATGACTCACAGCAGTCTCAACCAAATTAAATGAAGAACAGTAGTTCATATGTTTCTCAAAAGCAAAATAGTCAATAATCAATATTGTTGTACCAGATATAGGCCTATCTTTGATGGCTGATCTTGCCCAACATAAAATCACCTGATCTTTGACCTTGGCAGACACAGCAGCTGGGGTGCATGTTAGTAAAGTTTACAGTTAAAACTACTAGTTGTCAGCTACTCCTTCAGAAGTAATAAGTAGTCCCTGTAGCCCTGTAAGTATCTGGCAAGACCAGTTTTTCCTTGTTTTCTTTCCTTGTGTAGCTTTTGCTGTTCCCTTGGTGACCATGTTAAGAGCTGATTATTCAGGGAGAGTGCTAGACCTCTAACCATACTCACCAGCACTATCCATCAGTGAGAGGAATGCTGGGAAAATAACCCATACCTCTCCACCAGTTGGAAAGCATAAGGGAAAAATATCACTGAGAGAGTACTGGGGAAAATGGCAGTTGAGTTTGCTTGCCAAAATGTGTTCCATGATGTTAGGAAGCTTTAAAGCCTGGTTGTTAGAAATGTGAAAGTGATTATCTACTAATGAGAACTGAATTGGATTATTTCGTAACTGGTAACTACTGCTAACATACTAATAAGCAGAGAAAATTGTCTTATAAATGCGAAAATATGGATCTTATCTGAATATGTGCATCAGATATAGTTTTCAAATCATCTGTAATATAAATAAACTAACCTTATATGTGACATTTACAGTAATTGTTTTTTTTTATTACTTGATAATCATTTTCCCATGGGAAAAAATTAATACAAGGACTCATTTTTCTACTAAAAAAATGAATGAATGTTTTTTTTTTTTTAAACAAATTCTATTGAATAACATAAAGCAAGTTTCTGAGACATATTAGTTTTCCTATACATTTATTTTACTGTATTTTGACACTTTAGCAAACGGAACAAAACCTCTTGTTTGCTCTCTGTCTGAACAGCAGATAAAAATCCATTGTTTCATATACCATTTTAAAGTTCAGTGAATTAATTTTCATCAAGTCATAAGTTTGTAAATGAATATTCATAAGGTAAAGGGTTAATCAGAAAATGCCTAGGCAACCCGATAAGAAATACACTATAGACATTTATTAACTATGTATGATGTGGCTACTAAGATCTTTTCTTGAAAAGACATTTGTCATAGACCATAATTTTTGGTGAAACCTGTCCAAGGCAGATCTTCCATTTAAATATTTGCCAAAGAAGATCTTAACTTGCAAATGGCAGAAAAAGAGAGGGTAAACATTGTGAAGTAAGGTGATCAATTCATCAATACACTTCTGTCTCTACAAAAGTATACAGTGGTTTCTCATCAATAAGTATCCTCTGGTGTTATATTAACAATCAGGCTCTAGTTCTCCTGGTAAACAGAAACAAGTTAGACAGTAAGCATGCGACTCACTTCTGACAAATGAGCAGGAAAAAACTTTTCATTTATAACATAACAGCAGTTTTCAAGTTTTACATGTGAATCAGTGAGTCAAGTGCAATTAAAACTTGCTCATAGCAGTTCATTACGGGACACACTGGAGAACACAGAATGGTCAGGCGTCAAAAAGAACCTATGTTCTACTGGTATCAATAATGTCAGAATTAGGATAACAATTAAGGAAATCAATAAAAAGATCAATATAATGAAGTGTGTGGTCTACAGCCACCAGTCAATCTATCAATGTCATTGGGCCAGTCCCCTGGTTGTATCATTCACAACACTGACCATTTAAAGTAATTCATTGTTTTGTAACCCTCCAGCCACTGCTGCAACACTGTTTGACTGGCAAATATTTTTTCATATGGATCAAGTTTTACACAGTACAATGGTTGAAGTCATTTTCACGCAAAAACATGAAGTGAATTTATTACAAAACTGGTCACCTGGTATCAGATTACTGAAGTCATTCCCAGTTCATTAATTATTTAATTCATGATGTCTGGTTGGTAAATGATGATGGATACCACAATGAATAATAAATTCAATAATGAAAATGACAAATCCAGTTGTCTTTTAGAGCAAATATTTGAAAAAGTAATAAAATATGGCAAAGAACTGTTTTTGACATTCTCGTTTTGCTTATATTAACCCTTTCCCTCATAGAAGACACCATGAAAAGACCTATGCGAACAGAATAAAACCAGATCAGCCTGCGAGTAACTAGCAGGCTGATCAGGTTTTATGCTGTTCGCTGCTCCTCAGTGGTCTGGAAATGAGGATTTTATAATTAAATTTGGTAAGGTTTAACTGTGGTTTTCTGCAGATCAGGCTTTATGTGTTACCTATTGAGTGCGTCAAAATGAGTCTATATGAGGGAAAGAGTTATACTGCCTCGATCTTTGACTTCACTCCCTTCATTAATCAGATTTTCCAAGAGCTGCCAGTTTTCATCAGCAATTGTTTATTTAGATATGTATTCCTGTGTATTTAAAAGCTGTGAAATGTATCTGAGCTTAGTGTTGTAGTAATTTAAGAGGAATATTGAACCAAACACGGATTGAAATCCCCTGTAATATATTTTAACTGTCACAGCTGCAAATCAGGTTTTCCCAAATGATGGATTTAACTTGGTTATATGTATTCAACATTAAAGTGTGACCGAGTTGCTTTAACTGTGGACAGGAAGGCTGCTTGTGATTTTCCTGATAAATTATATATTGATTGTATTAATCTGGGAATGTTTGCCTCCATAATGAACTGTGTAATCAATCAGAGAGAAACATTTTGGTAACCATGTACTGTGGACTTCCCAAGCAATCCACTACTCTTTTATTCCACTCCAAGAGGAAGCATTATCTGTTTTCAATACATCTTGACTATGTATTGCACATTCATCATGATGTTAATGACAATACAGGGACAGTTGGGGCTTTTCTCATCCCCTCCACACGTCTTTAAAAACATATTATGAATTGGCCATTAAAGCTTGAGGAGAACATCAGCATATATAAAAAGAAGGTTGAAGGCACCTTCTGGTAGTCATAGATGAAATGAAGTCATACATTAGAATGACAATACAAATGTTGTGGAGCATGTTGCTAATCTGGTTATACTTCATGTGGCATGGCTGACTGGGACAATCCTGGGGCTGAGATACCCCTGGATACTGACAACCACATTTATTGATTGCTACTGACAAGCCAGCTGAGAACAGTGGTGCAGATTGTCTTACATCTAAATGGAATCTAGCCACCAGCTGTCTATTATCTACATGAATACTCACAACAATTGGACCTTTTCACCCCAATCTGCCTCATAACTTGTACATATTTATAATGATCTTCATACATGGCTGATAAACAGAATTCTGTGAATTATTGATGAGTTATTAATCATTCAGCTTCTAGGGTGGCACAAGGTATGCAGTAGGTCAAATGAATTATTAAATCATACTGACAATAAGAAAAGTCTTTTCATTTACTGACCTGAAAAAAAGATAGCAAGATTATATAAGTCAGTTCTGCTTAACCCTTTCCCTCATATAGACTCATTTTGACGCCCTCAATAGGTATCACATAAAGCCTGATCTGCAGAAAACCACAGTTAAACCTTTCAAATTTATTTACAAAATCCTCATTTCCAGACCACTGAGGAGCAGCGAACAGCATAAAACCTGATCAGCCTGCGAGTTACTCGCAGGCTGATCTGGTTTTATGCTGTTTGCATAGGTCTTTTCATGGTGTCCTCTATGAGGGAAAGGGTTAAATAATAGAAGTTTTTCTTCAGCATCTAAACAGAGAAGAATAATATCTGACCATGTTCTTTATTTAAAGAAAACTTGATTTAACAAGAAATCTGCAGTCACCAGCTAGTCAAAACAGTTGCTAGTCAGTTAACTATTGAGCACATGCCTGAAGGTGATCCACCAATTAACATGGTGGCATCATACTAATGGTAGAGATGGACCCCCTACAGCTACAGTTATAACCTACTCAACACCGTTCATATGGTTACGATATCTAACATTCACTGCTTGTATATATGTGAATATCATTTCTGCAGTAAACAGTTTTTTCAAGCTTTATTATCTGCAGTAATTCAAGAAATGATAGCACCTACGTCATAATCTTATCATATTTTATATTGATAATATCAAGACTTCTGTAACATACCTCTAGACGTTTTACAAACAATTTAACAAGGGAATACTCATGAGGTATATATGATAGTGTTAATGTTTCCAAGGAAACTTATTATAATGTTCATACCTGCTTATTGTTATATTTTGACCAAGATTTTCACAAATACTTTTTTTTCCCCCAGATCTGAGTCCAAAGATGGCCATTAGCCTCTAGAGAACTAGCAGCTGGCACTACAAGGAAAGCGGGCAAGCAGCTCTGACCCCATCCTACCAGTCCACTCTTCCTGGATGCCAGCTGCAGACCAGACACTATGAAGACATCACTTCTCATCACTCTAGTGACATTGCTTGGATCCACCAGCCTGGCACAAGATGGAGTCAGGTGTCCGGCACTATGCCAATGTCAGACCTCAGAAAACTTCATCCATGTGAAGTGTGTTAATCAGTCACTGACTGAGCTGCCAACTGATATTCCAGCTGAAGTTAAAACACTTGATATTGCAGGAAATCTGATTGAAAGTCTGGTTGGTGTTCTTCAGAACTTTACTGAGCTTAACACGTTGAACATCAGTTTCAATAAGATATCCAGTCTTGGCAGTGGAGACTTTATCAGCAATCATCAACTGAGCTACCTTAACTTACAGGGTAATCAAGTAAGCCATGTAGATCCAGGATCACTGAACAATCTGTCAAATCTTGAGGTCTTAAACCTGGGGAGTAATGCCATACATGCAATTAACAGTGCAATATTTCATGGACTAACAAGCCTATCAGAAATGTACCTGTCTGGGAACAATATTTCTAGCATCTCTGAAGATGCTTTTACATCGCTCACTTTGCTATCTGTTGTGGATCTCAGTGATAACGATATCAGGGATTTACCCTATAAAGTGTTTAGTGACTTAGGGGAATTAGTTGTGTTAAACCTGAGTTACAACTCAATAAAAGTAATAAATGGAGACGATTTCCATGCAAACAATAGCATCAGGCATTTGGACTTGTCTCATAATTTTATAACAGATTTATTTGATATATCATTTCATGATGCTGAAGTTCTTGATTTAAGCTGGAACAATATTACTAACTTAACCAGTAAAATGTTCAGTTCCATGGATACTCTAACAGCTTTAACTCTGGATGGAAATCCAGTGCAATCAATTATTGTGTCAGCATTTGAGAGTCTGAAAGATCTACAGAATCTTTCATTGTCACATATGCCTTACCTGACATATTTGTCACCAGTGTCAGACATATTTGTCACCAGTGTCATTTCAGGGTCTTGAGAATCTAACAGTGCTACACCTCCATCACAACCCTAAACTGTCTTTCATTCACAAGGAGTTGTTCTCTTCACTGTATGCACTCAGCATTATTGACCTCAGCTACAACAATATTGAAACTCTCCTCAACGCTACCTTCCAGGAGCTCCCAGCACTAAGTGTACTTGATATCCAACATAATTCACTAATCTGTGATTGTGGTGTTGAGTGGTTGGTGGAGGAAATCCAAAACAACAATTCTAGCATTGTAAGAGACAATAATCAAATTACATGTGTTCAGCAACATCAGGGTCATGAAACTCAGTTGCTGTCAGACATTGGTATGGAAACTTTACACTGCAGTGAAGTGAGAATTCTGAACCATACAGGAGACAGTGCGTACCGCATTGGGAGATCAGCTATTCTAAGATGTGTTGCTGAGAGTAATCCCAGCGCTGAAATTACTTGGATCACACCTCGTAAGAAAATTCTGAAGTACCACAATTATCATGAGTATTCTGTGAAGGATTACCTACCTGTACAGGATGATGCTGCACATGCAGCCTACCATGCAACACATGAATGGCATGAGCAGCCATCTTATTACGCTGAGAGTGTGACACGCCCAGATCGGATTATAGTTCTTGAGGATGGATCCCTTTATATTGATTATGTCATGAGACCTGATGCTGGACCATATAGGTGTATAGCCAAAAATCCAAAGAATCAGACCGAAATAGTGATAAATGTAATTATAGATATGTCTATAATGAATGATGTCAAAATATGGAGTTTCGTCGTTGGTTTTGCCTGTGCAGGGTCTTTTTTCCTGCTAAACCTTATTTATTCACTGACACTTGCAGCAGTAAGGCGCTGTGTGAGCCAGCGTCGAAGGGAGCAAATACATCAGCTGATTGAAAGTATGGACCAGTACAAGACTGCTCACCTGGCCAGGATCAAGGAGAACTATAACAACCAGGTGGGTCGCATCAGGGATCAGTACCACTACCAGCTGGGCAGACTGAGGGAACATCATCAGAATCAGACCAACAGGATACGAGGTATGAGGGAAGGAGCAAGTCATAAGGTGGAAAAGTTGAGAGAAAACTACAACAACCAACTGGCACGTCTCAAAGAGTACAGCTCAAATCAGATGTTGCAAATTCGTGAAAAATATAACAATCAGATTGACAAAATCAAAGACTATGGAAACGACAAATTTGACCGCATTCATGAGAAATATAAAATTAAGCAACAGCATGTTAGTAAAATACTGGAAATGATGAACCTGGACAACTGCAGGACTGTGTTTGACAGTGAATGTGTCCGGACAGAGTCCATGATCTTACAGTCTGATATATTTGCTACAGACGTTCCAATTCACAGTCCTCTAGATTCATTAAGTTTCAGTGACGATGAATACTTAACAGCAACAAGCTCTGAGTCTTCTAAGTATACAAGTCAAGAGAACTTGCAGCCAAGTGATAAAGACGTAACAGAGGGCCATCCAGTTCATCCCTATCTCCCGGACACAGAGCCTAATGATGAAGATGGTGATGATATAAAAGAGCCTAGTGCTAGTAGTGACAATCCTTGTGACATTCCTGCAGTGATGGATGACGCTAGTTTTTCAGCAGACCCTTTACATATCAGCCAAAAACTACCAAAACATCACAAACGTAAACACACAAGGAAGAGACACAGCCCCAATACTGCTCAATTCTTGTATCAAAGTGATCCTCTGTTAGCCACATTGTCCTCGCTGGATGAGGATCTGGGCATGTCAGGTGAGACAGCTGGAAGACCAAAGAGTTCAGGGGATCCAGACTTCCTTCTGGAGGAGCCAAATGTTGAAGGTGCTCTTGCTACGGGTCATGTCCTGATCAGTATACCCGAGAACCAGTCTTTGTCCAGTGATTCTGACTCTCAAATAATGAAGGAGTCAATTGTATGATGACAGCTGTACTGGATCTACACTGGTACAAGGTTAGGCAGTGGTTCAAGTCTTACCTTACATGTTTACTCATGGATTTATGGTTATTCTGAGTTGACCTTAAACTGGATATTTTATTTTGTACTCAATTCTTCATCATTTGAAAATATCACGGAATGTAAACAGTGCAATTTGTTTTATTGTTTAAGCGTGTTCAACTTCAAACTTCTTAAATTTAGACAATGACCAATTCAGAGAAAGGTCAAGGATGTAAGAAGTGAAAGGAGAAAACTCATTATTTATTGTCATGTTTTACTACCATAAACTTTCATTTTTATGGCAATTAAATGTTTCTTTTATTTTTGTTTGATTAAGAAATGTGTGTCTTGTATTAGTCAAGATTGTATTTACCTTTATATAATGATGATATTTTTCACCCAGATCTATATATCATATGAGACCAGTGCATCACTGCTTACAATTTTAATTGTAACCAAGAACAGTTACCGTGATGTCATTTTCTCTCCATTACCTGTATTCTAATAGTAAATGAAATTGTTGAATGTTATTAACAAAATAAACTTCAATAAAATCACTGTCATTTTCAAGATATGGAATATACATCTAATTGTGATCATTTTTAGGTACTAAGAAACCTTTATACACCCCACACATAAACATATTGTCTCAGGCAATACCACCATTGTTTTCTGTATCAAACTTCAACACTTCATTTCATAAGAATCATTAACAAGAAAAAACCCAGATTACACAGGAAACCTTCAAAAAGTGACTTTGTTCTTGAAAATGTCTAATGATATCTGGTACAAAAGCTTTACACATAATCTGCTTTTCATCGTTTCTTTTTAACTCATTGAAATTATCATCAACAAGTTCTGCTTAAAATCAGGTTTTTTTTCCCCTATTTTTTTCTAGGTGAGAAAAAATCCTTTACTCGGAGTATATAATTATGCTGTACCATAATCCAATGTATAATAGAGGGGGAAACAAAGTTCTCAAATACTGTATATATAATTCATATGCAGAATGTTAGTATGGCGTGTGAGTACGTATGTACTGAACTGTCTCAAAACTACCCTAGATTTCAAAGCGCACAAAGCCAGGTACTAGTGGTACAAACAATGTTATCACTGCATCTGAGACAGATTCTGGACACAATTCACCAGTGATATGACATGGTTATCGGAACCAGGGGGCTCATTACCTAATTGAATTTCCCTGAATCAGAATATTATACAGATGAAGTACATGTAAATAGCATCTATTTATACGACAATATTGGTGCTTTGGATATCAATATTATCCAAGATATCATTACATGATTTTCACTGGTAGACATACTGGTATTATGCACAGAAAATATTGTGAGAAATAACAAGTACTGTTATCATTGCACAATGGCTGACTTTGTTGGCATCTACGATAAATGCCTCAAGCAAATCAATGTTTTATAAAACATACATTCAATTTTGTGAAAACAATATACAGTAATGTATCAGTTGTGTATATAAGTAAATAATCAGTGGAATAAATGGAATATTCATTTTAAATTTAATCATAAACAGTGATTTTACTATAACATCGTGAAATGCATCATACACATCAATGTATTCCTGTAAAGGCCTGTGAGCCGAACAAGTTAATAGAATGGACAACAACCTATTGGCAAGATGACATGACAACTTTCACATGAAATTTAACCACCTTCCACAAAACAACCACATTATAGGTATATCAAGTTGGGTACTGAAGCAGAAATTCATCTTCAGCATATGAACAGGTTTTATTCTGATTGCTTGAATTCTGATCGCTTGAACATATTTTATCATGGTTGCTTGAACAGGTATTACCACGGTTGCTTGAATAAGTAACTTATAAACTTTAAGCATAAAAAGAGCGACAAGAGACACAAGTTTGATACACCATGCATGTAAACTTAACTCCACAAGGTACATAATGTACCATCAGTGTACAGTAGAGATTGCTAGCAGGTTGCTTTGTGTAGAATGATATGTTTTAAACTGATTACGAAAACCTGACTTTCTGTATAGTAAGTGATTTACACAGAGTTTTAATTCTATGGAAGGTTTCTATTTGATAAGAAAACAGAGAGCCTTTACAAGTAATGAAACTCCAGACAAAAGCTTTCAACATTTCCTGTGTCTGTCACCTCTGGAATATAAAAGTCACAATTAATTTGACAATATGGCAGAAAACTGTTAACAACTGAACACTCTGATCTAATGCTTCACTCGTATTCTTCACATGATACAATTTTGGCATTAACTTTGCCAAACATTAAGTAGGGGAATGAGGTCATTGTTTAGAGATGTATCACAAACAACCGCAATGTTTTCTTGACGTCACTTTATCCTACATAATACTGGAATATTTCCAATATGTAAAGCTGTTTGTTGCATTAAATGTTTTCTGCATACAGGGCTTGTATTGGATGTGCACAATATGTGTCGGGCAACTGAGGGAACTCGGTTTCTCCCACAATTGTTTACTGCAAATCTCAATGTACTAGAAAATGATAGGAAGGCATTAACTTCCCTCCTTGAATATAATTCAGATGTAACTGTCCATATCAATGAATTAATGTTGCTAACTACCATCTTGATTTAAGAACTAAGACAAGACTCTTAAGAATGCAAGTGTGTACCTATTGACAGAAAGTCCCAACAATAGAGATCAGTTCCTGTTTCCCAGACTCCGGCAATTCATTTGTCAAAGAAAGGTCAGATTAGACTTAATTAAGCAAAATTATGAACTTTGGATAACCTGATGATCAATATCTGATAAAAATGTTTTTCAGACGTGAACAACTCTGGTCTACAACATATGCAAACAAAATGTGTATCAATACGTAAACTGGATATAGGCAGTATGAACACGAGGTGATGAATCACCGTAACTCTGATGTAGGAAAGCCTTGTAATCATGATAACATTTTCCATCTAATCAGGTTTAACACAATTTTCTAGAAAGTTTTTGAAGTATCTTAAAAACTAGTAGTAGGATCTTAAGGTAGTGGGATCCTAATTGAAGAAAATTCATAGAAAAAAAAAGGCCAGGATGAACATTAGCTGCTGTATGGGGTTTTTGTGTTCAAAGCCCAGAATGGTGGTGTTGTTTTTTCACTTTGTAATTTTTGTATCACTCAAATCTGATTTAGAAAGATAAAAAAAAGTGTTTAATTTTTATAATCATGTTATGCTTATATAAATATCAAATATGGTAATTGGTATATTCAAAAATTCAGCATAATACTTTTCAGAAAATTTTAAAATAGGTCTCTTAATTATGTAGATTTTAGCAACATTTTAAATTAGGCATCCTAAGCAGAAACATTAAAATGGGTTGTGCATGACAACAATTTATGGCATACTTCATTTTTTTTAGTCAAAATCATTTAATAACATGCATGGCTTGTTTGCCAAATGCCATTTGTTGTTTCTAAACAGTATCCAGTAACAAAAAATATCTTTTGGCCAGAGGATATAACATAATAGAGTTTCCTTATTTCTACAAAAGAAACCAAAAAATTCATAAGTCCATCACCGGATGGTATTAACATACAGGTGTCTTTTAGGCATACAACACAACAAAGTGTTTATTTTAAAATTTTCCATTGTGTCGATTAGGCTCCCACTACCTTAGCATCCTAGTTATGGAAATACTCAGACACCTATTAAGATGGAATTAGTTAAGCTGACTCTGCCATGTAATATCCCCACTCCTGTATCTAGCAGTTCCCCGGAATACCAGCTTCAACATGACCATGTGATAGGTACCAATTTCACATACATACCTACAATAACCTTGACTTATTGTCTAATATGCTGCAGAAGTACACTTAACTGTTGCATTTGTCATGTGCTATCATGACTCATGCAGCACTGGGTGACATTTAAACAGAACCAGGAATCTTCAGAATACAAACGTGCATGTTGTAACCCACCTGCCCTGCACTACTCAACATTTCATCTTTATAACGTGGCATTATGCTATATTTTCCCATTCATCACAGGTTTAATAGTGTTTCCTTTTGATCTCTATGGTACAAGTAGCAAACACTTCCTTTTCTTGATCATTCATGTGGTATAGGGTAAACACAAGATTTGCTTGGTCTTAAACTTACTAATAGTAAGCAGTGATGCTTGAGAGATACTGTTGTTAATTTATTGTGTTCAGAGAGATCACTGATTATATTGATAATGTTGACAAAATTGTTGAAATAAAATGATAAAATCTAAACTGTATCTTTCCGTTCACTACAAATCCCTTGGTGTCCTAAGTAACTGAACATTCTCTAATTTGTAGGGCAATATTTTCCAAATAGAGTTATTATTGTATATCTAATGAAAAATAAAAATACATTTTCATTTTTTTTTTTTTTTTATAAAACTCATTAATTTTTTTCTGAGAAAATTTGACTTTTCTCTCTTTCAATCTGCCTATATGTTGATCGAGTCAGTATACTGTCAGTTCAGATGGCATTCAGATGGTATAAGATTTTAATTAAGCTCATTCTGCAAATCCAAACTGAATAATTCAGATAACATTTAAACCTTTAACCCTTTCCCTCATATATACTCATTTTGACGCACTCAGTAGGTATCACATAAAGCCTTATCTGCAGAAAACCACAGTTAAACCTTACCAAATTTAATTACAAAACCCTCATTTCCAGACCAATGAGGAGCAGCGAACAGCATAAAACCTGATCAGCCTGCAAGTTACTCGCAATGTCAATATAGAGCCAAATTAACAAGCAATGTCACATTCAATTTTTGCTTCATTCTTCTGTCAATCAAACCACAATGCCTCCCACTAAACCTCAACACTGTACCAGAACACAACTTGATGTGTTGTAATAAATTATCCTCTACAGAAGTGCCCTGTATCTTAACTGGACCAACTACAGTACCTTGACATGATAGTATGATGACCCCTGCGACACACAAACCCTTATGTAACCATAAAGCCATAAATCTGTCAGGAAAGATTTCTTTTCTCTCAAATCAAAATAGACAAAACAATGAGTAACAGTCACACATGATCAGGAATTTCTTAGTGAGCATTTGTTTCCTTCAGGGAAATCAACCACATTAGCCATACCACGACAATGTTAATCCCAATAAGGTCTTAAATGATTTTTTTGGCCCCAATTTCAGCAAAATTCATGTTTTGATCTCAATTATTAGAATAAGCCATCACTAGAAGACTTCACTGTCCAAGCTTAGCTGTAAAGTAGGGCAACACAAAAATAGGGAATATTTCTTGAATTTAGCAGCAATAAGAAGCTACATACTGTGCTGTTATTTTTATTTTTCAAAACGTACAATTACATACACTAGGACACCAGTGTCTTCCATATCTGCTCAATAATAATAATAATAATACTAATAATAACTATAATAATGCCTGCACTGCAGGATGAGTCAATAGTTTTGTAACAAATAAAAGAATGACAATACCATGTGTCTGATCTCCTATACAGACATGTAAACGCAAGGTGAAGCTGAGGACACCCTCAGAGCTTACATGACCGTCCTTCAGTAACCACACCTCATTACTCAACTGGGCTAGAGACCAACCATGATAGACATTTGCTACAGTGAGCCTGGGTTGTCCCTGTGTTGCAGAATGTAAAGCTTCTGTTGCTGTAACACCTGCATACACAGACCTCTAATTACATAAACAGCAGGCCATACATACTGGCGGCTAGTGCATTCATTAACACTATCTCTGATGTTTCTATTCATTACAATAAAACATGCATATGCGTTTTTACAATGAGGATACAGGAGTTACCAACAGTCTGGGACTTTCTTCCCCTTCACTTCATTTTTATACATAAGTGATGCAAATTTTATGTAAATATGAATTCATCATTTAATCATTATAAACAAGTGCTAAATTCAAAGATCATGTCAAGGTTACCTGGTGGGTAGAGCTCATTAGGGTGCATGCACCTGTGAAGTTTGAGGCTGTAGGTGGAAGGACATCCATTTTATGGTCAAGATAAAAGTTTTGTGACAGACAGACAAGACCAAGGGGGGGGGGGGGGGAACTTGAAACATATAATTGTTAAATCAATTGTGAAAAAGAGAACTAGCAACCACATAAAAATCAATGAAACTGTACTCAGCACCAGATTGTATGAACAACAATCAGTATTTTAATACTCAAGGCACAGGTCAATAAAGTGTGAAAGTAAATAATGTAAAATATTGAGGTCTTTTATTTTTAATTCTTTGCTATATGAACAGCCAAGACTCATTTGCAGTAAGATGAATTGGCAGTGAACTATGCAAATAAACAGTTATTGATGGAATTTTGTCAATGTGTTTACAGAATGGACAGAAATGTCTCCTTTTTGCAATGTAATCAATTTCAACATGGAAATCTGTAATATCTTTTTTTTCATGCAACACTCAACCCATTCTGTTTTTCACCTACTTTCTTTTTCGCAAGTTTTCTTTTGTAAATGGGATTTCTTTTAGCCCAATGTCAAGAAGACAAAAAAAAAAAAAACATGATTACATTAAAAAAAAGATAAACTTATGTGTAATTTTATATTCAACTTTTTTTTATCAGTTTTCAAAACCTGACTGAGAAGCATGCTGTGAATGGTTAAAATAGAAATGATACATTATTTTAAATCCCCCAATATTTGGAACCCAAATCTGCTCATGTACTTAACTAAGAAAGAATTAATGCGTATCTATACTGCTTCAATCTGAAATCAAATACAAGCTAAATCCTCAACCCTTGCCCATTATTCAACATTGCAACCAACTCCCAGTTGTTCTCACCAGGGACAGAGTCAGTAACCTGGTGATAAGCTGACAGTGTGACATCCAGACCTGAGGATGAGGTTGGTATTAAGATGCAAAAATTATTTCCACAATGTGCAGGGTAAATATCTGGGATGGCGGGACTCTCTAGACCTCATCAGACAGCAGCTTGCCCCTGAGATCAACTTGGAGAAAACAAATTAATTACAACCTATGAGAGTCTGGCGTGAGACAGCAGACTCATCTTGTATAATATTGCGTGAGCATGCAAGGGTCAGAATGGAAATTTGTTGCACAAAGGAAATTGATCCCTACCGCCCTACATGTGTCTGAATGCATCTTACAAATACTGAATACCACCATCTGCTATAAATACAAATTATTTCAACAATCATTTCTTTTTTAAATTCCGTAGTAGGAAACAAGTCTTCTTCAGGCTTTTAAGAAAATGACACTTATTTTGCAAAATATGACAGAAGAAAGATATGCATAGGCAACATAATTCTAGGCAAAACAAATACTGATTACAAATTGCTAATTTTACTTTAATGATTTTATCATATGACATGTATCAATTTCAATGTGTTCCACATTACATCTGTGGAGAAGAGGAAGTCTCCAAGTATTGTTTGTTTCAAGGAGCTTCAATCTATCAATGTTACTGACCCATTTGTACAAATACTGATCTGAAAGCTGGCAGAACTTCAGCCTGATCATTCAGATTTGATTATGAAACCATTTTTGCTTTGTTTTAGCTGAAGAGAGATAGAGCAATTACATTTGGATCAATAACGTTTCAGTTGACTTTGTCTCAATGTGGACCACAGAACCCACTTTGCTCTTTATTAACAGAGTGCTGGTGCAACGGGGACTACTTTTTATGCAGGGACACACAACCTAACAAAACATGGCCTATTGCCAGGTTAATTTGATTAACCCTTTCCCTCATATAGACTCATTTTGACGCACTCAATAGGTACCACATAAAGTCTGATCTGCAGAAAACCACAGTTAAACCTTACCAAATTTAATTATAAAGTCCTCATTTCCAGACCACTGAGGAGCAGCGAACAACATAAAACCTGATCAGCCTGCGAGTTACTCGCAGGCTGATCTGGTTTTATGTTGTTCGCATAGGTCTTTTCATGGTTTCCTCTAGGAGGGAAAGGGTTAATCACTGAAAACTACATACTGAACAGGGTAATTGTCTGGGTAATTAGCAGCCTACATACACTTAATGAAGTTAATTAGGCACAACTTTCTCTCACCCAGTGGATAACAGACATCAAACAGTATGCTATGACTACAAAAACATCTAATAGCTACAACTATCTCTGAAGGAGATTAACACACCAGCTGCACCACATAGACTGAATGATATGAAAATATGGATAACTCTTTGTAAAACAGGACACATGCAGCACAACAATGCTGGATTCCTTTCTGAAGTCTAATTAAAACAACTCACGTCACTTGATATTACATGGTTATCTCAAGCAGCAACCAGATTCAAATTTCAGATACAAAGAATTCTAAAGTTTCTTTATAGATTAAGTAAGAAAATTAGCCAACCATTATGCAGGACTCAATTTTCAGGTGATTAACAACACTTATGCAATTAAAGTGACCTCAAGTCAACTAACTGTAAGTGCAAAACAAAATGTAATTCTGTCGATTTGTATCAGAGATGAAGAATTTTAAGATGATCTGAGTAATTTAAGAAAACAAGAGGCCCATGATGGCCCTAAATCGCTCACCTGAGATAAATAGGTTGACCCAAGGAACATCTGTATCAATTTATTTTAAAATCTGGCCAGTACTTTTGAAGAAGATGATTTTTAAAGTTTTCATATTTTTTTTCTTTTTGTTGCCATGGCAACCAGAGTTCTATATGGATCAAGTTAATTTTAGGAACTTTTGTGAAGATTGACCCAAGGATCATTCCTGCCAAGTTTAATCAAATTCTGTCCAGTGGTTTCAGAGGAAATGTTGATTAAAGTTTTCCCTATATACATATAAGGCAAATAAGCCCCGCCCCTGGCGGCCATGTTTTTTTACGGATCGGAAAAATTTTAGCAACTTTGGTAGAGGTTGACCCAAGGAACATCTGTACCAAATTATTTTGAAATCTGGCCAGTAGTTTTGAAGGAGATGATTTTTAAAGTTTTCAAATTATTTTTCTTTTTGTAGCCATGGCAACCAGAGTTCTTCATGGATCAACTATATTTTAGCAACTTTTGTAGAGCCTTACCCAAGGAACATTCCTGCCAATTTTCATTAAATTCTGTCCAGCGGTTTCAGAGGAGATGTCGTTTAAAGCAAATTGTTGACGACAGACGACGGACGACGACGGACGCTGGACAATCACAAAAGCTCACCTTGAGCACTTTGTGCTCAGGTGAGCTAAAAACAACCCCTAAAAGGCCTCATTTTTGAAGGGATTAACCTTATTTAGCAATTACGTAAGAGGCCATTAGGTAACCATTTTGAAATTATCTTTAAAGTGTATATAATGAAACTAGCAGACTTCCTGTTAGCCTCATTTTTTAATTAATTATGAGAGAGGGCTATAAGGTGACCATTTGTGCCAAATGAAATTCAATTCTGACAACTTGTTTCATATAAGATGAATTTTGAAATTTTCTTAATTTTCTCATTTTTCAAGGGATAAACTTTATCTTAACAGTTTTCGTAGAGGGCTATACAGAGATCATTTGTGTCCAATAAAACTAGATTTTGACCATTGTGGTCAGAATATTTTTTTTAAGATTTTTAAAAATAAAATTTTGTTGGTTGGCATGGCATTGTGGATCAAGTTTATTTTAGCAACTTTGGTGAGGAGCCACCTTATGACCATTCATGCAAAGTTTCGTCAAGATGTATCACTGATGATGTATTTTAAAACAAATTGTTGACGCCTCACAATAGACCTTGCACAAATAGGAATGCAGGGTGACCACACTAGCTCACCTTGAGCACAATGTGCTCTGGTGCGCTAAAGATCAGACAAATGTCCAGTGCTTCTATAGCACTTTGTCCATTTAAGTATACTTTTTTGATGTTTTTCTCTTTTACTGAATTATACAGATTTAAAATAAAAAATATCATTTACATCTCTATCTTATCTCTAAACAACTATAGATGGATTTCATGTACCTAAAACTGCATCAGTCCAGGAGTCCTGTACACTGGACCTCAACTGAAGGTCTCTTCTACCAAGACTGCTTGAAGTGGTTCTGAGAGTCATAAAACTCTCTTCAGACTTTTATTCCCTCCACATCCCTTTATTATGTCTGTGATAATAGTGAAAACTTCTCTACAAACATCAGCACAGACAGTTTAAAGCCTTCAAGAGCCACTGTGGAAGATGGTATATAACGTATATATCTTTACCCTGACATTCTGTGATCCAAATAATGATCTCACAATTCTCTCAAGTCTACAGGAAAGAGATTCAGGGGTATACTTCACCTGCTGTCAAAGTGGGGACATCAAGTGATGGCTAACATTAACACCAGCATCTCCAAGATATATCTGGCTTCATACTCATTCATTAAAATTGCAAGTTATGCAAATGAATAACATTTCCCATTCTTGATTCAGTATTAATAAATGCTATTTTGTACCATTTAACCAGCCATTATCAATTCTCTGTTCCAATTTTTGTTCTGTTATTCTCATATTTATCCTAAAAAACAACAACTATGAAAATCATCCAAACACTGAATAAATTGAATTAAGCCAGACTGCATCAAGCATTCTGTAACTAAATACAACTGTGGGACATCTCAATGTTTTAACACATACTACACTTTAACATATATGTCTTGTGAATTAAGTATTGTTCAAATGTAAAACATGTCATTTAAATTCAAATGAGTAACATAGAAGAGATAAACATTTAGTGCTTCAAATGTCTCCATCTGAACCCACCCTAATGAGGCAGTGGGTGGGAGATGTATCGGTCGGTGTGACCCAAGGGGTCCCCTGAGTAATAACAATAACTAGGACATGAATAAATAATGGTCTCTGTTTACCACTACACTTGGCAGCCCAAACCACGGAGAAGTCATAATCAATACACCAGTGTGGAACCATCTCCCTCCTTTTCCATCCTCTAAGTACTTAACAACTGACTGACTGTTATTTAATATCCATTGTGAATGATAACACTTTGTTGCAATATGACGGCTTGAAACTAAATATTCCAGTATCTATATCATCATGAACATATGAATAATTTAATTCATATAAAGTGAAAACTGGTTTTATTCTGCCATGGGTAGAAAGCTTTTCATTATCCAAATTGCAGGATTTCATCAAAAATGCTTGGTAACAAATAAAGACACAATTACAAGATCATCGTTTTTCTTTCATAAATATATATGTACTGTGAAATATCTGTATGTTCCTAAACACCTTAGGATTAATTATAAAAGCGGAAGACAAATTATACCCAAAATAAAGTGGCTACAAAATCTGAGATCTTAGTAATGATTTCTCTGACCCAGACGTCTATTTCAATCATATGCAATAAGCAATGGCCCACAATCCCAGACACAACTTTCTGGACGGTGCTGGGAAAAGACTAAACTCCTCAGTGCTGTCTCATTTCTAATTCATAACATGGTCTGTGTTCTCCTGACCTTCTGGATAACAAGATCACAGTGATGAATAATGTTGCGTTTATCTGCCCTGGCAGGTCTGGTCCAATGAACATTTCTACTTACTACTTCCCATGACAGAGCTGGGAAGGATAAATTATTGGCCAAATGGGACACCAGTGACACAGAGGCCACTTCCTGTTCTATAATCCACTACTATCCATACATTGAAAGTCCAGTGACAGAAAGTAGATGGGGGGGAAACACACACACACACACAACAACAAATATTTGGCCTTTTCACAAAGATGACATTTGAAAAAGGGAGAAAGGTTTGATTTTCAAATGATTTTAATAATTGGTATGTTTCCCTCCCACCCAATTATTTTTTATGTTACAGGAATTATTTCAAGGGGAATTGCTTAATATGTCATATCTGTTTCTCCTGATTTTGGAAATAATCGACTTATTTACTGCTCCTACTGAGCAAACATGTTATCCAAGTCTCTCTATAATTTCCTTCCTTTTGCTTTTTTTTTTAAAATGCATTATTTACCACAGAGAAATAAAATGAACAGTTAACTGCAATTTGCAAAAATGATTTTAGAAATCTATTACTTAACAAGAGGGCCATGATGGCCCTGAATCGCTCACCTGAGTACCATTGCTTCAACTGATGTCAAGGTTTTTAAACAGACAAGGATTCTGATATAACTTAATCTAAAACATTTTACCCCTGACAATACTACACATCAAATATCTAAGCAATGGGCCATATGGTTTCAGAGAAGACTTGGGCGCAGGGTCATTTATCACCGTAGGGCCAAGACTTTGAAAATCTTTGTAATGAACCATTAGATGCTACTACATACCAAAAATCTTAGCTCTAGGCCTTATTGATTCATAGAAGAAGATTTTTTAAGATTTTCCTATTTAACTCTATGTAAAACAAGTGACCCCTGGTGTGGGGTCATTTATCACCATTGGGCTATGATTTGTACAATCTTGGTAGTGGCCCATAAGATGATGCTCATACCAAATATCTAAGCTCTAGGCCTTATGATTCATGAAGAAGATTTTTTAAGATTTTCCTATATAACTCTATGTAAAACAAGTGACCCCTGGTGTGGGGTCATTTATCACCATAGGGCTATGATTTGTACAATCTTGGTAGTGGCCCATAAGATGATGCTTCATACCAAATATCTAAAGGCTAGGCCTTGTGGTTTCAGAGAAGAAGATTTTTTAAATTTTCATTTTTAAAATCTATTTTTAGCTCCTGTGACCTAATTATGCGATGGACCAGAACCATTTATACAACTTTAGTAGAGCTTCATCCAAGGAACATTCCTGCAAAATATTTTTCAAATTGGCCAAGCCGTTTAGGAGGAGATGTTGTTTGAAGCAATTGTTGACGCCGGACGCACGGACGACGGACAAAAGGCGATCAGAAAAGCTCACCTTGAGCACGTTGTGCTCATGTGAGCTAAAAAGGAAAACAGAAGTGATTTTAATGCTTAACTTTTAAAATGTTAGGACCCTAATGGCTCAAGAATATTTTTTCTTTTTTCTTTATTCAACACTTTGAGCAGAAGGGAAGTGGCCTATGAAACTGGTATAATATCCTCTCCATAAATCATTCACAACTACATGTACCTTCACTGGTGATTATATAAGCCAAGTTTAATTCAAACATCTCCAAAACTGAGGCAATTATATGTGCCACAACTTCCTCTACACCTTACGATCATACATAGGAAATTATTTAAGTCCCTGCAATGCATTTCAAATGGCCATTGATTGTGTTTCCTCAGACCAAGTTTTACTGAAATATCTCTAAACTTAAAAAGAAGTTTTTGCCATAACATTCTCAATGCCTGGAAAATTCTAAGGGCCAGCAAAACATTTATGAGCTTGCTCTGCAATAAGTCATTTATAACTACCATCCATGGTGATAACACAGGCCTAGATCAATGAAATATCTCAAAACTTATGAAGTAGCTTGCACCACAAAATTTTGGGCAGCCGAACCGACAGACTGATCCACTGTATCCCTTGAAATATTTATAGGCAGTGGTATATTCAGACCAGCCTGAAGCTAGATTGGGATTTAAAACACAAAAAACAACCAAAAAATTAACAATAGATGTGGAAACTCAAATTTTCCATATGGAAGGTTTAATGAACATTTTCAGTCAGTCTGCTTTATTT
>CM037777.1:81417029-81467029 GCA_021229015.1 Solen grandis
ATAGTCAATACTTCACCCTTCACTCAGCCAATACTTCACCCTTCACTACAGCAGTAGTTTTCCTGGTGGCTTAAATGTGGTAAAGAGATAGTACAGTGCAGATCTGTTGTAATATGCAACATTATGTATGCTCCATGTATGCCAATATAAAAGGTCAAACTGTGAGACCAATACCCAGAATTTGTTAACTGTGTCTGTATAGTGTAAGCCGTATCCAATGTAACATGGTACAAATGTACTCAGGTCTGAACCCCAGTATATTGTTAATTTGGATGTGCACTGTATAATACTTTATTACAAATACCAAGTCCTATCTAATCTAATATAAAGTAGGCCAAATTTGGTAATGCATACCAAATTTACTAAACCCCCCCCACCCCCTCAAATTTTGGGCCTTGAAACAGGGATCAGGATTTTTACATGGCCTAGGGCAGCTGACATTTGAGTACTGGTAAGCTCAGTAAATATATGAATGTGCCCATCCTGCTGGCTATATATTTCCAATTCATAAAAAGAACAATATTCTGTCTTCAACACTAACAAAGATGTCATAATCAATACAAGATTAACATGATTATGGAATTAATATCTTAATAAGAAAAAACACATAACTTTCCTCATAAATCATGTGTGCCTTTATATAAAAGTACACTTATACACTGTAAAAACAAGACTTTGTAGAAAAATGCATTTTAATAACTGATATACCAAAAACTAAAGTAACAATTAATGTGGCCTAATGGAATAAAGGAAACTGAACTGAGTGAAGGCAAAATGTGAATGAAAAAAAATAAAATCAACTCAAATTATGAACTGAATGTTCTGCTTGAAGGTTCTTCCTTAGACCAATAATGGCACATGTCTAGATAGCAGTACACAAGGAGGATATGGCACAAATATCCAGGGCTACATGTTTACCCTCAGTCAAATAAAGGTCTTTCATAGCATGAAATTTGGATTCCTTAATATTGCATACTTTTCTTTTTAATATTGAATATTTTATTTTCAACATTTACTCTTTCATTTTTTAATAATGAAAATTTTACTCCTTGAAAATTCTAGACCTAGCAAAGCATAAATACAGTCAATTTAAATCTGACAGTAAAAAAACACCATTGTTTCTACTATGGATACGATTTCAAAAGAAATATTCAAAGATTTTATACTGAAGATTAATGATTTACACTGAAACTTTTCCAAGTGGAAAAGCATCATGTGAATATAAATCTATGAGACCTAAACAGTGCGGTCATGAACAACTCATAAATCATTCTGAATAAAATGGCAAATAAATGTATACATGTACATATAACGAAAATAATAAAAATGAGCATTCTCTTAATGACTGATCTTAATGTACAACATGTAAATCATTTTAACTTGGTGTAAAGACTACAATGATACAGCACTTACTGTGTAAGACAAAACAAATTGGAAAAACCAGTATAACATTTGTAGCACTTTGATAACAAGTATGTTTTAATATAATTTTCACCACTTTGAACAATGATCATTTATCAAAATCGCATCAAACATTTCTACTCACCATGTCAAGGATCTGATTTGTCTTTTTTAAAATCGAAATTATAGTAATCCATGATAGAATCTAGCTGGCACGACTCTTGATGTTCTCCTAGACAGATCACATAGTAAATAAGCACATGTCTGTAATTTACAGTGTCAATTTCTCTGTATAACACTGTTAATACTTTCAATAAAATCTTTCTCAAATCATTAATCAACATAGTTTGCAGTGTATACATCAGAGTTCTATAATCAGAATGTGTGAGCATTGCGGCATACACCACAGCCAAGAGCAAACTCCTCTCCTGTGGGTGGGTGCTGCACGTGCAGTGGGCACTCCTCTCCTTCCAGCTGTTTCCCACGTGGGCCACACGGACATTTTGGAAGCTCCTTCTTGGGGATGCTGGTGACTTGCTGGAAATTGTCGTGGCACAGGTTGCAGAAGTGGGTTGTTCCGAAGCAGAAGAACACGGCCACAGAGCAGCAGTAACGGCACTTGTACTCCAGGAAGTCTGTTCCGTGCTTTGGACACATCTGTAGGATGGAAAAGTATTTAGTAATGATACAACTCAATCATTCACAGATTAAGTTCTTGTAATGGTTTTGAAGTAAAGCATCACTATAACAATATATTCATCAAATAGAGATGTTGGTTATAGCACAGAGGGCAACGTTAGATGAAGGAAATACAGGAACACAGCATTTGCACACTAATGGCAAATTTCCTATATACATAAGAAACAGAATCCCTGTTTTTGTAGGACCTACCTGAGCCATGGTGACATCTGAGCATGCCCCACAGACCAGCTCCCGAGGATCAAACTGGTCTCCTGCAGCCTGCTCATCACACCGAGCCTCCCCACCGTAATATGCCTGAAGTATAACACACATTGTACCAACTATCTATATACACATTTACAAATGTTCAACATTTTACCATTTCTCTGTAAACACTTTTTCTTTGTTAAACTGTTCAAAGTGACACAATTAAACATCTTAGCAAACTTTTCAAAGCGACACCATCAAACTTATCTTATAAACCTTTTCAAATAAACACTGACAAACAAATAACCTCTATTACCTTTTTACACTTGAAGCAGACATAGTAGGCATATCTATCCATGGCAAACCCCTCTGGGTCCTTGTAGAAGCGTGCCCCTGGTGTGGTGATGGCCTCAGCCTTGTGTAGGCCCTCATACTCTAGCCTCATCAGGGCCTTCCTTCGCACGTCGTCAAATAGCAGCTGGATGGGCCGCAGCAACTCATTTAACACCGGGTGGTCAATATTGCACTGTAGGGAGAGGAAGGTCAATATTGGGATCTGAATCAAACCTTGTCCTTGTGACATGTCATGTACCGGTAAATTAAAAAAATGCAACTACATGTACATCTATTCAGCTTTATTCCAGGAGATATTGTACTTAATCTATTTTCATATTCATTTTCCTCTTTTCAACACCATGATAACTCAGATGTGTCTGTTTCAACCTCTCTCACACTTCTCAAAATGATTGATTTTCATATGAAATGTTTATTACAATCTCAGTCATCCTGAATACAGAACTATATTTCCAACTTACGAATTTTTAAAATGAAATGTCAGAGACTTAGTTGTTTTGTCCATGCTTCTTTACTCTGAGCTCTTGTATAATTTGAGCTGGTAATTAAGTCCATGTACTTAATTTTTATTTTGACAGCTCATCATATTCTCCTTTCTAATTGTAGTTGAAAAACAGTTCTATTTTCTATCTTGACAAGATATGAAAGTGCTGAAACATCAATGCAGTATAAATACAACTGGGATTGAATTGAATTTAGCAAAACATGTGAAATGCAACAAAAGAATACATGTAGTTATCAATATAAAACAAACCCATCCCACAATGTAGCTCTACATCTTTCCTGGCTGATATAGACCACCAAGAGGGTCTAGATAATGTACAAAGTGTGGCCCATGTCTATCAATATGAAGGTCTGGTAGAATCATTACTAGTCCTAACCAGCGCCAGGGCTGGTGTTGCTTACCTTACAGATGGGACAGAGGGAGAAGCCGAAGGTGATGCGGGGCCCCACCCATCTCTTTTCCAGCACACTGCGGGTACAGTGTAGGTGGAACACGTGGCCACACTTCAACTGGAACACACAGTACAGCAGTCAATATAACAATATAGAGATGGTCTAACAGTAGAAACATAAAACATTCTGTATTCTAACATGATTTCTTAACTGCCCCGTTCAACAAATTGACTGCGACAAGACACTGAAAGATTTCATAACATTTCAGGCAACTTTGGAAATTTTACTACAAAAGGTTCATACTTTTTATAAAAGACAGTGCAGCTCCATTTAAACTTTATAATTTGAGTCCAAATCATGATACCATAGTATTGTATTATATTGGACCATAGTATCACTATGTGAAATGCAACTCATGCCAAATAATCAAATCACAAAATCAAAGATTCAGGGTCTGTTGGTGGAATGTGAAATATTGATCTGCTTGTTATAATGAAGTGCATAATAATGAATCTACACTGAGTAACAGAATATAGATAATCTAATACACTTCATAATGAAATGAAACATGCTGACTGAAACTATATGTATATGAAACAAGGCTCTGTCAGAGTTCCTAATATTTCAGGCATGTTGAATAACTTCTGTATTAAAATAATGTGAATGGTACACTGTTAACTTCTGTTTACCAAATAACAGTACTATCCTATACAATAAACTAGAAGACAAAGTAACTCAGAATCCTAGCAGTGATACCATGTACTCACCAAGATAGCTGGTGCGGCTGACAGAGCCTCTGTGAAGCAGATCATGCACATGTCGTCTGCATCCTGCTTCAGAAGCTCCTGGTCATCCTGGCGACAGCGATTGAGGCAAGGCAGACATGGGTCCTCATTCTTGATACCCCCACACAGGTGGCCACAAGACAGTGTCCTGGTGCAGGCATTCTGGGCATGCTCCTGAAGGGAGACAGAAAGTGCATATTGGTCAAGGAGGGTATACCGATACAAAAGTACTTGCTGAGTAAGGAAGGTTTTAGTAAGTGTGTATACTCCTCTGAGGATGATAAATCAATACAAACATGATTTAACTGGGTGCCCTCATAATTCATCAATCTATGTCTGTTTTTTTCTGTCTCAGAATCCTACATTCTTAAAAGTGTAATACATATTGACTATTTCAAAATAAAAGACTTTACAAAGAAGTGTAAGGTAAAATCTTTGCATTTATAAATCAAGAAATTAAATGTTTATTGTGGATATATCTCTTATTGAAGATGTGTATATAAGAGGTCAACTCTTAGTCATAGACTTTTTAAATTTATTAATAAAGGCCCGGTTCTTGATAATTACATTTACAATTTTATGTGTGATCCTATCTTGCATCAAGCAAATCAAGAAATTATAATGTAAAGCGAGAGAGAGATTATGATAATGAGTTTCTGATGTTTGGCCAACTTGCGTGTCTAAACAGTTTGAATACTAATGCTGCAGACTGGGATTTAACCAACACCTCTACAAACATTCAACATTCAGTCTTAGCACTGCGCAACCCCTAATGTACTTTTTTTCTTTTTTTTCCCACTGATATTATATTTAATTAGTTGGAATCTTACCTGGCATTCCACATCTGAGCAGACATTGCCGATGGCCAGGACTCCTGTATTGCTGGTGGTGCCACAGAATCGACACGTTCCTGGTCCTGCCTTCCCAGGGGTACTGGAGGACTTCCCTGTAATGTATACACAATCTCTGATGTATACACTTGAACACTATTTTGGCACATTCTATGTATGGTCTTTCATGCAGGGTAAAAATTATGACAAGGGTGAAAACTTAGTCTTTTTTTTTAATGATCTTCTTTTGTCCATTGATCATGTCAATGCAAAGACTATTAATTAATAATCAAAATGAAACTCCTAAGTTTGAAATACAGTACAGTCAGACTGACCATATAACTATCATGGAACAAAAGTTTTAACAACCTATACAGTGTATGTAACTGTATAATGTGACCCCTGACCTTTGCCCTCCCTGAACTCCACCATGGCCTTGAGAGTCTTTGAGTCAGCAAGCGCCATGATCCAGAACAGCTTGGTCCGCCCACATCCCTCGTGCAGGTCTACCTTGATGGCTTCCTCCTCCTCCTTGAACACCTGCAACAAAGAAACGTACAGAATGTTAGAATTACGATATAAAATGAACCTTGCCATTTCTTGCAGTTTAAATTGAAGCTCAGGTGCTACCTATCATTAGAGGTTATGTTTCTTTTATGACTAGGTCAACTACTGACAAACAGTCTCATAAACAATTAGGTAAAGTTGAGATTTTGATCGCAAAAAAGCACCAGTTACTATAGAATCTGTTTTGAAATGTAATGAGATAATGAACGAATAATCTGTTATATGTATGTCATGTGTAATGCATAATATATAATTAAAAAATATAAAGACAATACCAATACTGAAGTGTTGTTATTAAATGCTCAAGAGGCAGACTATCTGATAGACAATGGTACAGTGCCGACAATTTCTACCAACCCTACCTGTCTCTGGTGGGAGCGTTTACTGCGGTGCAGGTGGAGATAGCGGTCACACTCAGCACACAGGTTACCACACTCCAGACACAGGATGATGGCAGGCGTCTCCTGGTCATCATGGTTATCACAGGTGGGGCGGGGCTGCCCGTGGGTCCCATTGGGGCTGCTGACCCACTCCCCTGAGGTTAACCGCTCAACGTGATCTTGGTTCAGTACACAAAGGGATGCTAGGGACAACCACAGCTGTGGAAGAAACACAGTTTGTTACAGATAAATAATAAATTGTCCCCCTGTGGATAACATACTGTAACCAGATTAGTGAGTTACAGTTATATTTAACCTGTGTTAGCTGCTATATGTGTAAGCATATATATTTTATTGCATATGTGACCTCTGTGCACAAACGATATAAGTTTTCACATTTCTCCCAGCACTAATTTCAGATTAACAAGTAAAAAGAGCTGGGTAGAAAGAGAAATATACTTATTACAACCAATTTTACCATGAAGATGTGAAGTCATCTTCTAAGAAAAACAAGGGACTGGTGTTGCACGCAACACATGAGTTCCCTATCAGTGAGGTGCATAATTTTTCTGTTATAATGACAACCAGAATTTTGGTCCGACAGAAAACAACAAAGTGATGTGCAGAATATCCCTATTGCCATCTATTCATATACCAAGTTTTCATTCTTAAAAGGTTTTTAAGGTATCACGGGATCCAGATTTCCAGACATTTGGACGGACAGACAGAGGTGGGACAAACCTATAGTCTCCTCCGGTGTAAACATCCGTAGGGGACTAAAAAGCTTAAACGCAAAAGTGAATCTGAAGTGTGATGGAAGGAATAGATGGGAACACAGACCTAGAATCTATATACCCTGCAACACAGTTGGCAGGGCATAAATACAGTAATTTTGCCATAATTTGAGGACAAAGGGGAATGTGCAAGATTCATGAATAGGTCAAGTGCTCACAAATAAACCCATATGTATTTTTCCATGTGTATTTTTCTGTAAAATAAGTAAGTCATTGATCATATGATATCCAGTTGTAGCTATTCAATAATCTGATAATATAATTAAATATACTTGTAAATACAAGGTCCATGGCATGATTGTACACCTTTAACATGCAAGTTGACTTACTGCTGGTGTTTTGACACAGGACTGTGGGATCCGCAGTGATTCATCTAACTTGGTCAGTGCCAGGATAGCCTCTGCAATGGCTGCCTTGGATACAGTCTTCCAGGCCTCAGACAACGTGCCTGTGGCCATGTCTTGTATGAGGGAGATGATACTGACCGCCAGACCACTGGTCATCCGGCCCCGCAGCCACCACCGTGGGCTGTTGGCCCTGTTGTCATGAATAAAGTACTATAATCAAATCTGAATCAAAGAAAACTTGTTGATTGTTATTCTTCACCCTAGGGATAAATCTGTCACACAAGAAGTAATGATTCAGATGTATTGGATTCAAAGTTAAAAGGTCAAAGATACACTAAGTTGATGGTCATAGCTCCTGTGATTAAAGCCCAAAATTGATAATATCACTTGGTGTTGTTTTATTTAACCAGGTTTGCAGACCATTTTGTCAAATGATGCAGAAATGTAAGGATTCTGGGCTTGTTTGTTATTCAATTCTGTACAGTTTGTGAGCAGCAGCCTTAAGGAATATTAGTCACATCATAAATGATTGGAATGAGATTTTTGAGAAATATTTTCTTGTACTTGTTATTATTTCATTAATACCAACAGATAAAGAGGGATATATTTAAAGATATGGAATCAATTAAAGGACAAAAATCCTGGCATTACTAAAGTTATCCCAAATACTTCTAGGTATATCATCCAATGATAATAAACACATATTTGATAATTCCTTTGTTCATTATTTAAGAATGGATCAGACTCTGTCTGTCCATTTATTGCACAGTATGGGCTTGTGACAGACAATGGTATATTTCTTTAACAAAAGAACAGCAACTATACTGAAAGTTATTGACTGATAAGTAAACACATGTTATTCAGACTAACTATTGTTTACAGAATCTGATTTATCTACAGAAAAAAATGCATGTAAACAATATAATTCTTTGTAAGCACTGACCTTATATTCGAATGCTCTGCCAGACACTCTGCCAGTGTGACAGAGGTGACACCTTTGTGTGGGCCGGCCATCTTGATCTTCATCTGGACAGTCAGGGCCTTGGCTATACATGCCAGGAACACATCCAGGATGCAGGGCCGCATGGGGTCGAAGCTTGTGTCTCCGCTCTCCTCTCGACTGGCCATGCTCACAATGCTGTACTCCTCTGGGGGTAGGGATGGCACAGACAGGATCTTGGCAAGAGTCTGTGGCTTCACATCCGGCAACACACGTCGCAACACCGACACAACCTGGTATAGTTACTTTTGGTTATAATCACAGAATCTAGACAATTTAAACAGTTGACAAAGAAACTTACATTTCCTGCTGTTTGATATGGCTTATGAGACATGAATAGATCTATGGCATTTATCATGATGTCAATACTTCTAATTTTATTTTTGCAAAATAATGGAGCGATAGGAATTTTAGCAAATCATGCAAATTTTCTCAACTGTGTCTTTCAGTGCATCAATGATAGAAACACACAGTTTACCCAGCCCCTACTGTGGGCCCTCATAATCCACACACCCATCCCTGGACATACATACCTGTCTCTGTACGCGGGGTGAGGCTGTGTGCAGGAGACTGAAGAGGTCCTGCAAGGAGCCCATACTGCTGGGCTAGGTACACACGCCCCACACCCGACCCACTGAGGGCTGCCACCATCGACAGCAGCTCAAAACAGAACATGTCCGTTGACCTGCAGATGTACAATATTACAGTTTACTGTTATTGTACAGTAATACTATAACTAAATTAGAGTATAAAACTAAACTAGAATAACCTACATATAATTAATTTGTAACTGTATAATATGCTCTGTTGTATTACAAATGCCAAGTAACAGATCAAAAATAGACTCATATTTCAAGCATTAGAACTTTAACACTTCCAAAGCTTCTTAAACTTTGCCTGCTGAAGTAACTTGTGATTTCTATACATGTGGGTCAGACAAAGCTCTGGTGATCAATCTTCAATTAGTAACAGAACCATCCTTATCTCTATTTAACCCTTTCCCTCATATAGACTCATTTTGACGCATACAATAGGTACCACATAAAGCCTGATCTGCAGATTACCACAGTTAAACCTTACCAAATTTAATTGTAAAATCCTCATTACCAGACCACTGAGGAGCAGCGAACAGCATAAAACCTGATCAGCCTGCAAGTTACTCGCAGGCTGATCTGGTTTTATGCTGTTCGCATAGGTCTTTTCATGGTTGTCCTCTATAAGGGAAAGGGTTAAGGTACAGCAGCATCATATTGTACAGGTACAAAAGCCTGAATAACTGCAACTGGGGAATGCTTTACATGTACACAACTATGCCCACAACAGTGGGGACTATATAAACTCACTTGAAGTCCTGCTCCTCCTCCTGTTTGACCAGCAGTGAGGCCTCCCACTCATCTCGAACCCGCACCGTCTCCTTCTTTATACCGTTGACAATATGTGTACACACCTGTAACACAAAGCAATACATTCAAGTCATTAAACACAATTTTTATTTAATTGCATCCTTGGCATTTTTCATCTTGTGCTTGAGGGAAATTAACAAGACCTGCTTATACCTGAACATGTCAATATTCCACAGGATGACTCATCTTTTAACTCGTGTGCCTTCACCCTTGATTAAATACTTACATTCGTTCCCAGTTTGTACACAGAACCCCACCCCTAGAATTCCCCACATCCAAGCACTGAGAAAGCTTCATTTTTGTATTACTGATTACAATGTTCTTCAAACAGCTGGAGCTATCTAGAGGTTACCTGTTTCTGGAGATGTGACAGTTTGCCGCTACGGGAGAACAAGATGCCGACCATGTGTTCCTTCAGGTCTGGGTCTCCGTCCAGGTGGTCCCAGCTGTCCGGCGTCTTCTTCTCTATGGTGTCCACCAGGCGCCCGAACACCTGCCAGGATAAACATTGTTACAGGTGGTAGTGCACAATTAGCATGTTATAGGCTTCTTACAGCCAAGGTAGATTCAGTATTATTTTTTTTTATTCTTGCATGAATACTGCAATGCACTCAAAAACTAAATTTGCAGTGTCCTTTCTAAAACTAAATCTCCGGCTAACTAAATGTGCAATATCTTTTTTCAAACTAAATCTCCAACAAAAGGCATATCCATTTCTATCTTTCTACAGCCAATCGCAACATACACCAAAATCTTTCACTTAGTTACCATACTGACCTGTGTTGATCACGAAAAATAGAAATAAAATGGGTTTGTATTGTATGTTGAATATTAATCCAATAAACACTGGCAGTCCTACCTGTGATGTGAGCAGCCGGAAGACTTTCAGGGTCTCTGCCTCACAATTGATCTGCTGTATCTGAGCCGCACTCTTCCGCACCGGGAGGTAGATATTATCACCGAGTACCTTGACCTGCCGCACACGCAGACTGTGGTCCAGCCCACGTAGTGACAGCTGGATACACTTGCAGTCCTCCTCGGGAACTGGACAGTTGATCCAGCCAACATGTCGCGTGTCTACATCAACCTGCAGATGACAAGTAACAAATGTTGGTAAGAAAATGTTTCAACTGACTAGGGACCTATAGTTAACATTGATGGTGATTTCACATCCCTACCAACACTGGACAGGATGCAACAAAGTGTTTCCTTAGAGGTAATGATTATGAAATATGGATAATTGCAGAGTAAAACTGAAACTATCACTAAAAATGATTAATACCTTGTATGTCCATGTGAGTGTTGGTCGGGATGTGATAGAATAGGACTGGACATGGCAAGTGTTATTCATACATAGCCTTCACTTTGTGGGTATAAAAATAAGTTAGCTAGTGACATTTTATCTAAAATTTCCATCAAAGAGAAAAAAAATGTGTTGAATTCATAACACAAAATCATAATGGCAAGAGGGATAAGAAAAAGAAAGAGAATTACCTGAGTGATTTTCTTCATTTCCTCACTTGATGGGCCAGCACTGAATGCAACATTAGCCACCTTGCTCTGAAATATAGAAAAATATCAATATTTATTTCAAGCTCATAAGTAGTAAAACAACAGTATTTACTATATGAAAATACTAAATGTCATTAACCCTTTCCCTATATAGACTCATTTTGACGCACTCAATAGGTACCACATAAAGCCTGATCTGCAGAAAACCAAACTCAAACCTTACCAAATTTAATTGTAAAATCCTCATTACCAGACCACTGAGGAGCAGCGAACAGCATAAAACCTGATCAGCCTGCGAGTTACTCGCAGGCTGATCTGGTTTTATGTTTTTCCTTAGAGGGAAAGGGTTAATGACCATCACCACACTAGCTTTACTCTTCATATGTCATGTCCTTTTATTGTGTAGAATACTTTTGGAATGTTTCGTATTGATGGAGATTTCAGACGAATGAACATACCTGAAGTCTTCTCCACACCAAGTTTTAAATTCTAACCCTTTTTAACACCTAAGGTTTATGTCAAAGTCCCATGTTCTAGAAAAACTGAGAAAAAGATGTACTTCAGTAGAATTTTCAAGCTCAACCTGAAATACAGCTATATGTAAATGTATTTAATTTGACAGATTAAAGAGTGATATTTGTGTCTAATCATAAGATTTGATATCATTATTTTCAAGAACATGGGGCTGGAACTGATCAGTATGAGCCTTCTATATGGTTACATTTAACTAGGTAAACATAGTCTCATGACCACTTAATCAAAAGCAGAGTTGTGTGCCTAATAAAGTTCATTTGGTTGAACAAAGCTGGTGACAAAAACCTATACAAAACCCAGAAGTCATTAATAGGGAACTGATACAAACAGATATAACCTGTTTCCTAATTAATATGATAGGGGAAAACGTGTCTAATGTTTGTGTGATATACTGTGTATCCTTACCCCGAGGTCCCTGGTGTTATCCACATGGATGTAGATCATACGGGGGTTGGCCTGACCTTGACAAGTGATGGTGATCGTCTTCAGTTTGTTACGATCCTCGTCCCCACTCTCCCAGAACGTCTCAGTGGAATTGTCTGATAAAAACACAGAATATTTTGCTTTAGTCTAATCAATAATAAATAATGTTGAGGTGCATTCTTGAACATCACATTTTCTCAGCTTTAATATCAGAAAATTAATATTTAGAATGAAGAAACACAAAGACTTGCACATTGAGACCTGACCTCCATCTATATCTGTATGCTCTTAGAATAATTTTGTGGTCAGTCATCAATTTTCTTTACAAACATTAAATACAAGATATAAAAGCTTCTACAACACAATGCTAGATATGACCATATGTATTCCCTCTGAATTACTGTCCTCCATTTCACAAGAAAAACTATACCATGATAGTCATCATCTAAATGCCTGTTTGTTTAGATTTTAAGTCCAAGTGATTATTTCTACATATGGGGACTTTTTTCTCTACCTGAGACAAGTATAATGCTGCCACACTTCCATAACATGCAGAAGGCAAGTGGCATCCCCACTGGGCAAACTAGTCCTTTAACCCTTTCCCTCATATAGACTCATTTTGACGCAGTCAGTAGGTACCACATAAAGCCTTATCTGCAGAAAACCACAGTTAAACCTTTCCAAATTTAATTACAAAATCCTCATTTCCAGACCACTGAGGAGCAGCGAACAGCATAAAACCTGATCAGCCTGCGAGTTACTCGCAGGCTGATCTGGTTTTATGCTGTTCGCATAGGTCTTTTCATGGTGTCCTCTATGAGGGAAAGGGTTAAAAGCAAGGGAGCTATACCAGTACCTTTTCTCTCAGAACTTTGGTGTCACAGCTGTTGATTGAATCAATAACCTTCCAATTCTTGGGCAACCCCTCAACTGTTGGTCATCATTTAAGTGCCATTTTTTATGTAACAACCAGCACAATGATAAGGAAAATAACTGTTATAAGAAAACTGGTTGTTGTTTGTGAGATATACACACCTGTGAGACTAGCTATCATAGCCTGCCTGCTGGAAGCTTTGATCTCAGCAGTGGGTGTCAGATCCTTCAGGGCCAGCACTTTGTGGGCCGCCTGGAAACATAACCAGTTCATTCTAATCTCTCAAACATGAAACTTGTAGTTCATATTTCTTAAATATATAATTGGCAAACACTTATTTCTTAAATATATAATTTGCAAACACTTTAGGATGAATTCTAAATTCATGAAAAGGCATAAAACAGTTGGGTATTTTTAATGAGTAAATACAAACAAGAAAGAAGACAGCCAAGAATTTCCACCTGTTGAGGTTCCCCATTGCCCTCCTCCAGTAGCTCGTCCGACTTGCTGAGGATCTGGCTGATGTTGCTGAACACATGACTCTCGTGCAGGAACTGGTGGTCGGACTGGCGGAACTTCAAGCAGAAACACCTCAGCGCCATTTGCTGAAACACAAGCAATGAATGTTATCCACCTCCCTACCCTAACACTTCAATAAATTATAAAACTTACCTAGAGCTGCCTCTAAGGATGACTTTGATTAGAGTAAGAACAAAAGGCCACTTTTAAAAGATATAGCACACTAATACAAAGCAACTAAAAAGTCAAGTAAATAACTGTGATTCTGCCTACCTGTATGACAGATCCGACAGGTAAAGACATGGTGACATCTGCGATGGATTGAAGCAGTGTGTGGAACGTGTCGGGAAGTGGGTCTACTGCCTTGCCAGCAATGGTGATGTCCGCCATTGGGTGGTCACACAGGGGCACTTCCTATAGGAGAGATAATTTATCATGTTATTCAAGTGAAATGTTGAATCTGTTCAACATACAGCAGATTCTCTTTGCTACCACACAAGTTTTTCTGCTTTTTCTTGTATCAACTCCTTGGAATTTTTTAACAAATTTAGTTAAATCAACAAAAGATTTTTATAAGTTCTTTTTAAGCAATGGCATCAGAATTTTAACAGTAAGTTACTTTTTCTGTAGATATTAAAGTTTAATTTTAGCTACACAAAAAAACTACAAAAAAAAAATTAGATGTATTAATTTATTGAATAGCTGCACTGGAATATCATATGAGTTTAAAACAATATGGTTTGTTTCTGACACTGTTTGTGGACAGTTAAAGTAGTCTTGAATGGAAAATAATTTGTAACAATTTGTAAAGTCTGGCTTTAAATTTCAATTGAAGATTTATTCTGTTAGTATGAGACTCAATTACATCCAGCCCCTACACATGCAGTCCCTACACATGCAGCCCCTACACATGCAGCCCCTACACATCCAGCCCCTACACATCCAGCCCCTACACATGCAGCCCCTACACATCCAGCCCCTACACATCCAGTGTCCCCCGCTGTGACCCACCTCCTGGTCCTTCTTCACTTCCTTCTTCTCCTTCACATTGACAGGGGCTGGCGCTGCCACCACTGCCGCAGCTGCTGCCGCCCCTGCTCCAGCCTCGTTCTTGGCTCCCTCCTTCACCTCTTCCTCCTCCCCCTCCTCCTCTTCCTCCATGGGAGCCAGGGCCGCAACAAAGAACCACAGCAGATCGTGTATACACATCGCCTGTGTCACACTCCGCAGTAACCAGTTCATGGCCTGTCAACAGAATATCATATACATTTACAATACGCTATTTTCTAAAACTACATAGAAGTGTTCACTGACTTCATATAGGAAGGTCAGGATTTCAATACCATCTGGGTTTGAGAATTCTGTATTACCTTCCCAGGCATGAAGTACTGGTCCAAAAAAAGAACTGCAAAAAGGGTTTTTGTTACACCACTTTCTACCTATATTTCTGTTCCCTAACTCTGTATAAAGAAGTTAGGATTTGATTCCTATCTTAAGTGATTATTTCAGAATTCAGTACGGTACAAAACTGCCCAACAGTTAAAAAGCTAATCATGTAATAAGGTTTTAAATATCTCCTCCCACGTATCAGAAATCGGTTTCTCTTGATGAAGCACTGATACTTCTGCACTATAGACCCTAATCTCTGTCCAACCCCCACCAAATCCAGATACCCGACCCACCTGCATGGCAAACACCCGACATGTGGCCTTCCTCAGTGCCTGCCTCATGGCAAGCTGTAAGCCATCTAGGTCGTGTCGCTGGATGATGAACGCTATCACTGGGCGACTGAGGGTCTTGTCTGCGTCATTAGATGCACCCCCACCCACTCTTGACTTTTCCACTGAGTTGATAAGCCGGGTCATGGCTGCCGAGGGATGCTTCAGCAATGTTCCGCCATCTTGAAATGATAATACCAAGTTGTAATACTGGTTATATGAATCACCTGTATCCTCAAATACTTTGTAAAACACCAATAGTGAAATATTTTCCTGCCTGATTTAAGATTATAAATTATTTACAGCTAATTAAGATTTGAGGCCTTTGTGATCTGATCATCAAACATGCTACAGACAGACAGATGTGCCTGGTTTAATACAGGTAACATAACACCATTAGGTTAATTTAGTGCAATAAAGCACCTGGTCAAATGAATGACTGCATATGTTAATTTAAGTTGCATATACCTCCTACACCGCCGCTGTTATTTCTTCGTCTGGAGGTGAACAGTCTACCAAGAAATCGGTCATTCATATTCGAACCATCATCGTCGGACACTATCTCAGAGATGCTGCGGTGGAAACCAGTCTTCTTGGACCCCTCCTGGTCTGACTCTGGGCTGGTTCCAGCACTCTTTGGACTCACTAGACTGTTCTCTGCACCAGAGTGGGCGTCCTACAGAGAGTAGATGACAAACTCTATAAATAGGAGGACGTGTGTTTTAAAATCTGATAAAAGGAAATAATCATCAGTTAATATTTTCATTTCAGTTGAGAAATATTCAGATTTTCTATTTTATTCAACTGTCCTTACACAATGTTTAAAAAGCCATATCAAGGGCTTGGTACAAAACTATGGTAACTACATATAATATAAAGGCAGTTACAGTAGTCTCAGACATCTCATAGAATGGCCAACCATAGACATTAACCTGACCATAACCACTGAGACAAAAGGTCACTGAGGCTACCTTTCTGTTGGCCAAACCCTTTAATTTTGACACATTACAGCAGTGTTACATCAATCAGTAAACCAGACTTCTTTGAGTTAAAATATATGTATATTGTACATTCATACATATCATATTGACAGTTTCATCTTTACATCCCATCAATTACAATTAATACGTTCCCAAGTTTTGGAACACAATTTTCTAACATTCCTAACCTCAAGGTGATTAAGCTAATTCCTATTTAATATCTACTGAGAGTTATGTTTTTCAACAAAAATAAAAATCAATTGACAAGTTACCAGAGTGCACCCTGAGATCCTTACCAGTGAGTTTGTTGGAGGTATACACTGTGACATGGGCCGGGCATCCTTCCCAAGAGACCCTGACCTTGCCAGGGGACTGTGTCGAGGCTCCGTTGGTAATCTAGGTCGGTAGGAGACTGGTCGATGAATACTGAGTGACCCTGACCTAACAAACACCCGCTCATCAGCATCAATATAGAAATCTTCAGCAAATGCTGAATCAGCACTCTGAGCACTCTGTCGTATGAGGAACTGCATAGGGATTTGTGGGAAGGGATTCAGGTCCATTCTGTATTCTTCAGACACACTGGGAAGTATTAGATCCCCGTGGTTTGCAGCCAGTTTCTTGTGGGACTGAGTTGGAAGGGTGAATCCTGACGCACTTGCAAGATCCAATAAAAACATGGCATTATTTTTCAGCACAGAATGAGGCTCCAGTGGGGTCATGACATTCTGCTGCCGAGATATTGTGTTCTTTTTCTTTAATTTTTTCACCTTATCTTTCTCCTTCTGAGCATGCCGTTTTTCCTTCAGATACTTCTCTCGGCATTTATCACAGATAAGATACCAGCTACTCCCACCTACTCCACCCTCTCCACAGTTTCCTGCCCAGCCACCACAGAAGTTACCCCCACTATTGTATCCCTTACCCCCAGCATGCCTCCCACAACCTGGATGGGCAACCCGCATGTGGTAGGTCACAGGATGCGGGAACATTCCGCTGCACAACTCACACATGGCTTTCTGCTCTCCTGCAGCTGCATATATCCCAGCCATGGCTTCTGCAAACAGATTCCCTCCTCTCCCAATCTGCTTAGCATCCTTCTTCTTCTTGCTCTTCTTTTCTTTATCTTTCTTATCATCTTTCTTATCGGACTTCTTTCCCTTGACAGCGATGGCAGGACTCGGATAGATCAGCTCCTGAGATATGACGCGCAGTGTTGCACTTGACAGTTCCTCCCAGAAATAAACCAAATGTTGCAATGTTGGTGGCAGCTGTGTTTCTTTATCTAACCCTGGTGAAGGTTTCTCTGGTAGAACAAAATGTTCAAATGTGACTGTTGTGTCTGACTTGTACCTAACAGATGGTGAATCTTTCTTCTTTTCAGAATCAGAATGATGAGTTTCTGGCTTCTCTCTGTCGTTCCTTCCTGGTGCTTCCAGTCGGAACCTAACTCTGGGCTCATTTATGTTTTCCTTCTTCCTTGAGTGGTCTTTACTTGAGTCTGTAGCATGTCTCACTCGCTGTTTATCACTGCTCTTCTTTGACTTTGCAAATGCTGCCATCTCTTTTGACAGGTTTGGATTAAACTTAAGAAACGATGCACACGCCATCCCATCATGCACTATTCCTTCATGCCAGACAAAAGCCGCAAATACAGCCCTCAGGGCCTCTGCTACAGATGGAGAGAGGGCTTCCTTGACAAGAGGCTTGGGCCTATCATACAGACTGGAGGTGGAGAAGGCTCGGGCCCTGCCCAGAGGCGTGATGTCCCGCTGTGAGGCAGGGGAGGCTGCTCTTTCTCTCTTGGATCTCAATTGTCTGCCCCTGTCCTTCCTTATGTTCTTAGGAGACAGTCTGTAATAAGGAAAGACTTTTATTCCTTTCAATGCCAAGAAATATGATCAACTCAGAAATCTTTGTACTTCTTTTTCTTTATTCCCCTTTCATAACAGTTCAAAAGAATGTATATTTTAGTAAAACAAGTATTAGATAAACAAAATTAATAAGTTTCAGTCTCAACCATTTTTTAAGCAAAAGAAAAAGAAAAGCTAGTTAATGAAAAGCAAATGAATGAAAGAACATGTGCAATGAACCTGTACTCCATAAGGGTTCAGTTTTTTGTCCTAATCTCAATTTCCAGGACTGTAACAAGTGTGTTTACCTGCCAGTTTCCTCCTTGCTGGCGGCCCCAATGTTAAAAGCCATCTTAACCCCATCTGACCCCTGGTTGCTGAAGGAGGGCGAGCCGGAAGAAGCCCGAGAGGGGCTGGAGTGGATGTGGGGGCTGCTGGCACGGCGTGGGCTACCCTGGGGACTGCAATAAGAACACGGATAGAGTTGGTACTTCCTCATGATTAGATTCTTTATATCCTTAAATAAGGCCATTTTGTGGTTGCAGTAAAATGTTTATTTTATAAAAGATATAGACAAAAGGCAATGCATTAACCCTTTCCCTCATATATACTCATTTTGACGCCCTCAATAGGTATCACATAAAGCCTGATCTGCAGAAAACCACAGTTAAACCCTACCAAATTTAATTACAAAATACTCATTTCTAGACCACTGAGGAGCAGAGAACAGCATAAAACCTGATCAGCCTGCGAGTTAATCACAGGCTGATCTGGTTTTATGCTGTTCGCATAGGTCTTTTCATGGTTTCCTCTATGAGGGAAAGGGTTAATGTTTTTCTCTGCTAGTACCGGTATAATCTGCTTATTGATGTGACATTGCACACAGCCTATGCATTGCTCATACTTCTTTGTCCAACATAATGATATGCACAAACTTAAACCCTTTACCTCATGAATATTCATATACAAGTTAATGACTTGATGAATATTAATTACTAAACTATAAACAGTACCTGTAAATAAAACAATGGATTTTTTTAGCTATGCAGATTGAGTAGGATATGAGCTATAAATCTGTATCAGCAAACTGAGGTGAATCTGTTTGCCAATGCACCAAAATGAGTCTATGTGAGGTACTGGGTAAATAGCCATGAAAATGCCAGCTGATGGTAAAAACACAAGGATAAAAGAATACACCCACCTGAGACGACCGCCTGACGAGGAGAAGCGAGGACTGACAGCTCCATCCTTCCTGAGTGGCACAGAGAGGCTGACATCGTCCACATCATTACTGTCCACTGCCACGTGTCTGACCAGAGGGGAATCCGGCGGAGACACAGATGGACGGTCAAATGATGCCTCCTTCCTTAACTGACCTGGAGAGGTGGTGAAGAAATCATTATTGTAGTGTGACTGCCTAATGAACAGTTCAGTTTATTCATACAGAATATAATATCTTTATTTCATTGCATTGAATACTGGAAAATAGAAATATTGTGCTCTAAACTGACTTGTTCAATACTGACCCAATGTATCCTTGCGAGTTCAACTTAAAACTTGGGGAAAAAGATTATCTTGTCATACTGTACAGTTAAATCTAATAAGTATACAGAACTGAACCATTATGAATCTGTATAAGGATTCCTAAGATAAAGTAAATGCTTATTACCTTTCCTGGTTGTCAGAGGACTACTGGGTGGGGTAACAAACTGCAGGGAGGAGGCTTGGGACGAGTCGCCCGTGATCGTGCCGATACGTGACGGGGAGAAGGACTGGCGCGGGCTGCTGCTGCGGGCGATGGGCGACCCTGACCTTGGAGAACCTGAGGAAAGAAATCAGAATATAGTAAGAGTAAAATGGTCTCTATTCACTAGGCTTGTTGAAATCATATTCAAAATGATAATTTCAAATTCCAGAATAAGATCAAAGCACACTAACTCATTTATACCAATATAAGAGATCATCCTTGATATACTTACAAATTCCAGTCAAAAATACATAAAAAAATTATTTAAATCTGTATCTTGAAAAGCAACAAGAGGGCCAATATGGCCCTATAATCGCTCACCTGAGAAACATTGCCTTCATTACCTGCACTGCTGAATAAAGATGCTGGAGGGTAAAAAAAGTGAAATCTGGTATTTTTTTTATATTAAAAGGGGCATAACTCCTTACCTTATTGGCCAATATCAGCCATAATCGATGTTGATCAATAATTATAGTCACAAATATTTTCATAAAGTTTGAAAATGATTGCTTAAGAAATGAAGATGCTATTGTACAAACAATTTGAAATATGTCACTTATATTAAACGGGGCATAACTCCTGACCTAATTAGCCAATAAATGTCATAATTCAACTTCATCAAGAGAATAAGGTTATAAACATTGTCAAAGTTTGAAGATGATTGGTTAAGAAATGAAGATGCTAGAGTGTAAACAAAATGAAATCTGGCATTTTTTTTTTATATTAAAAAGGCATAACTCCTTCTCTAATAGACCGATCTCAGCTCAGATAATCAAACTTGATTGTGAGTTATGGTCATAAACATTGTCATAAAGTTTGAAGATGATTGGTTAAGAAATGAAGATGCTAGAGTGTAAACGAAGTAAAAAAATGGCATTTTATTATATTAAAAAGGGCAAAATTTCTGACCTTATTGGGTGATATCAACCATAATCGAACTTGACTGAGAGATAAAGGTCATAAACACTGCCATAAAGTTTGAAGATGATTGCTTAAGAAATGAAGATGCTAGAGTGTAAACACGATGGACGACGGACATTCAACGATCCTAATAGCTCATCCTGAGCAATGTGCTCCGGTGAGCTAAAAGGGAAAATAAAACATTTATTGTATAAATTTTCCAGAATCTTTTTTCTCACTTTATTAAATATTCACTGCACACAATTCTCTCAATTGTATCTAAGACAAAACACTGACCTTGCCTGTCCATCAGGGCCTGGGGACTGGAGCTCCGTGACAGTGGCTTCTTTGGGGAGCCCGGGGGTGAGGGTACAGGGGTGGGGCCATTCCCATTGGCCTGACTCTCTCCTGGAACATCACCACATGATATTTACAGATTCAAGTTATCCTCTACCACATGTTTTTTTTTTTTTAAATGAAAGTTATATTTGCAACCTGCATAAAAATGATAAGATTGAAAGTATCTCACAGGTTGATCAAGCTTCATACTGTACTGTAGTCATCAATATCTTTGAATTTAGGCCTTAATTCTTGACACTTGTAAAAGACTGAATGTTGCTTTCAGTTGGGTCTCACTTTTTTATGGTATAAAATGGTGCAAAAAGCCTTAATTGTGCTGTACAGGGAGAAACTGGTATCAAATATTTGCTACAATCATATAGTCTTAAACCTCAAGATCAGTTATAACATGTAATACATTTATATTTTGCATCAATTTGTCAACATTTTTATGTTGCTTTTTATTTCTATTAAAACATCATATTTCCATTAATTTCTAGATTGTCTTTTTGCCATACACTACAATTACAGACATTTGCTGATTATTTCCTGACTAATCATAGAACTTCCACTTCTTTAATTTGAAGTCTTTTACTTTGAATCTCAGAAAAAACTTCTTTAATTTGAAGTCTTTTACTTTGAATCTCAGAAAAAAACTTCTTTAATTTGAAGTCTTTTACTTTGAATCTCAGAAAAAAAAGTGCAACATTTACTAAGGACATTTTGTTAGAGCATGTATTAAAGATTGTTTCTTTTATATCTTAAAATGGTCAAGATATTATATAAAACATTAAAAACAAATAAAACACATCTAAACATCTCACAATATCTACAAATGTCTTATACTACTACAGTAAAAATTAATAGAAAACAGGTTAAACAAATATTTTAAAAAAAAACATCTAATTAAGAGACAACACCTAGCAAGCAGGCCTGAAATTAAAGCAGGCATAATCATTTAAATGACACTTTACAAAAACTCCACCTGAAAAAAACATAAATAAATAAATAAACACCAAAGATGAGCTTAGGGGACAGTATATCTTGCGATCAGCTTTACACAAGACAAGGAATTTCATCCATAAACAGACCTTGCTTTGATAACTGCCTTGTTTAGGATCAGCAGTTTTATTGGTGATAAAGATAACAATTTGATAGCAATAATACTTATGAAAAACATTGCCTTAAAGATAACTTTCTTTCATGAAATCCTTCTTTTTTAGCTCTACTTTCAGTTGTCATCTATCAATTTATTCCCTGGATCATCACTTAGACATACTGACAATATATAAAGCCTGGCTATATCAGTGCTCTCTCTACTGATGTGTGAAGAACCCATCATGGGTTACTACAACCAGACCATAAAGATACAGGTAAAATATGTGCTTGTTCGTCAAGCTGAAAAAGGCCTGCTGAATATATAGAGATAAAGTAACATAAACATAACATAGTTCTAGTGTAAGACTGTTCTGTAAAATATATGTATAACACTGTACATAAATTATCATTTTCAAGCTCATACTCAGTGTACAAATACATTATATGACCATATGATTTGAGTCTTAGCCAGCGATCACACGATTTAAAACTGGGTCCCAGGATATAGACCAAGTGTAATGCTTGCTGGCCTGTACCTGGTTATGACCTAGAGAACTGTGACAATTATGTCTTGCAGAGACGGCTTAGTATTACAGGTATAACAAGTGACTAAGAGTCTGTGCATTTATATGCCTAATTATATTTTGTATCAAGTATTATTATTTCATAAGCTGCAGATAGATTGTGTACTGTTCATTTGGAGTAAGTCATCTCTGAAACAGCATATAGTCATATAGCTATAACCAAGTTATAACTGGTAGAAGGTGAACCAAAGTGCAAGAGTCACCTAGATAGAACCACTGACCTAATGCAAGCCAGCTGGAAGTCTTCCTTGCATGAAAAATATGTGTGACCAGAACGGGACTTAAACTCACAGCTGTGAGAGGCAAGTCAACAACTATACCTACTCCCCCACACAGGCCCCAGGTCTGATATTGTACAGTATCACACAGACACAACAGATTCACAACACAAGATTTGTATAATGAAATCAAAGACACGGAGAAATCCTACTTTCAGTTCAAAAGAAAAGACACTACAATAGTCTGACAGGAAAATCAATGTGAAGTTGTGATGCTACAGCTATCACCGGATAATATGTTACGGACACTACAACACTGAGAAATAATTTACGGTACCTATGATTTGGGCAAGCTTTTTAGGACTAATGGCCCGTGTTTGGGTTCGAAATTCCTTCCCACCCACATAATAAATCCAGCAATTTGCCTCGTTACAGAAGAGTCCCTCCAAGTTTGACCAATCAGAATGGCCAAACTGGCCCTCGCCTGATGACGATGTGGCACAAAATAAACAAATGGCAGTTAGAAAACAGAACATATCAATAACCGTGTGGTTCATGGATGAAGATTGCGCAATGCAGCAGGGGGTGTGGCAGAATGATGAAAAGCCCAGCAGTGATTTTGAATATGTCATTTGTGAAAGTAATGGCATGAAATATGGAGATATAGATGAGAGTCCAAATATTATGATCGTAATCATAACAATATACAAATGACATAATTGATAATAACTCATCTTAAGTAGAGAATATTTTCTAATCTGCCAAAAGCTCCCAGTCTGAGGATGAATAAGCAACACACACTTTGTTTCATGTGTAGAAACATAAATATCTCTATTAAGGCAGCTAAGGTCCTGCTGTACCATATACGACTGCAGATCCCGAGGTTCTGGGTTCGAATGCTTTTTTGGCATTCATTTTTTTTACCTTCCCAGGCACAAAGTACTGGTCACACCAAGGAACTGTTGAAAAGGATTAGTATATGTTGTACAAGAAATTTTTTCCCAATCAATGTAAACAAGGTTATATTGTTTTCTGTCACAGAACACACCAAGATCACTGCCGATTTTCCATCATCTGTACACCTCCTGAGATACAAAATTGCAAATGAAATCAAATAAGCCTTGACCACAGTAGCATGCCTCAGGTAAGTATGAGGTACCTCAGATTGCATCACCCCTCAAAACATTATATATTAACATTCACCCACACAGAACATATATCATCAGACACCCCTCAGAACATAAAATGCAAATATAACAACTCTCAATACATTAAATGTTATCGTAAACCCCTCAAAACATAAAATACAAATATAACACCTCACTAAATGTCATTATGATACCCCTTAATCATTATCAATGTCCCTCCCCGGCCCTTTGAATATCAGCATATCCAGTGCAATTGGTTTCAATACTGATTTTGAAAATGGAAACAGAATTTGAGAGACTGATTTGCAGCTTACAAACTGATCATCATCTGAATATGAAGAGAAGGCATCTGAAAATTCTTTTAACTTCTTGGTGCATGGAAATAGAAAACTCATTCTAATCATCAAAAAAATCACATACATAAACATTTATCAATGAGTCCTATCTAAAATTAATTGAGCCACAATGTAAACTAGTGACATCATCATGTATGCATTTGACCCTCAAAAGAGATCCCCCTCAACCCCTACAATGAACCCTGAAGACAAACCCATCCCTTCATCCCCCCCCCACCCCCCAGGGCAGTTTCCTCTGAGGCACCTCTTGTACAAAGGTTCTTGATAGACTCACCGCCATAATAATGAGAATATTTCATATAATCCCTACATCCGCAGACTTGTAAAGGTAAGAAAGTATCAAACAATTAAACAACCTCATCTTGGCCATGCATGCTCTGTGATTTACATGAAAGGATGGCATGAAGAGGTAAATGAATGAAATCACTATTTACAACCTGTCAGGGCATGGCTTAGCTTGATCAAACTTCAAGGTACATGTACCTGACCAGTTCTTGTTGGGTAAATCTAAGCCCCGTCTTTACTGATTTTACAAAGATTATTTCCTTTTGTAATTAATTCAACTGCATACAAAGAGTGTAAGGAACAACACTGAATAAGTGCTTGTGTATCATTTCCATGTCAATTCTTAACTACATGGTATCCCAGGGCAACTGCTGACATCATTTGAATATTTCAGTTAACAATTTCGTTGAAACCCACATTTTGCTCAGTACACTTTGCTTCTTAATTTACAGTGGGATATTTGACTAGCAAAACTTTTGAACTCATGAATTCTTAATTAGGCATTTCACTGGCTCCATGGCAGAGACAGCACTGCCACAGCAGGGATCATTTGACCTATAAAATGGTGTTGGATTCTGAAAGACAGCTTTGCGTCAAACTCTCTGTCTAAGCATAGTGGTTTATCTTGCGGGCACAATGAGTCAACTGTTGTAACTTCGATGAAGAGTATTTTCAAAATTCTATGAGTGGTTTCATTGGTCAGCAATAAGCTGTTAAATATTCATGGAAACAAGGTTTTGCGGTTGAAACTATCTGTTACATACTGTAGTGATAGTGGAATAATATACCATGGGTTTAAACGATGGTTAACACTGGAAAGGTACATTTAATTACATGGTCAATTCATTACCAGTTTTTAAGAATAAAATATCTGAAAATATAGTATACAATAACTTTGCATAATATGTATTCATTAAATAAATCATATATATGTTAAGGTTAGGTCTAAAGCAATAGATAATTTCTGGTTTATATCATTACAATACAATACATAAATTGTAATTTGTAAAATAATGTGAAAACTAAACACTTGCTTCCCATAAAAAGATATCCCCCATATATGTCAATGAGTCAGTATTGGTCAACATGAAGGAGCACAACCATCTCAGTGTGACCTTGACATCACATGACTGGAGCCATTACTCTGCATATTACATAAGGTTGACATTTGTGGACAGTTTTGTTAGTCTAACCTGTCGTTAAATACAGAGGACTTGACTCTTGACAGACACAAGAAGAAAAGTACAACACAAACATAAACATTTCTCCCCTTTATGCATATGGGGGACATTATTATAGATGACAAATTCAGTATCTCTACACTGAACCAGATAAAGCCCCACCCTGACAGGTCAAACAAACCAAGTAACATCAACACTGTTTCAGATACTACTGATGATGAGGTGGCCTCATGATTATAAGGTTCTTATGGAGGACATATTTCATAGCAATAAATCCAATTTGGTTGTAGCCATAGATATATGTACCCAAAAGTATGAAAATTAGTGTTTTTCTAGCCAACATTTCTCTATAAACTTTTACAAATGGACTCCAATGACTCATAGATTCAATGATATTTGGCATGCTGTTGCATTAGCATTAAAACATTTTCAAATAAAAATGTTATTAAATGAATAATTTTAACAATGACAAATGATTAAACAATCTTAAATGTTCAGATTGTCATAAGTCAATGACGGGTAAGACTGAGTTTAACACATACAAAACTAATGCAACAATGTTTTAATGATGCTGTAAAAGAAAACACAAAATAAAAGGGTTATATTTTAAACTAAAATTAAGAATTTCCCCTTCCCAATAAACTTCAACCCAGGGAGGACATGAATCCAATGAAACTGATACAGTCCTTATTTATACATAAATATAATTCATCATAGCAGATTTTTTTTTCAAAAATCATGGACAGTATTTGTTTCCCTAAAGCATTGGTCACACTACAGCTTTTAATGGGCTTGTGAATGCATGGTGATGAAAAGATGGCAGAATTGTTATAACCAATGCAACACCACAAGGCGTAAGTTTTGTTAGTTATTTTTGTTAAGTACCCCCTTGACAGTGGTAAAAACCATGCAGCCAAATATTTTTTTTCATCCATTAAAATTTGGTAGGAATGTTTTCATTGGCAAACTAGACAGCAAATAAGATGGGTTTGGAAATTAGGAACGTTATCTGGTATCTTGTTTTTGTTTAGGATCCATATTCCAAATGTTTGCAGGGGCATGGGTAACACTGGGATGCTGCATAGCCCAACCTTCACTACGACTTGAAAAGTCTTGAATTGCAGTTGGTGTTCCCTTTCCATGGTTCACAATTTGCTGACCATCCTTTAGTTAACTTATGACAAGGAATAAAGGGCTTCCTCATCTGTGTCCTCTCAGTTAACTGTACAAAATTTTCGTAAAACACTGATGGTTCTGTTCTCAGATAAAAGAATTTTTTCTAGGATTACTATAGGACACACTCTTAATGCCTATTAAGGTATTATTTTCCCAACATAGCAAAAGTCTAATTCTACTAAAATATTTCCAAGGTTTTCAAAAAAAATGCCATCTTTTTCAAAAATCAACACATAAATGACTTTTTTACATTTTTACCAAGACTATCCAATAGCTAGAAAAGGCCTAGATAACAAGAAAATCTCCCTCCCCTCTCTCTACTTCAATCATGAAATTTTCAAAATCCTCTATCAATGCTATACTCTTTATCCAGGATTTAATTAAGTGCCAACTATGTTTTTTCCCCCCCTCTCTTTTTTCTTCAAACATGCCTATCACACGCTATGTGTTCCTTTCTTATTCTTACCATTGGCATATCAATCTTCCAGGTGCTACCATCATGTCAACAGAAAAAGTTAAGCTGGGCCAAAAGAATGAACATAGCAACAGCATCCCTGAGCATCTTTCAAATATTTAGAGAGGCTTCAATATGTTTGGCAAACATTCTCAAAAAACCATCAGTGATGTGCTGATTGTTTTCCAAGCATCACCAACCATTGTGGACTATTTTCATGACATGTCGCTAAGCATTTGGTGACTATATGCAGAAAAATCCACAACCATTAGCTGATAATTCACCCATCCTTAAGGGAACAATGCAAAGTGTGCCTAGTGGGTGAACACACCTTTATTTTAGTTTCACATCACCATGCATTGACACCAACTTGCCTAATTTTTTTATGTAAGCAATGTAAGCTGTAGAGTGACTGTAGCCAAGCCACGTTTATTTAATCCAGGTATGCTTGCCCCTGAACCATAAGGTGACAACAACACCAGCATGCCAGCACGGCAGCTTTATACCATACACCATGCAGGGTCGGTGATGTTGTGCATGAGTTATGCCCCCTTGATGGAAATACTTTAAGGCAATGGGCAAGATATACTGCCATAAATCTCTATGTAAAAAGTTAGGAGAGAAAGAAAAAAAATCATCCCCACAAAAAATGCAGTCAAAGATCAAATTGTGTTAAACTAAATATAAAATACCAGTGCTGCGGTTTTGTCCACCTGACTGAGATTCTCAAACCTTGCCCTGTCATTGTTAAATTTTATACAAAGAATTTCTAATGGATATAAATATTTCATCTAAAAGGGAAAAAATCCTGTCTGTATGTTCTTTCAAAACTTTCAAATAGGGCAATATCTCTTAAAATAATATGCAAGCTCAAATAGGATTTCTCCTTTAAAGTGACCTTGACACAACAACCAAGTTTATATATAACTGTCAGAAATAAGAAAAAAGTTTTCTTTCCTTTACTCCATCAACTTGTGGGGAAGAAAAAAAAAAGGCATTTTAGAAAACACTACCACACCTGTTAAACATTGATACCTAAAAGAATACATGTGTATTCAAGAATGGAGGTATTTTCAAATTATTAAGTATATAAACCAAAGGTCATTAACTGAGATACTGTTTCATCTGCCTCCTATTATGATACCAGCCAAACTAAAACTTGTGCCAGGGGAGTGATACACAAAACATGAAAAGCAGAAATACACTAACGTCAGCTTCATATTTACACAGATAACTTGTTACATGGCAGTTATAAAGGCAAATTTATAATTTCAGTAAAACCAAATGATTAAATACAAGCTTAAAACAATCGAAACAAAATCTGAACAAGTCTAAAAACAAATATTTCGTTAATAATCACTTATTTACTTACTGAGTTATTTCTTTAAGGTTTTATTACCTTAATTGACTGACAACTCTTTACAGAAGGAAACAAGAGTATCAAACTGCATTCAAATGTGGCATAAATCACAATCCTGAGGAATTTGGAAAGAAATATTGTGGCAAATTAATAGGGCCAAACTCTCTTTCATTTACAATGCCAGATTCAGGAATTGCATCAAGATTGCAATGGAGGAATGCCATCATGTTTATCTCAGCAGTATAGTACTTCTTATGATAGAATATATGCATAATTATTATAAAAGCTCTGTATCACCTACTCACCTAGAGCTTTGACTAGATCCTTCACCGAGACCCCCTGTAGATCTACTGGTACCCCTCCTGCCTGAGTCTCCTTCCTGGAGAACTTGGGAGAGCCTGGAGCCGGGGACCGGGTGGTCATAATGGGAGAACCAGTCCGTGGGGAGAAAGGCAATGGCGAACCGTGAGACCCATGAGTCAGATGATGGCTCGCTGTAATTGGTTGATGAAATATCATATTGTTTAGTAATTTTAGTTCACGCATCATCAGAAAAGCTTTGATATTTTTTCAAGAAATAAAATATGTTTGTACATTTATTAGGTAAACAAGAAATAAGTTATTTCCTAAGTATTTAATTAAGTAAGACTTTGCAATGAGTAAAAATGGTGGAACTGCTTACCTGATGTGGGTAAGGAGTAGGTCCTTGACAGCATGTCCCGCTGTTGTTGGTACAAATCATACACAGGTGGATAGCCGAAGGATGGCGGACCAGGTGAGGTCATTCCAAAACTGGACCCGGACAAGCTGGACTGGGAAGTGTTTCCTGCAAACCCTGGCAGGTTAGGGCTGGAGGCTGTGGTCAAGGGGAAGTAATCATGTACTATATTTATATTCTTGATATTGTCAAAATGAGGTTACTACTGTGAAATCATTTTATTTCGTGGGGATGAAATTTCGTGGATTCAGTGAAAAAAACATAATCATGGGGACAAGAATTCGTGGATTCGTGCGTTAGAAAAAAAAAATCATTTATTTATTTCAACATTATCTGGACGTTGATTTGAAGACCTTTACAAAATTTAAATTGAAAAGAATGCAGCCTAATATTGATCATAATATGTTAATGACATGACATTTAGTATATGTTAAGATCTGTTTGCAGAACTTACTTTTAGGGAGCGTTAATCAGACCAAAGTAAGTGTAAATAAGCTTGTGGCCATATAATTTTCGTAATATTTCGGCCATGTATTGCTTAGGATAAAAACCGAGGTCACCACAGTTGTGGCACAGCATGATATCCCAGAAGAAATATTCAAGGAAAGATTACAAATAAAGATAAAAGTATGTTTTGTATGCATATGTACCCATTAAATACCAAAATTATTAAGATGCCTGAAACGACATGAAATAAGGTTCTTTTGAATTTATATTTTTTAAGACAAAGACTTTATAACATACATGGAATAATAATACATGTTAGATAATACCATTTATAACATAGCCAGACTAACCACTTTGTAAAAGACTTTTTACATTTCTATGTAAATCAAAATTTCATCTCAAATTTATATAAAAAAAAGTTCAAAACATGACAAAATTGAGAATTCTATTTAACATTTGAGTTTTGAGTCAAATATCTTATTTTCAACACAAAGTAACCCTCACACTAGTTTTGTTAACCTAGTACCAAACCTGAATGGTACACAATTATATTCTAACTCAAAATCTAAAAAAGATTGGAACAAACAGGCACAAAGTTACAATGTAACAAATACCAGGATATCCACCAAAAGAAAACATCCTAGGGCTGCTCCGACTGCGTGTCCCAAACACCGAACCTTGATTACTTTCTGATGCCTGGCCAAACATCGGATGTCTTGGGCCCACGGGAGTCCCGAAGTCAAACCCTTGCTGTATCTGCTGGGGCAAGGCATTGAAGGCGAACGGGTCCTTGGTGGTGCCCTGCTGTATGGTGCCCAGCTGGGACTCATGTATGAGGTAGGCGGTGTTGTCCCGGGCCTTGGCCAGGGCCCAGGCTTCGCTGTCCTTGTTCTGGCAGTACTGCTCGATACTGTCCGGGTCTAGCTTCACCCACGTACCGTCTGCATTTATCACCTGACCAAGAGGATGGAGTGAGAATTGTAGCACTATGTCTTACAATTGTGTAGAGGACATATATAAGAATCTAACAGTTCTGTATTCAGCAACTACATTAACTAGAACTGGAAACTAAATCTTAACAAAACATGTAAATTACTGAGAGAAAATATCAGGTAATTACCAAATATATGGGTAATATGCATATGGAAATTTAATATCTGTAAGGATATTTTGAATAATTCAGATATTGTATTAAACAACACTGCTGATATAAATGGAGCATCACATTACCTCTATAACTGCATTGATCTGGTTACCCATGGTTACACGACCTACAGGTGTGGCCTTGAGATTGGCCCGACTGCGTATATTGTGTCCAAATGATCCACACTTGACCACCTCATAAATACCTGGGCCACCTGGGGTTGGAAGAATAATGTGTTTACAGAAAAACAAGTATTATGAAAGTATTGCTTAGGCAATACTAAGTCCCCTACCGGCAAATGGAAAACTAAGACCCCCCAACACTCACACAAACACAACCTGTTTATTCTAATTCCAAGGGCCGTAATTCCGTCAAAAATCAATGGACCGGAACGAAACTCAGACTTGATCTGTAACTCATGGTGATAGACTCACACCAAAAATTAGATGAATATCTGCAAGTGTTTAGAAAACAAATCCGGAAAACTGCTATTTTAACGAAATTTTCTAATTCCAAGGGTCATAATTCCGTCAAAAATTAATGGACCGAAACGAAACTCAAACTTGATCTGTAAGTCATGGTGGTAGACTCACACACTAAAAGTTAGATGAATATCTGGAAGCGTTTAGAAAAAAGGTCCGGAAAACTGCTATTTTAACGAAATTTTCTAATTCCAAGGGCCGTAATTCCGTCAAAAATCAGTGGACCAGAACGAAACTTAAACTTGATCTGTAAGTCATGGTGGTAGCTAGACTCACACACCAAAAATTAGATGAATTTCTGCAAGCGTTTAGAAAAAAAGTCCGGAAAACATGTGTGTGACTGACGGACGGACGGACCGACGGATGGAGTGCAAACCTATATTCTCCTTCGGCGAAGCCGGTAGGGGACTAATAAATCAAACATTACAAATCAATTGTTTTAGTTTGAATGCTTAATGCTATGTTACACTCAAAATACATGGGCACAACAATCATGTAAATATCTAAAGGGTCACAGTGAAAGTCAGCATCAAAAACCAGTAAGTCCATGTGAAGTACTAACATTATGACATAACAAAACAAGTAACTGGTGTTGTATGCAACACATAAAGTCCCCTACCGGCTCCACCTTGACTCAATATGGTAATCAATCCCATTTTTTGCCATATTTTCACTATTTCCGTTACCATAGCAACCACAATTTTAGTCGAAGAACAAAAATAAAATGACGTGCATAATCTACACATTGCCATCTAGTCATATACCAAGTTTCATCAAGTTTGCTTGCTTAGTTATCGCGGGATCCCATTTTTTGCCATATTTTCACTATTTCCGTTACCATAGCAACCACAATTTTAGTCGAAGAACAAAAATAAAATGACGTGCATAATCTACACATTGCCATCTAGTCATATAGCAAGTTTCATCAAGTTAGCTTGCTTAGTTATCGCGGGATCACATTTTTGCCATATTTTCACTATTTCCATTACCATAGCAACCACAATTTTAGTCGAAGAACAAAAATAAAATGACGTGCATAATCTACACATTGCCATCTAGTCATATACCAAGTTTCATCAAGTTAGCTTGCTTAGTTATTAAGTTATCGCGGGATCCAGATTTGAGCGGACAGACGGACGGACAGACGGACGGACGGACGGACAGACGGAGGGCAAACCTATAGTCCCCTCCGGTGTGAACACCGGTAGGGGACTAATAATTGTGAATAAGGAAGGAATTCAAAAAGTATCAATATAGAAGTTGTGGCCAATATCAAGAGATTTTACACAATTAATCTAAAAAAAGTATTTGACTTTAAAAAAAAAAAAATTGTCAGAAGACAACAGAGCTTGCCAAGCAGAACACTTTCCAAGTGAGCAAAAATATCACTGAAATAAAACTGCTAACACCCCTTTAATTTCCTCCTTTCATAGAGTTAAAAAGTTTGAACTTTTCCATCTTGATTGTCAAATCATTCTGAATGTTGGACAACTCATGTGTGTGTGTATGCATTTAAGGAACTGACCAAACCATAAATTTTCAATCTTATATTTTTTTATTTTCACATCCACAAGGATCCAAGTCTCAAGGTAAAAAATTTGGAACTTTGAAAGTATCATTATTTCCACAAGCTACCACAAACAAGGTGGTTTTTTTTTGTTTGTTGCAAATTCTAAGTTAAAAAGAGGCCATAAATGTGTTAAAAACTGATGGATTTAGCTAAAAATAGAATGTGACCGTCATTTTATTAGGATAAACATGTGGTCCAAACACTATTCAAATGTCAACCAGTTTAGGAATTATCATGTGGACAAGTTTTTCTATTGCAAATCCTAATCAAAAGGGGCCAGAACTTTGTCAAAAATTTATGGATTTTGCCCAATGTTAAACTTGATAATTATTTTTTGATAAACATGTGTACCAATAACTATTTAAATATGACAACCCATTTGGGAATTATTGTGCAGACAAGGTGTATTTTGGTATACAGACAAATTTAAAAAGCATGCCTATCAGCATAGGATGTGTATATCAGTCGCACCTGTGACAGGCTGGGTGCTTGGTTTCTGGTTGTAGGTTTGCAGTTTCCGCATGGTCTCACTGAGAATCTCGTCAATAATGGACTTGGGTTCGTCAAGGGGGACAAGAAGCGTCTTGCCGAGATGCTGGTTATACTGGAGGACCCAGGCGTCTGTGAATCCGTTGTTACACCATTCCTTGATACTGTCCGCACTGAGTCGCAGCCATACACCGTCATCGTTGTGGATCTGGAGTTTTGGAGGGTAAAAGTGTGCAAGAAGATATGCTACTTTGTAGTATCTTTTCTAAAGCTTCTACTGTGGTGTTAGATCCATGCCTAGAAGAGGCCACATGACCTCCATCATCAGAGCAGAAAATATAATTATGCAAAACATATACAGCTGGGCCCCAATACATATATGTTAAAAATTTCAATTCTGACTTCTTTGACTTCTTATTTGATTTTAGGAAAATCATTGCCAACTTGCAAAAATTCAGTTTTGACTGCGTAATACTGTAGACCCAAATATCATTTTACTTATAAAAAGTCCTCAAACATTTTCATTTCCCTTAAAGCAACACTGCAATTCTGGTGATTGTTGGAGACCCCGAGGATTCTGAAGACCCTGTGCCCTCACCTCGTCCATGAAGGAGATGATTCCCTCTGGCTCCACAATCCCAATCTGTTCACTCTGAAGTGAGGGGTTCGTCCTTACACGCAGTCCTGCACTGTTCTTCCCCACAAACCTCCGCATCTACAGGGTACATCATAGCATTGTGTTTCGAATTTTCTTACTCAAAAGTTAAAATATTATTTAGAAACTATACTTACTGTAAGTCAAATCAATTTTAAGGACATTAGCTGAATTGTTTTTATTATGTTAAAAATAATGGGTACCATGAATGTGTAAGCAAAATTATCTACTATATCAATCAACTGATGAGTGAAATAATAATTTCTTGAATAATTAAGCAAAACAAAACTAGAGCTTTCACTAAAGGTGACATATCCCCACTTCACCATGACTGACTTAATAACAACATGGAAAGACTGGAAGCAACAAAGCATGTGATTCTTATATAGGCTCCACTTACGGTAACCCTGTTCATGGGGTGGGTATAAAAAATGATAATGGTAAAATCTACCATCAGTATCGAAGATTCAATAATGAGGTCAAATGTCAATGACCTGCAAGAAGTTCTTGACATATGCGCATATTCTCATCATCAAATGATTCAGAATACAAAGGTCACTACACACCTGTTTCCTCTGCTGCTTCTTGAGACACTGGTTGGGTGGGGTCACCCCCTGGGGTGGTTCCTTCACCTCCACCTTGTATACATCACCTGCACACAGGGAACCAGACTCTGACTACAAATCCACTTGTATGACATGTATCAAAAAGATCAGTTATAGGCAAAATCAATGTTATTACAAAATTATTTTCATAAAATGTCCAGAATAAAATCAAAGTAAAAAGGCTATCCCTAAAGTTGATTCATAATAAAACTTCAGTGTTATAAAACAAGATGTGACAGCACAGATATCGTATTTCAAGGTATAGCAGATATGACTATAATTCATATATTTTATATAATAAACTCATTAGCAGTTATAGGTTCCACCTACCAGCATCAAACCCATCGACAGAGACATGTATATTGTAGAAGCCTATACTACTGGGGGTCCAGTTGGCACTATATGTCCCATCCTCATTGGAGCGTACCAGCATGTTTTCACTGGGGCGTGGTACTGCGGGGGCCGCATATCGCAGCTCCTCAAAGGAGTAGTTCTCATATGCCTGAAATACAAGTACACTGAAAGGTTTTCTCCTAATTCACATATGAAAATGGACTTAAACTTGCACAAAAAAAATCCCTTAGTATGTACCTAGGGATACGAAATGTAAATGGCATGCTAACAATGAGAAAAGAAGTCAAAATAGTAGAAACTGTTCCTTAAAATTTGCAGCTATTTTCAAACACCCTGATTGAATACTTTTTTTTTTTTCGATTATGAAATGCACATGTTCTTGCAACACTAAACAAGTGTGTTCTTTGGAACACATGAGACATCTGCTGAAGCTTGACGGACAAAGTGTGAAGGGCACACAGACAGACAGACATCTGCTTAAAGCAGGTGATACACAAAATATTATACTTTATGTGTTAATATTATTTTACAATTACCGGTACCAAGTATTTGATACATTTTTCCTATATCCTGCATGATATATTACATAAAAATATAAACATACATACACACACAGGCAAAAATTGACTGACAAACAGCCAGACAGACAGACAGACATACAACAAGACTCCCCAGTGTTACCTTCATCATACATATGGCATGGAAGGCATCCTTCTTGTCCTTGATTGTGACCTCGTAGGGTGTGTCTAGACAGGGGGGAGGGTTGCCACCAAAGGTGATGTTACCCTCGTCTGGACGACTCAGCCTCCTCATCCTCTTGTAGTCATCACCCGAGGGGTCCATATCCAGGGGAACTGCACGCACCTCCACCTGGGTAACCATAACAACCAGACTAGAAACTGGCTCAATGTCAACCTACATCTTATGTCAATTATGCTGGGTTAGAAATAAATTATGTTATCTCAAAAGCAATTTGTGTACAACTATTTTAGAAAAACAACTCATGATGACACTATGTGGACTAAACTTTTCCTTTACAATCTAAATAAATGACTTTGCAGGACTTAAACTCTATCTCTTAATCCACCACTACCTATCATTTTGTATTTTGTACCAAACATGATAAATATACCCTCTCTAGTCCCAAATCCCCCCCCCCCCCACCCAAAATACTGCAGACACACATTTATTACTGGTACACGACACCCTACCTTGAGGTTCTGTGTGAAGACCTGCTGACCATACTGGTCTTTGGTTACCACAGTAATGATGTTAGGCCAGCTACACTTGAGGTCGTCCTTGCTGTACACTATCTCACACTGCTTGGGGTCCACATAGGAGTCTGGCTGCAGCCACCTGTGATGAAAGGCAAGATTATCAATATGTCTTGTTTATTTTACAACTTAACAGAAAGCTAAAATATTGTCACTTTAACTGACTGTGGCCTTCGCTTGCTCCTTTGTGAGGAAGGAAAATGGAGAACTAGGAGTAAACTCCCCATAGAAGCTCAAGTACCCTATCCCAGTAAAAATAATAAAACCTGTAAAACGCAACTGTGGCATCCTACGATATGTACAGGTAGGCAGGTTGATTCTACACATTTAAAGTATCCTGTTTTTTTGGGTTTTTTTTGTTGTTTTTGTCAGCACTTTGTCATTAAATCCAAATGTGACTCTGACCTATATATAGTATGAATGGCATCCTATGAGACCATACTGGCAGAAACACACATACTGTTTCTTATCTCTAGTTTGATAAATAAACGAACAATAGAAATTTAAACTTTTGAGTTCAGGAAAATGTCAAGTTAAGAAGTACAGTGGAACCTCTCTAAACCGCACCCTCTGAAAACCGGAATACTCTCTAAACCGCACGATTTCAAAAGTCCCGATTTTCCCCCTATATATTTCATATTGAAAAATACTATCTAAACCGGACCCTCCGAATTCCGAATACCGCACGAAAATTTTGGGATATTTAGATAAATTGTGCCTATTTTAACCTCTGTAAACCGGACACAAATTTTCTGTCCGAGAAAAAAACCGCATGATTAATTTGAAATTCTGTACTGTAATTATGTGTTAATGGCCGTATTATGGTTTGAGATTAATCGGTGTTGCAATTTTATCGACTATGTGTGAAAAATACAGAGATTAATTAAAAAGAAAACCATCAACAAACACATCATTTCGTTTCCTTCATAAATGTTTGATGGTTACCGGCCAGAGTGTTTGCCGATCAGTTATGCATCAAGGACTTCAAGACGTCAAACGGCTGGCTTGAGAAGTGGAAGGAACGTTATGACATTTAGTGTTACAAGGTGTGCGGAGAAAGTGCTGAAGAATCACAGGAGGATGTGCAGGACTATAAACAGAGATTGCCGGACATAATATGGGATTATTCGCCAGAGGACATATTCAATTGTGACGAGACAGGGTTGTTTTATAGGGCACTTCCTGATAAGACACTTAGTGAACGTGGACAGTCAAACAAGGGAACAAAAGTTAAAGGTGATATTTATCATTTAATTTCATTAAAAGATGTTTACTATTGTCTTTTTTGAATAAGTATCTGTTGAATTAGTAACAATAAAATATAATGTACAGTTATACATTGTTTTGAATTTGATTCCCAATCCCCTTCTATTTGGTAATCATGTACTTATCTTGTAATTAACACATTAATAAGAAATGAACAATTGCACCTCACATACAATTAATACCATACACATAATACCATACACATAACATTTGAAGAAAATACATTGAATCCCATACATAAAGCAAAATAAGCACTGAAAGAGCAAAAACCTCTGTAAACCGCACACCTCTGAAAACCGGACATTTTAGCTGGTCCGGGCACCGTGCGGTTTAGAGAGGTTCCACTGTATCATGAAGTAGGGTTTGAAGCCCTGAACTCACCTGGCCAGCCGACCTCCACTGGTTCCCATGGTACAGGACACAAAGTCCTTCAGGAATGACCTTTCATTGCTTTGCCAGCAGAAGGGTAAACTACCCTCTAGGGCTTGCATGATGCCTGGGGGTCGAGAAAGAGCAAAGCCCTTACCAAGCAGCGTTGAGTGGGCATTGAATACCTGAGATAGGAGACAGAAGAGTTACATGAGTTGGAACTGAAGAAACTGCTGCACCTGACATGATGAGAAAACATGTATAATTTTCTGTATTTATAACATTTATTTGTGAATTTCTTTAGATTCCGTTTTTTATTAAGGATATCAACACTGGATATCCATTACATCAAACATGTCAACTGTCAACATTATGACTAAATTCATTATCACTATCACCATCATATTACCATACTTTTCTTCAAATGAAAATCAAATTTTCGCATGACTTTATGCATTACCATGACAATGGAAAGTACAGTAAACTAAATAACAATACTAAGGGGCTACCAAAGTTGTGTCCTAACGATTCTATCACAAACATCGTCAAGCTCACCATCTGGGCTGCCTCCTCGACATAGTCCATGTCCTCATCTAGTTCCTCCATGGTGAAAGGGAGGCAGAACAATGTCCTTCTTGATGAGGGACGAGGCACACATCCCGCCCAGGTAACTCAGCTCCTTCTCTAGGTGTAGGATCGTCTGTCACATGACAGTCACATGACATTGGTACAGTTAAGATCATTGTATAATGGTCACATGGTATTAAACAAAAGTGTTCTTTGGAACACGTGTGTCACTTGCTAGATGGAAAAACAACAACAGACAATGGAAAAGTGATCCCTATGTGTCACCTCTGCTTACAGCAGGTGACACTAAAACTGAGAAATTCGTCTCTAGAAGTCAATTTACACTAAAAGATAAGTAACACAGCTTTTAACAGTTATGATTATATTTGGAAAAGATCACTAGAATATTATTCTTTTAGGGGTAGGCAGTACACATACTTCATGTTCTAGAGAATACACAAACAATTTTATGGTAATTAAAACACATTGAAGATGTACAAATGATGTTTGCCTTTTTAGAACAAAACAGGTGTTTCTTACATACCAGATTTTTAAAACAAATTTAGACTTGACTTTAATGCATTCTGAAAATTTTTTCCCATTTATATGTTGCAAGATACACAATGACAAGGAATGTACATGTGGCAGCCTTTAAGCCTTGCCACTGTCCTGTCCCCCAGACCATTTACATCAAATATACTAACCTCCACTGTGTTAGACTTCCACTCATATCCCACGATGAAACACTTAAACCCGTAGAAACATGCCTTCTCATCCTTCACATAGTCTGAGGCCGTCTCCAGTGAGAATATCACCTCATTACCTGTAAATATACAGCAGAAGGTAGAGTGGGGGTCCAGGATTTAGCTAGAATCTCTTCAGCATGTGTTTCTATGGTGGGGAGGGATTCTACATGTTCTCTTTCAATAGGTGCAAAATAAACCCATTAAAAACAACAGGTTTCCAAATCTTAAAATTTTCATTACACAATCATTGTGTCATTAACCTATAAAATGTAAAAGATCACGGATTCACCAACTTTCTTTATAATAATAATATGCATTAGCTATCATGCCATCATGAACAAATTTTGACATTTAATCAATAACAAACCTGGTATGACTACGGATGCCTTAGGCCAATTGTTGATACCACTAAACTTCTTCAGGATAGGCCAGTAAGCAATCTTGTTTGTGTCATGGTCCTCGTTCAGATTCAGAGAGGGCTGGGGCACCGCCTCAGGCTTGTGGTAGCCCGGAACAAACAGCTGCAGTGTGTCCTCAGTCTGGGCTGTCCCACATTGGGGGTCAAACTCTAGCACCATCCACTTGACTGTATCTGGGAATGTTACCTAGGCAACACAAGGAGAATGGTAAGTACAGGTAAACTGTCTCCCATATCTTTTTAATTTCATATCATTAAGAAATACATCTCTGCTATTTTTTTCATCTCACAGATTCAGCCTGTATTAACCAGCTGTGATGCTCCTTGTGATGAAAGTACTTTTAACTGGCATTAAAGTTAGCTGGGCTCAGAGTATCTGTTGGGCTCCTTACATCATTTGGAAACCAGACCAAAACTTATCATTTCAATCCCTAAACTAAACAAAAGCATCACAAAGGAAGGCTATACATGTAAAAAAGGTTCAGCAAATGGTTATATTACCAAGATATGTGAATAACATCTATGAGGTTTATTCTGTCAAAACTAAATATGTCAAAAGAATGATTATGTATAAGTTTAAGATCCACAGGATATGATGGCTTACCTGACATGAAATGTACAAACAACTACACTTTATTATGATCATATCTACGAGATTTCACTGAAATCCCTTCCAAACTGTGAAGGAGTAGCGATGAACAAGACTTTACTAACCAGCACCATGTTAAGATCATTCAGGTGTTAATCACATCTTATTTCGCAGAAAAAAAACCCCAATAAGTTTTTAATCTCTGGAAACGCTACAACAATCCCCAAATTTGGTTTATACCTCTACCATAGAACAGATCAATGTGCTTTATATACAGACATTGTTATTTTGCAGTTATAATACTGACCTTATAGTTAGCTACAGTGGCAGGTTTGTAAGGGTGATCACTCTCCAAGATGGCATAGTGATGGGAGGTGGTGCCACCATTGGTTACCTCCCCTGCCTCAGTCTTAGGTGGAGGGGGATAGATCTGGTTGATAAGCCCCACAACGGAGGGCAGGATGACCTGGACTAGCCCCAGTACCTGGACTGCGCCCTGGAAACCGGATACAGAGGCTTGTTGAGCATTTGTTGTATCAGCCTTGTGTTCAGAAATATGTTAAGTCAACAAAAAGTAAAAATTAAAGAACATTTTGTACAAGATTTAAAATGACAAGACAAAAAATCAATAGAGGTTGTGTACATAAAGGAAGGTCTCTGTATGTGTTAAAAAATGGTTAATACAGCACAGACAGGCTAACACAAGGCATAGATGACTTACAATTGAGGTGAACCACAAATCAATTCCACGAAAATGCTATCAAGATTTACCCGAGGATCCTGTGAGGCAACTGGTCCTATATAAGCCAGACAGAGAGGCAGGAGTGAGGTGAAGAGTTGAGAGTCTCCCAGTGTATCCTTGACAACCTCACCCTCAGTGCTCTGACCGCGCATCAGCAGGTCAGTTGCCATCTTGCAAATGGCACTCACGATGTCTATAGCATTTTTTCGTGCCTGGAGTTCAGCAAGGTTTTTACTGTTCTGTTGATGGTTCTCTCCATCCTGAGGGGCACTGTAGAGAGGGAAACATCAGCCTTATCAACTCTTGGATAAAAATTACTTACACCACTCAGTAAAATGAAAAAGATAATGAACTTATTGCAAGCAGTATAGGATGGGCAAAACGTTCATGATTCCTAAATAGCCCTATCTACACTATATAAAGTATATAAAGTAGAGGTATAAACATAAAATATAGCCTGTTCCTCTAAAATGTTTTATTTAAAATTGAAATAAATTGATTCAATTACTAAAATTAAGATTGTAATGATGTGATAATGTAAGTAGTCTTGATGAAATAAATGTCCTCCTCATCCCATTTCATGCAGGGAGTCCTTTTCAGCCACACTGTTGACTGGACTGCCCTAATTTCCCTACTGAACTAGGCAAGACTAAGGAGAGTTCCAAATATAAGTAAGTTACTTTTCTACAAAAAGCTGTAGATTTTTTTTAACAATATTGTCCTCATCTGACTGGTTTGCAGAACTACAAACACTAAAAAAAATTTATAAAAAGTTGCTATGGTAACATTGTCTTCAATTCTGACCTGTAGTACAATATCTGGGGTATCTGACCACGGATGTGGTTGGTACCGTTACTGCTCAGGGAGCAGGCTGTGAATGTGAAGGTCGTTCCATCAGGGCACTTGACCTTGCTGACCCCACCATCACCATTCAGTGTCCTTGAGAAACCATGGTTACGTAAACGCACTGCATACTTCTCACCTTCCTGTGAGGAGAAATGTTAAAGTACAAGTACTCATTGTTTAAAATCAGATCTGCAAAATATCACATGGCAGGCTAACCCCTTTGATACAATGGCAGACCACTTGTAAATACTGTACTTACGTAATACAGTTAAAACAAGCATTCTGAAAGTATTGCTTAGGCAATACTAAGTCCCCTACTAGCAAAAAGAAAACTAAGAACCCCTGCCAAAGTCAATTATTTTATCAATACTATTGATGAAAGTCAAGACAACGATAAATATCAAAAAGTCAGGAAAACTGCTTTTCTAAGTCCAAGGCCCGTAATTTCATCAAAATCAGTGGACCTGAACAAAACTTGAACCTGATCTGCAACTCATGGTGGTAGACTCACATACCAAATATTACCGGTAGATCATTATCTACAAGTGTTTAGAAAAAAAGCCTGGAAAACTGCTATTATAGCAATTTTTATAGTCCAAGGCCCGTAATTTCGTCAAAAATCAGTGGACAGGAACAAAACTCAAACTTGATCTGAAACTCATGGTGGTAGACTCACAGATCAAATATCAGATCAATATATGCAAGCATTTAGAAAAAAGTCTGGGAAACTGCCATATTAAAGAACTTTTCTAAGTCCAAGGCCCGTAATTTCGTCAAAAATCAGTGGATATCAAATATTTGATTACTATCTGCAAGCATTTAGAACAAAAAAATCTGGAAAACTGCTATCTTAAAGAAATTTTCTAAGTCCAAGGCCTGTAATTTTGTCAAAAATCAGTGGACCAGAACGAAACTCAACCTTGATATGTAACTCATGGTAAACTCACATACCAAATATTAGATCAATATCAACAAGGGTTTAGAAACAAGAGGGCCAAGATAGCCCTGTGTCGCTCACCTGAGTAAGATGGCTGTGTTAGGCATAACATTTGACTAAGTGACCTACATATTGATCCTACCTGAATTTGCACTCAACTGGGAATTCATGCAGTCATCATTCATATCAAGTTTAATGAAGACTGGGAAAAAAATGTAGGCCTCTAGAGTGTTTACAAGAATTTTCTAAGATTTGACCTGGTGACCTAGTTTTTGACCTCGTGTGACTCATTTTCGAACTCATCCAATATATCAGTTAGACAAACATCCTGACCAAATTTATTGATGATTGGGCTTAAACTGTGGCCTCTAGAGAGTTCACAAGGTTTTTCTTAGATTTGACCTGGTGACCTAGTTTTTGACCCCACTTGACCCAATTTTGAACTCATCTGAGATATCATGTAGACACACATCCTGACCAAGTTTCATGAAGATTGGGCCAAAACTGTGGCCTGTAGAGTGTTCACAAGTTTTTCCCAAGATTTTCCCTGGTGACCTTGTTTTTGACCCCACATGACCCAATTTCGAACTCATTCGAGATATCATGTAGACAAACATTCTGACCAAGTTTCATGAAGATTGGGCCAAAGTTGTGGCCTCTAGAGTGTTCAAAAGGTTTTTCTAAGATTTTACCTGTTGACCTAGTTTTTGATCCCACATGACCCAATTTTAACTCATCCGAGATATTATGTAGACAAACATCCAAAACTGTGGCCTCTAGAGTGTTCACAAGCAATTTTTGACGACGGACGACGCACAACGGACAAAAGGCACAGGACAAGTGCTCAGGTGAGCTTAAAAGTCTGGCTAACATGTGTGTGACTGACGGACTGACTGACAGACGAACGGATGGACAGAGTGCAAACCTATAGTCCCCTTCAGCGATGCCAGTAGGGGACTAATATATATATATATATGGACAATTAACCAATTACTATATCTTAAAACGGGGCCTCTGTGGCCGAGAGGGTAAAGTGGCTGACTTTAACACTCACTCAGCCCCTCACTGCGTGGTTTTGAATCCTAGCAGGGTTATTCGGATTTTCATGTGAGGAAGCCTTCCAGCTGGCTTGCGGTAGTTCGGTGGTTCTATCCGGATGTCTCCGTGCATTCAGGGTCTTCCCCCACCTGTAATTAGCTGGACGTTGAGGCAACAGTAAACTCAAATAGTCTAGTCTATATCTTAAAACACCACAGTATCCATGGTAACGTACCTTAATGGGGATGGGCCTGTCAAACTTGATCTCAGCGATATCATTAACACACTCCTCAGGACCGTATGAGCCCTTCACGATCTCCAGACTGTGCCAGCGCTGCTGGTGGGACGGATCCTGCTGCTGACCAGTGTTTTGCTGTAACACAATTATCATCAACACTCAACCATTCAGATACAACATCAGACTGACAGCAATTACTACACTTATCAGGTATGTCAATGTTAACTACTGATCTCCAAAGTTCTAAAAAAAAAGCACAAGGTATAAAACCTAATCTTCCTAAAAGTTACAAACTGATCTGGATTCAGACTTGCTGCAAACAGAAAGGTGAATAAAAAGCTGGTTTGACAGAAAATATTTGAATTTTTTTTTTTCTACAGCTTAATATTGGTAAAAGTCGGCTTTTGTCAGTTTCAATTTCAATCAACGTAATCTGTCTACTGTGTCTTTTATTAATGTAAAACAACAACAAGCAGATGGGGGTACATACCTCATCAAGAAGTTCCAGTTCGTAGTTGTAGACTCCCTCTCCCCCATACAGACAGATGCCCGCGATCACGATACCCGGCTTGTCCACCATGAACTCTATAGCGTCTGGGGAACCATTCCCTGTGTTCCAGTAGGCTGTCTGGCTGGTACGTGTGAACCTGTTTGGGGTAACCAGGAGAGGTCGGGAGTTGGTTGTAACATCAGTCTGGAATGGCAGGAACAGATTCTACATACTGGAAGGTGTATGGTTTAGGTTATTCTATAATTCTATAAAATAACAGAATAATGTGATTGAGTTGATTTCCTCAGTCTCCATCATGCAACTTGTTACAATGACAGCCCCAGCTTAATACCTGCATTAATGGCCCCCTTATTTCAGCTTAAAGCTTTTTACGTTTAAAACAACAGTAAAATGAAAGCACTGTACAGTAATTTAAAAATTAAGTTGAAGTGCATCATGACAGTAGATGACATGAGTACCTCCAGTCCAGTAGCAGTGGCGGCCAGTTCACTGACAATGGTTGACAGCAGGGAGCATGTGTTGGCCACGAGGACCTCAGGGTAGGAGGTGTGAGCCACGCTCAGTCTCTGTCTCACTGGATGGGACACAATCATCAGGAGACGGTCCAGTACCTCTTTAAATGAGATGTGGCTCCCACCTACTCCACATGACTGCAAAATAAATTTATGGCCCTTCTAATTTTTGTAGCCAAACTTTCACCTTTTTTTTACTAAGTGTAAGGGATTCTTGTCTTTCAAAACAAGATCAACTATTTAATAAACCCATGATCTCTTGTATAAACCTGATCACATGATATCCCACTGTAGCTATTTGATGTTATCTGTAAAAGTAGAAATGGCTCATTCGAAAATCCATACCAATACTTTTTTGTTTGAGATTTTTCTTATTTGACTAAAAAATCTGAGGATCACCATCTCAAAGGTACATCATAACAAATTAAGGACATCTCCATCCGAAACGTCAGTCTGACAGTAGAACAGGATAAACTCTGCCTGGAAAATTTGTTTGAGTAAACAACAGAAGCTAAAAATGTTATAAAAAACAAGAGGGCCAAGATGGCCCTAAAGACGCTCACCTGAGGACATTTGTGCTGACCAAGTTTGAGGAAAATTGTATCAAAATTGTGGCCTCCAGTGTGTAAACAAGGTTTTTCTAAGATTTGACCTACTGACCTACTTTTCAATCGCTTTTTAGGTCTGTTAGATTAATGATCTTCGATAATTCGTTGAAATTTCTGAAGAGAATCGTATACCTACCAAACTGAAACCGGAAATGGAGGGCTGAATAGTTTCCTAATTTTTCATTGGTTAATAATATTATAACCTAAAACGACCGAATGTGTTTTTATTACCAACAATACGATTATCTGTACTTTCATATCTTTCTTAAAGAAAACCTTTATTTAATATACAATTGACACAATATATTCTCTTAGTCTTTTTATCATTTTATTTAATCGTAGATACTGATTTTAATATAAAACATATATCAAGTATGTAATTTAAAGTAAAAAGTGATTCAATCAAGGGCCAAATTTTAACCATTATCTAGTCATAATCTCTCAAACTAGTAATATTGCAAAATATTTTTTTTATGATTGGTCTATATGAATTATGTGGGTACGGACCACTAGACAATATTTCACATCAAATCTATAGATTAAGCTCTAGGTCTTTTCCTATGTAACTCTATGTGAAACAAGTGACCACTGGTGCGGGGTCATTTATCACTGTAAGGCTATGATTTGAACAATCTTGGTAATGAACCATTAGATGATGCTACATACCAAATATCTAAGCTCTGGGCCTTATGGATTTACAGAAGAAGATTTTTTAAGATTTTCCTATATAACTCTATGTAAAACAAGTGACCACTGGTGCGGGGGCATTTATCACCATAGGGCTATGATTTGAACAATCTTGGTAATGAACCATTAGATGATGCTACATACCAAATATCTAAGCTCTAGGCCTTGTGGATTTATAGAAGAAGATTTTTAAAGATTTTCCTATATAACTCTATGTAAAACAAGTGACCCCTGGTGCGGGGGCATTTATCACCATAGGGCTATGATTTGTACAATCTTGGTAATGGCCCATAAGATGATGCTACATACCAAATATCTAAGCTCTAGGCCTTGCAGTTTTGCAGAAGAAGATTTTCAAAGTTTGAGTTTTTAAAATCTATTTTTAGCTCCTGTGACCTACTTTTTCAACCAATCTGAATAATTTGTACAACTTTGATAGAGGGCATCATAAGGATGATTCCTGTGAAGTTTGGTCAAAATCCCTTCAACGGTTCAGGAGGAGATGTTCTTTAAAGCAAATTGTTGACGACGGACGGACGCACGCACGCACGCACGCACGACGGACGACGGACGACGGACAAAAGGTGATCACAATAGCTCACCTTGAGCACTTCGTGCTCAGGTGAGCTAAAAAAACTCATACTTAGGACTGTCTAAATTTTGCTCACTTATTTATAAACTGTTATGAAGAAAGAAATTTTACTTTATTTCATACAAGAGGGCCATGATGGCCCTGAATCGCTCACCTGAGTACCATTGCTTCAACTGATGTCAAGGTTTTTAAACAGACAAGGATTCTGATATAACTTAATCTAAAACATTTTACCCCTGACAATACTACACACCAAATATCTAAGCAATGGGCTATATGGTTTCAGAGAAGACTTGGGCGCAGGGTCATTTATCACCGTAGGGCCAAGACTTTGAAAATCTTTGTAATGAACCATTAGATGCTACTACATACCAAAAATCTTAGCTCTAGGCCTTATTGATTCATAGAAGAAGATTTTTTTAAGATTTTCCTATTTAACTCTATGTAAAACAAGTGACCCCAGGTGTGGGGTCATTTATCACCATTAGGCTATGATTTGTACAATCTTGGTAGTGGCCCATAAGATGATGCTACATACCAAATATCTAAGCTCTATGCCTAATGGATTCATAAAAGAAGATTTTTTAAGATTTTCCTATATAACTCTATGTAAAACAAGTGACCCCTGGTGCGGGGTCATTTATCACCATAGGGCTATGATTTGCACAATCTTGGTAGTGGCCCATAAGATGATGCTACATACCAAATATCTAAGCTCTAGGCCTTATGGATTCATGGAAGAAGATTTTTTAAGATTTTCCTATATAACTCTATGTAAAACAAGTGACCCCTGGTGCGGGGTCATTTATCACCATAGGGCTATGATTTGTACAATCTTGGTAGTGGCCCATAAGATGATGCTTCATACCAAATATCTAAGCTCTAGGCCTTATGGATTCATAGAAGAAGATTTTTTAAGATTTTTCTATATAACTCTATGTAAAACAAGTGACCCCTGGTGCGGGGTCATTTATCACCATAGGGCTATGATTTGTACAATCTTGGTAGTGGCCCATAAGATGATGCTACATACCAAATATCTAAGCTCTAGGCCTTATGGATTCATAGAAGAAGATTTTTTAAGATTTTTCTATATAACTCTATGTAAAACAAGTGACCCCTGGTACGGGGTCATTTATCACCATAGGGCTATGATTTGTACAATCTTGGTAGTGGCCCATAAAATGATGCTTCATACCAAATATCTAAGCTCTAGGCCTTATGGATTCATAGAAGAAGATTTTTTAAGATTTTCCTATATAACTCTATGTAAAACAAGTGACCCCTGGTGCGGGGTCATTTATCACCATAGGGCTATGATTTGTACAATCTTGGTAGTGGCCCATAAGATGATGCTTCATACCAAATATCTAAGCTCTAGGCCTTATGGATTCATAGAAGAAGATTTTTTACGATTTTTCTATATAACTCTATGTAAAACAAGTGACCCCTGGTGCGGGGTCATTTATCACCATAGGGCTATGATTTGTACAATCTTGGTAGTGGCCCTTAAGATCATGCTACATACCAAAAATCAAAAGGCTAGGCCTTGTGGTTTCAGAGAAGAAGATTTTTTAAATTTTCATTTTTAAAATCTATTTTTAGCTCCTGTGACCTAATTATGCAATGGACCAGAACCATTTATACAACTTTAGTAGAGCTTCATCCAAGGAACATTCCTGCAAAATATTTTTCAAATTGGCCAAGCCGTTTAGGAGGAGATGTTGTTTGAAGCAATTGTTGACGCCGGACGCACGGACGACGGACAAAAGGCGATCAGAAAAGCTCACCTTGAGCACGTTGTGCTCATGTGAGCTAATAAAAACATATCAAATAGAATGAAACTGGTCAAAATGACCTCTGATGAAAATAAGTACAAAAAGTTTTGGTTGACAGTCATGGTAAGTCTCAAATTATATCTAAGAGTACTTCTACTATACAAAATACGTTTTTTTAAAAAGAACAACTTGTTACAAAAATCACAGACAAGAGTCATAAAGAATGTACTACTCTCAATTTTTTACAGAAAGAAGACAAGGGTACCTAGTATCATTCAACGAAAAAAAGAAGAATATTTTGCCCACAATATGTATCACATTTTTGTCTACCTCAATCCTTGTTGTCATGTGATCCACAAGCAGGGGGAAGCGATGAATCTCACCCAGGCGGGCCACACTGTTGGTGTTGTCGTCCATGACAATGGACTGTTTACGGAGGATCTCCTCAGTCTGGGGTTCACAGTTGATGGGCATGATGTTAGTCAACTTGATGGTGGGGTGACACATGGCCTCCATAATGGCTGCCAATAGTCGCCCATACCCTCCCGCGTTCATCATTGTCTAGAATAGTTATAAACAACGAATTTTCTTCATTTGCATTTTCTTATACAGTGCTAATATAGAATAATATAATATAGTGCTCTAACATCAGTGCTAATATAGTATAATATAGTGCTTTAACATCACTTACACCACATATTTCTAATATTTTTAATAAATTCTTTTAGTTATCTTTGTAACCAGTATGCAATTAAACGTGCATCTAAGTTTAGGGCTGTGAAGACTGGACTTGATATCCCAATACCCTTCTAGGAATCAAGAAATGGTTTTAAATTGAGGATTGTCGATATTTATACAAGAACAGTTGGGATGATAACAAGAGTATTCTCTGGAACATGTGTGTCACTTTCTG
>CM037777.1:81467129-81513961 GCA_021229015.1 Solen grandis
CTCACTGTAAACGAAAAATAGTGAATTTGGGTTGCTTTCCATAAAAAATCATTGATTTACATAAAAAAATAACACCAAACATGTGGTTTATCTGTAATATGTGATTATACATCTTATGACGTCACACAACTAAAATAAAATAAATTTTAAGAGAGAACTTACTGCCATGCACTGTAATTCTTTGGTGCTGAAATTGCCTGCTTCGTTTAAGTTCACATTAGAAATATATCGGATTTGTCAGGAAAGGAAGTGGCTTCATTTCTATGGCGTTATGGCTTTATTCTAGAAATCTTGGAAAATGTTATGCTGGAAATAAAATGTGTTCGGTAATACAAACATGTTCAGTAATACCTGCACCCTTTTTAACAAAAATCCATAAAATTATTTCAGGTAGCGATGTAATTATTGATATACAAACACATATAAAATACATATATACATAAAACATTTTGTCAGAAAAAACGTGAGAAAATACAATGGATTTTTTACCTCCTATATGTGGGCCCCCTCCATATGTCCATTTTGAATCTTAAAATTTAAACAAATTTTAAATGAATATAACTGTAAATGGTTAGGTGTAGTGATATTTTACACATTATCTTTATAACTTTTTATTAGCTCATCTGAGCACAACGTGCTCAATGTGAGCTTTTGTGATCGCCCGTCGTCCGGCGTCCGTCGTGCGTCGTCAACAATTTGGCTTGTTAACACTCTAGAGGCCATACTTTAGCACAATCTTCATGAAACTTGGTCAGAATGTTTGTCTGTATAAAATCTTTGGCAAGTTCGAAATTGTGGGGTCAAAAATTAGGTCACGAGGTCAAATCTTAGAAAAAACCTTGTTAACACTCTAGGGGCCACGTTTTTGACCCAAACTTCATGAACTTTGTCGGAATGTCTGTTACCATCAAATCTTGGACAGGTTCGAAGTTGGTCATGTGGGCCAGAAAGTAGGTCAATATGAAAACGTACAACATATGTTGCTCATTTATAATCAGGCGAGCGATTCAGGGCCATCATGACCCTCTTGTATGAATACTGCCTAATTTTCAGTCAGTTTACGAATATGTACCTTGTAACTTTCAGGTAAGGTCTGATGACAAAACTTTTGAAATACAAGTCGACGTTCGTCAGTACGAGCCGTCAGAAATCAACGTGAAACTAGTCGGAAATCGTCTTACAATCACCGGCAAACACGAGTCAAAGACAGACGAACACGGGCGGGTCTTTAGAGAGTTTCACAGAGAATTTACCATTCCAGAGGTAAGTGTTTGTTAGTTTTCTTGATTTTAACGCCTAACCAACAACAGTTTTAATTCGTTTAGTTAGGATCTTTTTGGGGGAAAGAGTTTAATCAACGTTTTTCATTTTTTTCTTTCTTGATCGAACATCAGCATGTGACCAATGGGGCTATACCCAGTGTCCATATCCTGTATATAAAGAAACCTCATGAACTGTAAGGAACAAACACTGAGTAGTGTGTATTATTTTTCATGCGATCAAAGGGACTTGTATATCTGTAGCACCATTAGCGATTTAAGCATTTTAACTACATGTATATAGTCGAATCATCAACTCCATTGATTTTAGTTTTTGATATTCAGCTATCTGGGATCTTTAATATAGCAATAAAACTGAAGAATGTAAGATGTTTTCTTTTCATAAATCAAATATGTGTGTAACATTACATGGTAATAAGATATTATCACTTTTCAATCTTTGATTCATTCATAAATATTCACAAAAAGGCAGACACAAACTTCTTAGTAGGAGAGAATATATATCCATACAATAGAAGCCTGCGCTCACTTCGGTCTTTTATTGTATGTAGAAATGTTTTAATATACTTTATCCTATACATAGAAATACGCTGGATGGCCAATAATGTTTTGTTTTCTTGTATGCAGAAAGAGAATGCCTTTATTGCCAACTTACTTGATGATGTTCTTTAAAGAGGTCAGTACAATGCATGTGTTATGATTATATCTTTAGCTCACCAGAGCACAACGTGCTCAAGATGAGCTCTTGGGGTCACCATCCGTCCGTCGTCGTTCGCCGTCCGTCAACAGTTTGTTTAAAAGACACCTACACTGAAACAGCTTGGTAGAAATTGATGAAACTTGGCATGATTGATCCTTGGGTGAACCTTCACAAAAATTGGTAAAATAAACTTGATCCATGCAGAACTCTGGTTGCCATGCCAACCAACACCATTTTATTTTAAAAACTTTAAAAATCATCTCCTCTGAAACCGATGGTCACCTCATAGTCATCTACCATAATTGCTAAAATGAAGTTGATCCCTAAAAAATTGAGCCAATTCGGGGTTGACATGTTTTCTTATATACTTTATATGGAAAATTTCAAAAATCATCTCCTTTGTAACCAATGGGCAGAATTTAATTTCCTTTATGATCACCTCATAGTCATCTACCATATTTGCTAAAATGAAGTTGATCCCTTCAAAAATGAGACCCTCTCGGGGTTGGCAAGTTTCCTTATATATTCTATATGGAAAATTATAAAAAAATCTCTGAAAGCATTGGTCAGAATTTAATTTCATTTTGGCACAAATGTTCACCTAATTTTGCTCTCCAATATTTGCTAAAATCAAGTTGATCCCTTTGAAAATGCGTCCTCGGTAATTTGGCTATTCATATTCACATATGATATGTGAATATGAATAGCCTGGGTACCGATGATGTTGAAAATGATGCCCAAAGCTATTGTTTAATTTCCTAAGGGAGATAATCAATATTTTATTTTGAAATTAATAAATACAGAATATTGATTAACTCCCCTTATTAGTCCCCTACCGGTGTTCACACCGGAGGGGACTATAGGTTTGCCCTCCGTCTGTCCGTCCGTGCGTCCGCCTGTCCGTCCGTCTGTCTGTCCGCTCATATCTGGATCCCGCGATAACTTAATAACTAAGCAAGCTAACTTGATGAAACTTGGTTTATGACTAGATGCCAATGTGTAGATTATGCACGTCGATTTATTTTTGTTCTTCGACTAAAATTGTGGTTGCTATGGTAACGGAAATAGTGGAAATATGGCAAAAATGGGACCCCGCGATAACTTTATAACTAAGCAAGCTAACTTGATGAAACTTGGTATATGACTAGATGGCAATGTGTAGATTATGCACATTGTTTGTTTTTTTTTTATTCGACTAAAATGGTGGTTGCTGTGGTAACGGAAATAGTGAAGACTTGTTCATCAATTCATAAATGTATAATTGATTACCATATTGAGTCAAGGTGGAGCCGGTAGGGGACTTCATGTGTTGCATACAACACAAGTTACTTGTTGATTTATTTTTTAGACGGCGATAGCCGTCTTATGCTGAAAAACAAAATCAGGCGAGTAGTAAGGTCGTCGTTTGGAGTCAAACAAACGGGTGCCATTTTGTTGACCTAGTTCCTATTTTTGGTAACAGGAGGCCATCTTTGTTACTATTTATACTAACTCATTTGCATATAAGTAATTTAGGGTATGACGCGTAGTGGCCATGTGGTAGGCGGCCATTTTATTTCTTATGTGTGTATTGCGCATGCGTGGTGGCCATTTTGGATTACAGTATGACATCATGATCTATATTTAGAGTGACATCATGATCTATAGTTAGAATGACCTTATCAGTAGAATGACCTCATGTTTGTCTCAATAATGTACAGAGTTGACTTGAACATTCAACCTAAGGCTTGATCACGGGCATTGAGGGTCAGGTCCTTAGCCTGACTTAGACTTATGGTGTATAATGGACAATTCAAACACCGTATGAGACAAAAAATGGCAGCAATAAATAGAAAATACAATTGGTAAAATCACTACTTTAAAAAAAGGAAAAATACATTAAAATAAGTAAGAATAAATGTATAGATATGTAATATAGAAAATAAGAAAAACTCAATAAATACATAAGTCAAAATAAAATGATACATTACTCTCAAAGAGAAACACTTAATGTGAACAGTTCCCTATCTCCCAAGAGAATGAATACATTTCCGGTAACTACAATAATGTGTTTTCCATTTTTGGTCAAAGTGTTTCCGGTCTCTATTTTTAGTCCAAGGCGTGAGAATGTAGTCTGTGTTCATGGGAACCCTGCTGTGAAAGTAATTAACTTTTCCCCAACACCGGATCTCTGGTAAGAACATGAAGTGGCATCCAGCTGTGAAAGTCATTAAATGCATGGACCTTAAGAATCATGTCTGAACATGTACTCTGTGATCATGGGAACCCTGCTGTGAAAGTTATTCACTTTTCCCCAACACCGGATCTTCGGTATGAACATGAAGTGGTATCCAGCTGTGAAAGTCATTAAATGCATGAATCTGAAGAATCATGTCTGAACATGTACTCTGTGATCATGGGAACCCCGCTGTGAAAGTTATTTCACTTTTCCCCAACACCGGATCTCCGGTATATACATGAAGTGGCATCCAGCTGTGAAAGTCATTAAATGCATGGCCTTTTTTCTGCTCTATCATTTAGTCATTTGAGTATAGGAATTTTATTATTCTGATTTTAGAAATCATTTTATTGATATTGTTTTAGTGCAAATCAAGTCTAAATACATGATTGATCCGATATTGATGATTTGTCGATGTTTGTTATATAATACAAAAAAAACAATTTTTCTTTTTTTTCTGCTTTAACATTTAGTCATTTGTGTATACGAATATTGTTATTTTGAATTTTTTTTTTTTTTTTTATAAAAATTTATTAGTTACTTCAAAATAAATCTGTTGTTTTGATATTCAATCGAATTATTTTCAATTATCAATTTTATTGACCCCCCCCCCCCATTTTTTTTAAAGGTACAATGTTAAAAGGAATTATCTCCCTTAGTTGTTAACCGATTTGAATCATTTTCATAGCTATGGAAGGCTCAAAGTGAGATTTTTTTTACTTTGAACTCTCTTAACCGGAAGTCCATGATGAATAAAAACCGGAAATGACGTCATCAAATGTAAAAAATGACTCTATCTTCATTAGTTGCTATCCGATTTGAATATTTTTAATAGCTATGAAAAGCTCTAAGTGAGATATACTTTGAACTCTCTAAACCGGAAGTCCATGAGCCTTCAAAACCGTAATTACGTCATCAAATGTTAAAATCGACCCTATTTCCCTTAGTTTTCCATCGATTTAAATATTTTTATAGCTATGAAAAGCTCTAAATGAAATCTTTACTTTGAACTCTCTAAACCGAAAGTCTATGAGCCTTTAAAACCGGAAATGACGTCATCAAATGTTAAAATCGACCCTATATAGTATATTGAATCTATACGACGAATTCGCTTAACCGGAAGTCCATGATTCTTTAAAACCGGAAATGACTACATTCTATGTGAAACTGACCTTTTCTTCATTAGTTTGAATTCGAGGGTATAAAAAACCATACGAAAATCTTGTCCTTTAAGATGGACAATTTCATGAACTACGACGAGGGATTTTCAGAGCCGGATCTAGAGATGTGTGAACACTGATAAATATAAGAACAAGCAGGATCAAAGTCTAAAAAACTTATAAGGGGAGGTGCCTCCTTTTTCAGTTCATAAAACATGTTTTCTGTAAAGTATTTAGAGTGTGAACAGGTATTCACAAGAAGGGACAATATGTTAAGACATTGTGCTTTTAAACATGAAAATGGAAAGACAGTCAATGAAACGCCTCCTTCTTCGGAATTGACTCCTCCTCCTCCAGGAGGAGGAGTTCATCCTCTTTCTCCTCCTCTAGGAGGAGGTTCGATATTTCAGGAAGTACAGACACAAAAGAAAGTTAGGGAAATACTTCCTTCAACATTAACTAATGGACAGGAATTTGTTTTTCAACATCCCTTTACGTGTGTGGTCAGCGGACCGACCTCTTGCGGTAAAACTTACTTCTTATCACAGCTACTACAAAGGGCTTATGAAAAACTTCGTCCCACTCCACAACGAATTATCTGGTTATACAAGAGATGGCAACCGTTATATGACGAAATACAAAGAAACATTTTTCCGGAAGTAGAATTGAAAAAAGGAGTACCTTTTAATCTGGAAAAAGATGAGATTTTGGACCCTAGAGTCAGAAATGTGATCATATTAGACGACATGGCTACGGAAGCGGTGAAAGACCAACGAGTGACTGATTTATTCACGGAAGGTAGCCACCATCGAAATCTGTCTGTCATCGCTCTCAACCAAAACCTGTATTAAGCAAAGATCCTACCCAGAGACGAAATTGCCATTATCTGGTATTATTTAACAACCCTGTAGACTGACAACAGGTTATGACCCTTGCCCGACATATGTACCCCAGTAACCCCCAGACCTTTTGAAAAGGTTATAGTCATCCCTATGGCTATCTACTCGTAGATTCAAAGCCACTTACACCGGCTTCACTGCGCATGCGCACAAATGTGATGGAATTTATAAGCAAAACAGATTGTAGAATGAAACCACCAAACGATAAACAGAGACAGGATACTGTTCCAGTCGAGACTTTGCAAAATATAATGATTTCCAAAAAAGCTGGTGAGAAAACGGAAACAATTTGAGATGTAAAATACTACGAATATAGAAATGAAGGAAACTCAGAACAGAAATCCTGTTCAAAAGCCTACGAGTTTGTCTTTGGAGACGATAAAAGAGAATTCATGCGAATGTATACAGATATTTAGAGAACAGCGGCTCAACTAGAAGGAAGCGTCGTTCATCAGAAAATTCTTCGAGAAATTTTGGATTCAGACAATAAAAAGAAAGTGATTAAACGAGTATTGAAAAAGTACAATCATTGGTTCGATGACGTCATTGGTCACGGAGAGATAGATTCGGAATCTAGTGATGATGATGATGATGATGATGATGATGATGATGAATAAGTTTATAAGGGGAAAAGACTAATAGACATAAATAAAAACTAATAATGAACATAGACAGATGGTCACAACATTTTCGCCTCATGGCCGAGGGAAAACTACGTCCTAATCATAAAAGACACTACGTTGTAGAAAAAATACAGACTGGTGGCACGTCTAAAGAACCGACCATTCAATATGTTACCCCTGTGGCACAAGCGGTAGAAATGGCCAAGTCAGAACTCAAGAGACAAGACTCTCCACCAAGGGAAAGAAAGTCTTCTTCCATGAAACGTCAGAATATAAGTTCCCCTGTAAAATCAAACAAAAGATTTCGACCACCAGGAATTCAGACCAATTCAACCTTCTATGTTTGAGACTAAGGACAATATAATTGTAGAACAGAAAATGTGTGCATATTAAAACGAATTGTATTGCAAAATAAAATAAGTAACGGATTAAAATTTGTATAATTGTAGAACGGAAAATGTGTGCAATTAAAGCGAATTGTATTGCAAAATAAATAGTAACAAAAAATTAATGTTAATTAACAATAATTCGATTGAAAATCTTATCAACAATTTTTTTAAGCTACTTACTATTCGTATGATCAAATGACTAAATGTTAGTGGAAAAAAAGGGAAAATAATGATTTTTGAATTTAAACAACAATCGATAAATAATCAATATCGGATCAATCATCTATGTGTTTAGACTTTATTCGCACTAAAACAATATCAATAAACTGATTTCTAAAATCAGAATAATAAAATTCCTAAACTCAAATGACTAAATGATAGAGCAGAAAAAAAGGCTATGCATTTAATGACTTTCACAGCTGGATGCCACTTCATGTTCATAGGTTCATACCGGAGATCCGACACAGAGTACATGTTCAGACATGATTCTTCAGATCCATGCATTTAATGACTTTCACAGCTGGATACCACTTCATGTTCATACCGAAGATCCGGTGTTGGGGAAAAGTGAATAACTTTCACAGCAGGGTTCCCATGATCACAGAGTAGTAACAAAGATGGCCTCCTGTTACCAAAAATAGAAACTAGGTCAACAAAATGGCGCCTGTTTGTTTGACTCCAAACCGACGACCTTACTATTCAGGCGTTGCTTATTTGCATATTTTCCACGGCAAGTTTAACTTTACCTCTCCGCGCTTAGTGCGGATCCACGCAATGCGATTCTGCACTAACGAATACGAGTGGAATATGTTACACAGATATTTATATCATAACCGTAACCGATTATATTGTGTTATTCTTTGTTATTTTTTCTGTTACCATCAATTGTAAGCGTGAATAAAATATCTGTGACATTTCTTAATCTGAACAGCAACCCATTTTACATATTTGAAGATCTACTCTTGTAAAAAGAAAAAGTAGCGCTCCGCATGTATGTAATTGACTTAATGTAGTCCACACGTAATTTTGTTGGGTTCCTATCAGAGCATTTCTTAACTTTGAAATATAAAGTCAAACATTCTAGTATCTGAAATTATAAAATACCTTGTCAATTTCTACACATACACAACAACAGATAGAATGTATACATCAGATTCGCTAGAAAAAAAAGACATTGCGTAAGCCAATCAGAACGTAGCTCCGTCCCTTGGATTCACCTGGTTATTATCCCCCGCCGATGAAATCGGGAGGGGGATATTGTTTTGGCGTTGTCCGTCCGTCCGTGCGTCCGTGTGTCCGTGCGTCCGTCCGTCCGAATTTTGTCCGGAGCATAACTCCAAAAGTATTCAAGCTATTGCTTTGAAACTTCACAGGTGGACAGATCTCATTGAGGAGAAGTGCAGTGCACAAGAACCATAACTCTCATTAGCCTAATTTTGGAGTTATTGCCCTTTGTTATTTTTCATACTTGATTTTTGTCCGGAGCATTACTCCAAAAGTATTCAAGCTATTGCTTTGAAACTTCACAGGTGGACAGATCTCATTGAGGAGAAGTGCAGTGCACAAGAACCATAACTCTCCTTATCCGAATTTTGGAGTTATTGCCCTTTGTTATTTTTCATACTTGATTTTTGTCCGGAGCATTACTCCAAAAGTATTCAAGCTATTGCTTTGAAACTTCACAGGTGGACAGATCTCATTGAAGAGAAGTGCAGTGCACAAGAACCATAACTCTTCTTAGCCTAATTTTGGAGTTATTGCCCTTTGTTATTTTTTCATACTTGATTTTTGTCCGGAGCATAACTCCAAAAGTATTCAAGCTATTGCTTTGAAACTTCACAGGTGGACAGATCTCATTGAGGAGAAGTGCAGTGCACAAGAACCATAACTCTCCTTATCCGAATTTTGGAGTTATTGCCCTTTGTTATTTTCATACTTGATTTTTGTCCGGAGCATACCTCCAAAAGTATTCAAGCTACTGCTTTGAAACTTCACAGGTGGACAGATCTCATTGAGGAGAAGTGCAGTGCACAAGAACCATAACTCTCCTTAGCCGAATTTTGGAGTTATTGCCCTTTGTTATTTTTCATACTTGATTTTTGTCTCCTAACCATGAAACAGCTCCCATTCATGAACTAAATATATTCGGCGGGGGATTTCGTGTCTGTGACACAACCTTGTTGATTTTTGCTTTCTTGATGGAAATGTCGGACTCGATTGACATAAAAAATTATTATCACTAGCGGTGCGTGATGATTAGTTGTTTGTGTGGGAAAGTCTATAGAATGACATTCGGGGATTTTACACAATTCCTACATGAATAAGTGCTGCAGTTAAAACGGCTAGATGTGGTTAAAAGCTACACGTTCCTAGACCGTGATAACATGGACGACTCACGCTCCCTGTTTCAGTGCTTTTGCTGCGTTTTTATTAATATCAAGGCACAAACTCACTCTAACACACCGTAACGTGCCATCTATTTCGTTTCCACCTAGTTGTTTAAACTTATTTATTATTATCTCGCAAAGACCATCACTTGCTTTCTTTCCCTGCGACATGGTGAAACATATCGTGTGAAACAGATTACACAATGTGACGTGTACAAGCAGTCATTTCATAGTTACGCGAGTTATAAAAATAGAACTTTAAACTCTGCCCACCTGATTCCTCTTGAGAAGGCGGCGTGGTGTATATTCGTCAATTGAAACGACGCTTTATTTGACAGGCGGTAAAGTCAATGGAATATCGTTTTTCTGTTGAAGTGTAAAGTGGAGAAAAGTCAAAGTCAATCGCACGGCGTAGTACTTAGGTATTCAACTTTATGAATGAAAGGTTCATGACCCTAACTCCGGATTATTATGTAACAAACAGAGAGCGATTTTAACTATGTCTGTCGCAATGTTCAGCGTGTGGATGTTTTCCATTGCTTCAATAACTTCTGAAACGCTGGGTTTAAAATTATATCTATTTCATGTTAATCCCGTCGCCGTCTCTCAGCGCATTGTGCGCTTTGATTGTATTTTTGTCATCAATATGTTAGAATTTGATAAAAATGATATATGGTATAAAATGCTCTGAATACATTGTTAATGATAGCAAAACCAGCAGTGTTGCTTTAGATTTTTTGTTTGTTAACGTAATAGAAGGTCAAAAGATACAAGCATTTATAGATAGTATTTAATAGACTTCTCGGTAGATGCAGGATGATAGACTTCTGAAGTTCTCTGTTGAGTGTCGTATGTGCCTAAATTATGTTTCGAAGTAATTTGTGCTATAATTGACTGAGTTGCCCATGGTCCTCAACAGTCATTTTATGGTTTCTATCCCTATAAATATGTCCTGCTGATGGTTGGCTAGTACTTATTTAGTATGTATAGATATTTTGAAATTGTACTTTTTTATCTGGGATTTTAATAAAGGTTAAACTGAATTGTTTAACTAAGTGATACTAAGTGATGGTACTCAGGTGAGCATTCCAGGGCCATCATGGCCCTCTTTTTTTTTTTGCACACAATGAACGCTTCTTAAATTTCCGGTGTACGCTATAGGTCTATATCAAATTGTTATACTAATGTATTTTCAGAATGTTGACCAGGAGAGCATGAGCTCGTCACTGTCAGACGAGGGTGTCCTGACCCTACAAGCTCGGGTGAAGGAGGCGGAGAAAGCAGCCGACAGGGTGATCGAGATCCAGAGAGAGACTCCAGGAGACAAGGACAAGTAGGGCTGATGTCACGAGACGAGGCGCGGCCAACAGGGGGCGTTTCATGAAAATAATCTAGAATATTGCCATCGATATGAAACTCATTAATATATTTTTAACAGTTTAAATGTTTAGTATTTCTGAACATTTTCCATAAATAGTTACTATAGAAAAAGACTTGCATAGTCATATTACACAATTGTGTGACCGAGTATAACTCAATTATGAAGTATGAATACAAAGTATATCACATTTTTCAAATAGAGAACATATTCCAGGAATTAAATTGGTAGAATTCATTTAAATTAAATTGATTATAAGTTGATAAAAAATATTACTCAAACCCAAAGTATGGGTAACATAGCAAATGTTATATCTAAAACAATCGACATAAAAACACATGTCTGCGCAACAAGAATTAGACAAGTCAAGGATATGGACCCAGGATTGAACGCCGCTCACGCATAGCATTACTTCTGTCAAAGTGACTGTATGTTGTTACTATCATTATTGAAATATTTCGAGGTCATGTTCCCCGATGTTGTATATAATTTGAGAAAAACCCACGTACGTAATCAGGCATAGTAAATGTATAATGTAACTTTTGTATTCATGTATGTTTGTTGCGTTATGAGAGAGAGAGAGAGAGAGAGAGAGAGAGAGCGAGAGAGAGAGAGAGATTTTCAAATATATGTTTCAAAGATATTTTAGTTCCAATATTATCTCGATAGATATATATTATCAGTTATTAGTTTGTTTATATGTTTGTCAATATGTATTTCTATTTCCTAATTGTTCATTAATATATTTTAAGTTTTGTATGTTTGCCAATAAAAGCAAAATAAAGCATCGTCTTTGTTATTTATATAATGAACTAATGCACTATCAACTCATATTACAACACTGACTGAAGGATATTGAGCTCTAGATATTGCATTCTTATCAACCATGTGTCTTGTTTTCTGTTTACGAGCAGTGTCGTGTACAAAATATACTTAGATATCACAAAACGAGATGCATCTTGTCTTTGATGTTGTACATTATACGAAATCATTTTCCAGTTTTTAACGTTACTAAAACATGTTCATATTATTTGCACAGTTTAATATTATTTAAGCAACGCATCCCAATACGAAATCCGCGATAATCATTTATCTATTCTTACATAGCGACCGCATATATCTAGATGTTTATGTAGCAAACAAACAATTTACACATTCATTTACAGTTGTCACAAAATATTACACACACGCAAGGCTCGTGATTAATTAAATGTTTTATAGTTATTTGCATCTACATGAAAAGGTTAGCATATGTAGGAGAGCAGCAGCACGTAAAAACATGGCTTGAACGTGTATGACACAACTCCTACGGTGTATTGTGGACTTAAGGAAGAACAATCAAGTGACACGTGGGTACTCTAGATACTGCAAGGCTCACTGTAGACGTATGTTTTAAACCTATATTTTATGTAGTTTCCTTACTCTACCTTAATCAAGTTAGATTACTGCATGTAGTATATTTAAACAAAAATCGATTTGATATAGATCTTCCATTTGAATTAAATATTTAAATTGTTTTAAATGACTTTGAAAGGAATTGATTAGAGGAATTACAGATTTCATAAAGAGTTTTAGTTAAAATATAATACAATGTACATGTATATCATGAAAACAAACTAAATTGAACAGAAAATGACCCAATTAAGCATACATAGAGTGTTTTAAGAAGTTTCTTTTTATCATTACGTAAATATACAAATTCCGACTTTATTGCTAATTAATTAAATTCCTATTACTTTTTGGTTTTAATTTTTGTTCATAAATAAGTAAAGCACGTAATCTTTTCATAAAGTGCAGAAAATATCGCTAACGAGGGTTCTGAATTATTGTATCAAATGTAACTCGTATTTGTAAATAGGAGCTAAGTTATATTCTATCATGCCTTAAACATACCTATCGCTCACTTACGGAAGCACAGAGGGGACATGCTGTTTTTCGAGATAATAAAAGAAAAACACCATGTCCCGTCTGTGCTTCCGTACTCGCGTGCTTGCGTGAACGAATCATTCCACGTGTGTGGAATGTTTCTATATCTTTACCGGTCGTTTACATGATAGGACACAAGTCTTTGATAAAATCACACCACCTTATCTTGCAGATAATGACCTTTTAATTGAGATAAAATTATTTCAACCTGAGTTACCAAAACAAAGGGACTGGGAGATAGGTGAGACCTTTTGTTTAGTATCTGTCATTTAAATGATTTACTTATCTAGGAAAATAAGTGTCGTAAACTTCTCAATTGTAAGGTTGCTGAAAAAATTCCTTCCAAATGCATACACATGCACTATGATTGGAAGCCAAAAATATATAAAATATATTTAGATACCGATTTAGTATGCAGTAAGGATATGCATGTCTTGTAGTATCTACTTTTCCTACAATCTAAGAATTGCATTCTACAGCAATGTCGAATATGCGGTAACTATTAAAAATAGTCTTGTTTAATGTTCTTTGACCCTTTTTTCTTTGTTTTTGCATAAATGTAGTAAAGAGTAGTCCTAACCAATAAGCCAAACAGACATAATATAGAGCATTATAAGCTAAACCCTATCAGGCCCAGATTCACCGGGGGGCCGAGGGGGCCTTGCCCCCCCCAGCTGCCCTGGTTATACATTTTTTCTAGGCTATAAAATCCATTGATTACATAATGTCTGAGCTGTCTAGAGGAAATCCCCTTCGTTGGCCCCCATACTGAACCAACCGCATAACCACCTGACCAGCCAGACTCCTATTGTCTTATGGCCCCCTGCTGTTATTGTGTAGGTAATCCGAATCGGCAGTCATCCATGACTTAGTGATAAGCATGTGTTTAGGGTACTGTGTATGCAAATTAATTGACACCTTCACTGATTCACAGGCTATTGTCGAGTGATACCTAAGGATATCTCGTCTGCCGAGCGATCTAATGATTGAAGAAAAATAGGCAATTACAAAAACTTTATATCAGTAAAACTATTCTAGACAGGTGATGTTTAGGAAATAACATAAAAATCGATTAGTATAAAATTAGCCACTAAAAACAACAACTAAGTTGGACTTTAAAATGTAATTGCTATCGAAATGTTTTCACTAGAGCCCAAAGAAATTATTGATTTAACAAATAAATTTGACTAAATCTAATCAACGAAATTTTAAATTCACTTTTCTCTACATCTATGAAATTTTAAATCTTGAATTAAAAGCGGGCAATTTAACTGCCAGGTTGATGAACTTTCAGGTATGAAAAATTGCCGATTTTGTTTTGGAAAAAAATTAAAAAGCTATTCTGCGGGGAAGATGCATACCTATCGCTAGCCATGTAAATTAAACTTTATCAGAAATGGGTTGTGTTTCTAAATGTCATCAGCTATAATATTCTTACATAACTTGTAAGTATTATTTTAACGAATCAGTTAAATTCTTCTTAACTAACTCTCTCAATATATAAATACAAAAAGTAGGTATATACATCATCATGTTCACTTTTCTTATTATTTACGAATAAAATAATAATAATTATTATAAAATATGTGTATTTTAGATTTATGAATATAATTAAGAAATGAAAGAATTTGAAAATTGTTAACTGCCATATTTTGGGACAATGTATGTGTAGATTATGATTACTAATTCAAATCAAATCCAGGTAATCAGTTATTGTTCAATGTTACTGATAAGTCAGTGAATACTAATGCACAGAATACACAATTTATGTAAAAAAAAATTAAATTTTTTAAATATCAACATTTATTGTTTGTTTTGTCACTGATTAAACATTTAGAAAAACCAAAATGTTTCAACTAAAATTAAAAATGTACAAAAAAAAAATGACACTCAAAAGGGGCCCACACCTACCCTATAACGTGCGCCTGATTTTTTTTCTGAGAATTTCTGTGTGAAGACTGCTTCCAGATCGACAATTTGACAGCCAATATCATTAAGGTCGAACCTATTCCCTTCCACAATTTTGACAAAATGATTATGTTTAACGTGAAAATTGATTTCTTTTCTCAGTCTTTGACAAAACTGTCTTTAACACTGTTGAGTCAAAAACTAATGATCACAAATCACTTTCTGTGGGGGTTCAGGAAACCCTTATTAAATATTTTATGCCAGTTTGTGAATGAAAATACAAGATAAGCCCGTATTTCTTACTCGGAAGAAGTAATGCCCTTTCAGTAATATCAGTGCCCCCCCCCCCCCCAGCGCTTCCATCTCCCCCACCGTTATTTTTATTTTATTTATTTTTGATCGGGGCCTGTAAATGCAATTGTAATCAAATTAATACGATTGCACACACAGTTATTCAATAACATGACTTTGCGCAAGTAAAAGATAACATTATATCGCTCAATGCTTAAGGCTCGGTCTCACTTGGCATTTTTTTTTTTGCCTCGGGGATGGGATGCATACGCACTCCCGATGGAAATAGTGTCGCGAGCCATGTGGAGTCATCGGGAGGCCTCGGGTGTACTGCAAAAAGAATTCATTGAAATTTTCCCGATGTGTTCTCGATGTTTTATCGGGAAAACAAGCTGGGGAAATATCCGCAGAGAAGCTCCGGTCAGCATTCACGGAGCTTCCGCGATTTTTTTTCCTCCGATGAATCCCCGATGCGTCTGTGATGTCTCGCCGAAGTATCAGGGGGGCATTCGGGGATATTAGGCGGCCTTTCTGTGACACATTCCCGATCTTAAAAAAAAAAAAAAAAAAAAAAATGGCAAGGGTTGAAAAGCGCACCCAGAAATTAGTTTCTGTTTTGGCCAGTCTTAGACTGAGACGGTCAAAAAGGCCATTGGACATTGCTTAGGGCATCCCCTTAAACCCCGCAAAAGTCTTCTCTTGACTTTGTCGCTTGATTCCACCATCAAATTTTCATACTCTCATTAATCTTCCCCGAGACACGTAGGATGGTTCGCAAGATCCCCTAATCTACGGGGATATTCCCCCGATGATGTTACAAACTCAGTGAAACTCCGGGGCACCTTCGCCGATCATCGGAGGAGGTCCCCCGGTGCTTTTCCGAACATCGGGACTCAAGGCTATTGTGTCATAGCCGAAACAACACTGAATGTTCAACGGACCAATCCCGAAGCCTAATAATTGTCATTTTCAACGGACTGCTCAGTCTTTTTTTGGCTCAAACATCGGGAGCCATCGGTAGAAAAAAATGTTTATTTCCACATCACCGATTTTTTCCCCCCGTGGGACCTAGGCCTTCAAGTTTCAAATATATCGGATTTAAAAACAAAAACAACAACAACAACAAAAACCTTCCCTATTATCCCCAGATACCCTTCAGAATGCATCTCCATCACACTAAAAACTTTTTTTTTCCGGGGGAGCATGCCCCCGAAACCCCCTACCACTCCTATCACATTCGGATTTTGGCCCCCCCAGCAGAAAATTTCTGGATCCGGGCCTGCCCTATATATACGTGATTAAATTGCATGGTAAATATGTTGCAACTAAACACAAGCTCTTACACAGTGATCTCCCTTGCACGCTCGATTGGCTCTTGATAGTCAAGAAGCTTTATATACATTTTCTTATATTTAACACGTTACATATAACTTTTAGGCCGAATTACATCACTCCGCGTCAGGCGCGTGTATTCTATGTATACATATTGTGTTGAACTCGAACAGCTGAATTAAATGTGTTTGATGCAAGTAACCTAGATAAAAAGATGCATTATTCATATGTTGTTGAAAATGTATGAGAAATCAGTTATAATTTGAGACTATTTTCTTGGTGTTAGATCGTTCACAGTCCGCTCATTCATGTTTTCTTTGTTTGTTGTTATTCTCGCGATTTACCGTCAGTATAGTTCATATGATAAAAAGAATTTGACATGAATTGTCATTTCATATCAAATTTACTAAACTCGTTCATGAAAATGCCAGAGGCTCGCTTAATCGTATTTTCATGAACGAGTTTAGTAAAATTTGATATGAAATAACAATTCACTTCGGATCCTATATGTATCACAGGTGAAAAAAGTGAGATAGCTTGTTAGTTATATTTTCGCGCATGGAATTATATATTTTGATGGCAATGATTTCCAGACGTATTTTTGATTTGTTTTAGTCAAGCAAATGAGTATTATGTGAGATTGCTACATAATAATACACTGATTGAACAAGGAAAGGCTATCAGGGAAATCCCCCTTCTCCTCCTCCTCTTCCACAACATTATCAACAGCAACACTAATAAACAAAATTGACTTTAGAATACCAACCTATCCATTCAGTGAAAGTAACACAGACAACTCGAATTCATAGGATAATGATATTGAATGTGCTTTATGCATTGCTGGTCTGTAGGTTTCTACTTCTATCTATAATTTAAACAGCGGGTTTTAATATCATGATAACATATCATCACATGCGGCTATACACACATCTACATGACATTCTATTGCAATCAGTTGAATTAGATCAAGTCACTAATTACTGAATTAGTCTGACCTAGATGTTGTGCATTCACCGAATTTTCAACTTCTAAATACTGCATGTTAATGACACGAAACAAGAAGATTGAAAAAAAATGTATATGCTATTGTGTTATTTAGACGACTGAATACATTCATGGCTATTCCTGCCACACATTCACACGTGTCCGAATTCATTTAAATATATTGCAAGTATCAATTTTCCACAAAGCAGACCAGTTATGACGCATGAGTTTGAATATTTATCAATTTACAGTAAAACTTCGATGAGTGGAACTTCGGTGTGTCGACCTTTTTTTCAAGTCCCGAAATCATTCCTTAAATACTATATGAAATCCAATTTATGAGTCGAACTTTTTTGAGTCGATTTTTTTAATAAGTCGATCTTTTTTTTGGTCCCCGCATATAAAACTTATATAGATTTACCTTTCATGAATAGAACTGCCAATTACCTGTACCCATTATTGCCTCGGGATGTTTTCACATGTTAGCGAGAGGCACGAGAATGTGTTCGCACCTTTTTACCGGCGTCTTTAATTCGCCATTTGTAAACAGAAAATTACCATAATGCACTAGTGTAACGGAATGTGCTAATTGGACTGAAATTACGTCGGTAAGAACAAACGGTGTAAAACTGTTTTAAAGATGTTTAATTGCACTTACTCAACATGTCATCATTATTAGATATAAGCTGCATCATGACAGTCTGTAGTCACATATCATGGCTACGACAGATGAAACACATGCTGACTGTCCTGAACAATGGCTGTCTAGTGAAGGACCCGGTACCCAACCAACTTAATAGTCGATTTTTACCATTTAACAAACATTCTTTCATACACTAGTACATGCACTACATATGAGTCGACTTCCCGATGACACTGTCCCTAGAAGTTCGACTCATCGAAGTTCTACTGTATTTGTATAATCCAAAAATTAACACCACGTTGGAAGCAACCGATTTGACAATTACCGTAATGTACACCGTTTCATATACACAATTAACTAGACAAAAAAGAAAGCAACTGAATCAAAGCATCTAAATATATACATATCGATATATGCAGATGTCTACTTAGACGTGTTAAACATAATGATAGGTATATGTCGTACACTGTATTACCATTATTAACTAGCCATGGTCTATAGTAAGTACCTTACATTGAAATCGGAAACGAAACTATTTGTAACAGTTGAATGAGTCTATATATATATTTGATTATCAGTTTATCTGTACGTAACACAAACCTTCTAGCCACTGTGGTATGCATTGTCGTGTAACTGATCACATAACCAATGGAATATTTGAAATGTATTGGTGAACTTGATTATAAGGACCATACCGTGCTTACTTAGGTGGGATTGCAGCTGGAAACAAAAGTATCGAATAAAATTGAATTGTATGGAAAACATATTCCAGTCATTTAAAATGTTATGAGGAATTGTACCTTTACCAGTTTTTACCAACGTTTGTACCTCCATGTAAAGGTAAATGATATGTCAAACTGTATTAGATTTATCGTGACAATGTTTTAAAATCACAGAAGACTATTTACTGGTCAACTGCTTTTTCCCAATATCGAAGGATGTCGTCAGAGTCCGACCCACTGCTGGAGAAAGATTCAAAAGAAACAGAAAAGTTTTCATTTCGACATGCCTTCATTGGCATTATTGGATTTCTGGTAGCTGTCAGCGTGGTTATATTTGGCTATGTTATCAACGAATGGACCCAAAATCATTTTCGACGCCTTTATTTTAAGAACGAATCTACATCTTCAAATTATTCTAATTGTAAAGATGTAAACATATCCGACGTAACGTATATTTTGATGGAAAAGGTCCAACATGATGCGTCCCTATGGGTGATGTATTATAACATTGCAAATCGTGTTCCAATGTTTTTTGCCAGTTTGGTACTACCAAGTTTGACTGATCATTTAGGAAGGCGATTCATATTAATTCTTACAACATTAAGCATGTGCTTTAAGATGTTAGTGGCAATGGCCGTTATTTACTTCGACTTAAATCTAGTTATCATTGTCGTTGTTTACGGCATTGATGGTATGTTTGGCAGTACTAATTGTTTCTTGTCCGGGATATTCACATACGTAGCTGATATCTCTGAAAAACAACAACGAGTGCTTGCGATTACCATCGCTGAATTCACCTTAATTGCTGGATCCACAGCTTCTAGTGTACTGTCAGGTGTTTTTATCAAAACATTGAATTTGGGCTTTTTCTACACAAGCTTGATTTGTGCCGCACTCACATTTACGGCGTTTTGTGTAATCATTATTGTATTACCTGAATCATTACCAAAAGAACAACGGTCTGACTTTAAGTCTTTGTGTGATGTAGCAACCCGCCCCTTTGTGTTTTACACAAGCAAAGATTTCAAAGACCTTCGGGCAAGTTATATTCTGCTTCTTCTATCGTTTGGATTAGCATCTGTAACACTTGTATCAAGAACCGATATAGAGACGTTATACCTCCTTGGACCACCGTTTTGTTGGGACCCATCTCAAATTGGTTACTTTCAACTAGCTCGACATACCTCTATTAGTATACTCGGAATGGGAGCTCTCAAACCTCTATCAGCATGTTTCTCTAATGGATTGATAGCTGTTTTGAGCGTAGTCTCCAACATTGGCAGCTATGTGGTCGAGGGCCTTGCTAGAAACACATTACTCATGTACATGTCAACGGTTGCCGGAATGCTATCTTTTCTAATAATACCCATTATAAGAGGAATAATGTCTGAACTAACGGCTCCAGATATGCAGGGAACATTGTTTGCTGGGATTTTAGCATTAGACGGTTTAGGCAGTCTTGCAGGTTCAATAGCATCTAATTCTGTCTATGCCTTAACATTATCTATATCTACCAGTTTTGTTTTCTTTGTTCTAGCCGGAATATGCTTCATTAATTTGGTATTAATTTTAACATATTGTATGATTAAGAAAGGACCGAAAGGATTTGGAGTTGATGATAGAGTTTAGTAGAAGATATAATAAATATATTTATCTAATTAATTCTAATTAACATATTTGCTAGTTATGAACAGAACAGAAACAGAACAGAAGTTTATTCCTATAACCTGAACAAAAATCATCATATTACGATAGTAGGAACATGAAAATAATACATGAAGATATAACAAATCAATATGTAGACACTATTTAAAGAAATAATTTGTGTTGGAAATATATAACATTAATCAGATGTTACATTTTGGTATCTATATCCCATCCTTAAAAGCGTACTTACAATAAAGAGCAAGATTTTTAACGATCATCTTGTTACTACTGTTTAACAATTGTATAAATTTTACTATGTTTGGTCTTATATAAAAAAAATTCTTAATGTATTGCCTTCTAAGTTCTAAATAATATGGACAAATTAAGACAAAATGATACAATATCATTTGTTTGGCATAAATTAATTTTCATTCAGATCTTTGAATTGATGTATATCTTCCTGTTTGTATAACTAAAAATTTGATGACAATCTAAGTTTTGCTAATTATTATTAATTATTATAAATATGACAATAATTTGAATTCAGATTTTAAACAGTACAAGAGATCTTTTTGAATTCATTGCTGTTCTTCAATGAGTAAATATCTATAAGCCTGTTTCTAAATAATGGTAGTTCTAACTAAGGGCATCGTGGTCCAATGGTAATATATCCGATTACGGATCCGACGGTTGTGGATTCGAACCCCGTTGGAGGCAAGAAGGGGGCATGCTTTTGCAGTAGCCTGTTTTTAAAGAATATGAACAGTTCAAATACCATATGGTGTTTGAGATTTCAAGTTCACCAGGATTTGGATTAGCATGATTATTTTATCAAGATGATAAGTAATTTAACATAATATTTCTGAAACAAATATCTGGATATCAAAGTGAAACATCACCTAAGTTGGAAGCACTCAAAACCCTTCGTCAACACTTTATATTTTCACTCTAACATCTTTATTTCTTTAACACATCTATATTTGATTGGGAAAAAATGTTCGACAGAATTGATAGATATTATCTCTGGCAAAAACTTTTTAAAGAAAATGTCAGTTCAAAAATGATAAATGCAATGAGATCTATGTACACCACTATTACGTCATTCGTTAAATATAAAGGAAACAAATCTAACATAATTAATTCGAAGATTGGTGTAAAACAAGGGGACCCTTCCAGTAGTCTATTGTGTCTTTTCTTTCTCAATGACATAATAAATAATATCAACACTACACTTAACGGTATAGTTACCCTAGATGATGTTAAACTGTTTATTCTATTATTTGCTGACGACGCCGTTTTATTCGCACAAGACCCACGATCATTACAATCCATGCTAAATGACGTTGAAACATATTGCAATACATGGGGGTTATCCATCAACACTAAGAAAACAAAATGTATGATATTCGAATTAGGTAGAGCAACCACTTACAATTTTTATATCAACAACACAGTTATCGAATTAGTAGACTCATTCAAGTACCTTGGCATTCACCTATACAAAAACAACAAATGGAACAGAACACAAAAGAACATTGCATCACAAGCAACACGGGCACTTCATAATCTATTCATTGTATTCAACCAACTTGACCTTGAAACATCGCAAAAAATAAAATTATTTGATAGCCTGATATCACCAATACTGAACTACGCATCTGGTGTATGGGGGTATTGTAACTCTAAAGACATTGAACTTGTACACACCAAATTTTGCAGAAAAATACTCTATGTAAAAAAGTCTACCCACCTTAATACTTTGTATGGTGAATTAGGTCGTGCTCCCATGCATATTTTAAGGAAAATCACTCTGATAAAATACTGGATAAAAATACTTAAAAGTAAACCAACATCACTTCGTTACAAAACTTACCAAATGTTAAAAGATGACGTAAACTTGGGCTGTACCGACAGTAAAAACTGGGCCTATCAAGTTAAACATATTTTTGACCATATTGGTATGTCATATATATGGATCGCACATGATACTGCTCTTATTGATTTAAAATTCATAAAGAATCGTATACTAGACCATTATCACCAGAGTTGGTATTCGAATATAAATAATACTAAAAAGCTTGACACATATTGTATTTTAATTTTTTTAATTCCCTAACTAAATTTAGAGTTTCATCTCATGACTTACTCATAGAAACTGGAAGATATGACAACACTCCTAGAGACCAACGGCTTTGTAAAAATTGTTCAATGAATATACCTGAAACTGAATACCATTTCTTACTTGTATGCCCCAAATATAGAGAACTAAGATCTTTTTTTTTCAAACAATATTTCTGTCACTGGCCAACCCTAAAAAAATTTGAAATTTTAATGAGTTAAAATTAAAGAATCTGTTCAAAATTTATTTTCTATGCAAATGAGATTAGAATCATAAATAACTAAAACTCATTATTATTATTCAACACTCGTATCATTGAAAATAGTTTTTACTTATTTGTTCAATTCATTTATTTTTGCATATTCATATATGCTCCTTGGTAAATTTTCTTGTCTTCGTTGTATAAATATTATTTTGCTATAATTTAAAAAAAATTTTATTTTTAATTCATTTATCTTCTTCTCGGTCTTCAAGTAATTTTAACTCACTTAAGTAGAAGCAATGTTTATGGCTACGTGGCCTCAGCCAGATTTGATTATATCTAAAATGCCAATTCAACAGTTTCAAACTCTATCATTTTCATTTATCAAGCATAAGAGCAGTGGGGTCCAGTCGTTGGTTACCACTATATGAAAATGAAACTGAATTTTGTTGGTTCAAACACCATTTGGGGCAAGAATCTGTCATAGCCTTACTTTTCAGTGTAATAGTCACCCATTTCATTATATATGCTGATTGAAGGTTGTGTAAAGTCTTGTTTACAAAAGCTGCTACTTACTATTTCTTTTCTTAGAGCATTTGTGAAAAGTGCTTTAACATGTATGGATGTATAGTTTTTCATGCAGCTTGTTGCTCATGAAGATGTATCAACACGCAAACTAAGACTGTAAACATTGTGTAATGTCTGTTGTATTAAAATCCTCATGAAATTTTATTGTTCTGATTAAAACAAAATGCAAGTATATGCATTTCTTTTCTTTTTTTTTAAATATTATTAAAAGTTTCATTATACTAGTATTTACTTCATCAGATGTTAGTATTGTGTTAAATAATCCTACAACCTTTAATATCCCTAGTGACATACAGAGCTGGATCCAGGAGCTCGGGTTAGGGGGCGCAATTTTTAAAAAATGTGGGCAGTAACAATGCAAATTGCTTGCCGCTTTGCCAGGGCCGTGATAAGGGTGTAGTTCCGGTTGGACTGGGGCGTTCTTGTGTGATTTTTTTTTAAATTTAAAGCTGTAAAAAAGTGCATTCTTATGAGTTCTTTTGGGTGTGTGTGTGTGTGGGGGGGGGGGGGGGTTGTATGCCTACATTTATGTATTGTCGGGGAATTTTAGAGGGGGCGCGAGCCGGGTGCACCCCCACTTGAATCCGCCACTGACATATATATGACACAGTACTTGGTACTTAACATACATATAAGGTAATTATAGGACTGGTTGGCCCGGTGTTATTATGATGTGACTGGATATATTTCATAACACATGTCTACATTAAGATCCTGCAGTGTGACAGCACTATATCTGTCTCATGTAAATGTAGTTTTCAAAAGACTGAAATACTGTTAGTTGGATGCTAAACCCAACAAACAAACTACAACTGTGGGTTAGTTTGATATATCCCTTTTAATAAAACATTTCAGCCAGATACTTTCATTTTGATTTCTAATTTCTTGTTAACATGGCTCAACATTCAATGCCATGATGGTTTAAACTAATCAAACAATTCACAAATTCACAGCTTTCTATTTTCGATTTCCATCAAGAAAAAAATGGCTTCCATTCCTGATATTCTGATTGGTTGACTATCACGTGCGAACGTGAAAACTATTACGTGCGCACGTAACAGCTACTACGGGCGCACGTAAAAGTTACTACGTGCGCACGTAACCTTTATGCCACCTTTATGCTACTTTACTCTGTATCTTTGACCATAGTCTCATTTCTTTAGAGTCGTTTATCAAACTCATGCAACTTTGTGTTTATCGTGACAGACGATTGGCTCTAATTGAGTCAATTTGCCTTCGTTGCGTCAAATCGTTGCATAAGTGTTGACCACTGATCACCATTGACTGTAAAAGGAATGAAACTTGGTGAAACCTGATTTGTCATGGGCGTCATAGGCGTGTGCGTATATTGATATTTATGATGACCGAAATTTTGGTTTGGATTAGAATTTAAACCTGGTGAATAACAAGCAGGCCCTTGAATAAAACTACTCACTGGTTGATTTACCATATTGTTGAACATTTGTCCATTTTATCCAATTACACTGTTGCTGTTGACTCTGGTGTTTTTGACGCCATATTTACCAGATTTTTTCGGTTTCTTTGTTCGAAGGAGACCCCTTACTGTTCTTGCGTTTTCTTCCTTTTCCGATATGCAGCTCCACTTATTGAATTCCCAATAGTCCAGTCAAACTTTAACATTTATTTCCAATACATTTTTTTTTTATCGATTTTAACATTTATTATCCATATTGGATTACATTTTTCATTTATTTTACTCTCCTTAGAATAATTTACCCGCCATTTTCACGCATGCGCACTTACATCTATCTATTATGGATGCTTTAAAATAATTTTCTTGTATGAATGGTAGCATTGTACCTGTCATTATAATGTTCAATCTGATTGGCTCATATGTTCATCATGGTTCTAAGGTGTTTGGGTTTTGAAAGTTTGAAGTTTTAACAAAGTGCATTAGACGTATCGTCAGTGATTCTTAAACTGAAACGTATAATTGTATTTTAGTTTCTAGAGAAATAGAGAAATATGTGAGATGAATAATAATAATAATAGTAATGTTCCTGATTTGTTAGATTGTAACTTTATGAAATATTATATCCAAGAAGGTTTAAATTGAAGTAGAACCGTCCCTGCATTATGAAGCTTAAATTGAATGTGAAATACATGTATCAAATTCTGTACTATTGACAATTTTGAAAATGTCAATACATTTGATATTTATTTGTTTTGTATTTACCGTACATATACTTGTAATTATAGTAGCGACAAGTTCATAGTTTTACAAGATCTGCATTTTAAATTAGTTATTAACTCACTCAGATATATGTTGAGATTTTATAAATAAAGTAAAGTTAAGTAAATTGTTATGTTATCATATCTATGATAAATAAAGAACCTTTGTGACATAAAGTTTTTGTGCTTTTAAAGTAGCTTTTCTAAAATAAATCACAAATTATACAATACAAAACTTGAACGTTAGTTAATTGTATAATATAATTATCAAATAACGAAAAATCTCAAGACCCTGCTCCTCCTAACCCCACAAAAATAAAGACACACGCCCAACAAGAAAAAACAAACAAAACAAATGCGTATTATTTACACAAAACTGCAACACAGTGATCCTAAAAGAAAATCGAATCTAGCCCAAAATTGTACAATAACATTTGCATTTGCTCAGCAACACGGAAAATTGCGTGGAATCACAGTATCTAAAAAGGAGTAACACTGATCAAACTGTCAATTTTCAAAGCAAGGCATATCAACCGTATATTCAAAATGTCTTATATCTCTGGAGAAAGGAATTGTTCTATGATTGTTTTCGAATGCAATAAAATGATTGTATTTAGAGACATATCATCCTCAGAAATCATTATAATCACAGAAGGGGCAAGACAATAGAGAAAATGTATATTCTTAAATATACAAGTGTGCATGGTATTGAAAAATATCATCGTCACATTTGAATTTATTAATTTTTATATGAACATTTTGTAACTAAAATTTAAATAATTAAAACGGATAACGACGAAGAGTAAGGTAAGACGCAGTATCAGTTCTTGATGCTAATTTCATGTTAAGCCACTAATTAGTCCCCTACCGGTGCCCTCCGTCTGTCCCTCCGTCCGTCTGTCCGTCTGTCTGTCCGCTCAAATCTGGATCCCGCGATAACTTAATACCTAAGCAAGCTAACTTGATGAAACTTGGTTTATGACTAGATGCCAGTGTGTAGATTATGCACGTCGTTTTATTTTTGTTCTTCGACTATAATTGTGGTTGCTATGGTAACGGAAATAGTGAAAATATGGCAAAAAATGGGATCCCGCGATAACTAAGCAAGCTAACTTGATGGAACTTGGTAAATGACTAGATGGCAATGTGTAGATTATGCACGTCATTTTATTTTTGTTCTTCGACTAAAATTGTGGTTGCTAAAGTAACGGAAATAGTGAAAATATGGCAAAAAATGGGATCTCGCGATAACTAAGCAAGCTAACTTGATGAAACTCGGTATATGACTAGATGGCAATGTGTGGATTATGCACGTCATTTTATTTTTGTTCTTCGACTTAAATTGTGGTTGCTATGGTAACGGAAATAGTGAAAATATGGCAAAAAATGGGATTGATTACCATATTGAGTCAAGGTGGAGTCGGTAGGGGACTTTATGTGTTGCATACAACACCAGTTACTTGTTTTATTAAGGAAGTTGTGCTGTAATTAATAAAATAATATAAGCAAAATTCATAAAATACTTAAATAACAAGTAACTGGTGTTGTATGCAACACATAAAGTCCCCTACCGGCTCCACCTTGACTCAATATGGTAATCAATCCCATTTTTTGCCATATTTTCACTATTTCCGTTACCATAGCAACCACAATTTTAGTCGAAGAACAAAAATAAAATGAAGGCATAATCTACACCCATCTGTGTTTTAGTTATCGCGGGAACCCATTTTTTTGCCATATTTTCATATTTCCATTACCATAGCAACCACAATTTAAGTCGAAGAACAAAAATAAAATGACGTGCATAATCTACACATTGCCATCTAGTCATATACCAAGTTTCATCAAGTTAGCTTATTTAGTTATTAAGTTATCGCGGGATCCAGATTTGAGCGGACAGACGGACGGACAGACGGACAGACGGACGGACGGACAGACGGAGGGCAAACCTATAGTCCCCTCCGGTGTAAACACCGGTAGGGGGCTAATAACGGTATATGTCAGTGCAATTCTAAAACATAAACAAGCGCACATACAACATAACCAATTTGACTAATGTATACCGGTAAATGATGAGTTCACAAAAGGGCTACCGATATGAATAGCCGTTGCTTACAAAAGGCGGGCCAATTGACCTAAAAAGAGGAAAAAAAAGGAAACGTGCAGGAAATCGGTCAGATAAGGGTAGATCTGGCACGGGAATATCTCTGCTGGAGTCTGCAGAAATAGATATGTACAAGTATTTTTGGAAAGTAATTCCCAGAATCGTTCAGGGTCAATAACATTGGCAGGATAATCGTGCCTCTACGTTAACTACAAAAACTGTCCCGCCGCGCAAAGCAACCCCGCCACCACCAAAAAACCCCCCAAACCCCCCCCCCCCAAAAAAAAAACACGATGGGCTTGACTTTACAGGTAGATATGTTTGCTTTCATAGTTAAACTATAATATTTTGATCATTGTGAAAAATTACTTGGTCAAATATGTTTTAGAATTCTTAAGTTGACAATAGATTCTAATGTACATGTATATCTTTTTATTGCCTTTGTATTTACACCTTTGTGTGTGTGCTTATTATTTAATAACGTTATGATTTTTTTATAGACTAATGAGTTAAAAATAATGTGTTTATAACAGTTAATAAGAATAGGGATTTTTAAACTTGGGAATAAAATTCTTATTTACTTTTGCCAGATTGCTTCTATAGACCACAGTAAATGTTCTGGCGGTCTCATCCTAATACCCTAGAGATCCGTCTCGAAAACATTCATACCCTTTGAGGGTAATGTTAGCCGTGAGCGAGTGTATGTATGAGGTCAAATCAAAAAACAAATTTGGATGTGAAGTTTAAATGCCTTATTTTCTACATAAGGAGCGCTATTAAATAAGAATAGCACAGGTTGTTTGGGGACAAACTCTTCCTTTCCGCCCATTTACTTTTTTTACGAGCGTATAGAAATAACGGCTCACTGCCTCTCCACTTCCAGGACTTCCAGCTTCCAAAGGATTGCAAGGTAAAATATATCTCCCTATTTATTCTGCTAAATTGTAGACACGTCAGTATTTTCATAGGTATATACATTGTCAGGGTATATTACAACAATGACTTTTGTTTTCTCGTTCAACAGTTCTATCCCGATGGTTTTATTTGACAAAGGATTTTTTTCGGATTCAATCAGGCGCGAGGTTGCCCGCGTAGTTTGCAACTACAAGCTTAACAGTAGATCATTTTCAATAGAGAGCTTTATGCACATGTTGTCGAGTATTTGTATTAAGTGGTGTACATTCTCTGTAGCGGTATAATGATAATAATGAATAATACTGATGAAATTAAATATATAACAAAATAAAATAAGATTAAATAAATAATATAAAATAAATAAAAAATAAATAATTAAAAATTAAAAGAGAATACATATTGTTAATGGTACAATGGGAAATAATAAATTAATCTATAATAAAAATTAATAATAATAATAATTATAATGATGTATCAAATCATACCTTCAATATTTTATAAAAATGGAAAATAATTTAGGGAAATGAATTAATATTTAAAAAATTTATAAATATAATATTTTATACTTTTGTAAAAAAAAAAACTAGATCTTTCTAATTTAGAATTACATTTAAATGATACTTTACTCTTGCAATGTCAACACATTGAATATACTGCGAGATGTTAATTTTAAATTTTAAATGAATATGCAAACTTAATATTGCACCAGTGATTTACAGTTTCATAAATATTACTAAAAATGTTATTTGAAAATGTGGGGCATATATATATATATATATATATATATATATATATCCCCGCAATTTGGTAAATGCAGTGTGTGATTTCTGGCTTAATTTATAGGTTATGTTTGATTATGATCAGAAATATAGGTTAAAACCAAGGTCAGATATAACAAGTATACCACATAGAATTTTAACAAATGTCATTTATGCAACAGCATTTATTTCATGTTCTCTGATATTGTTGCTATGAACGCTTTATTTTGTTACACACCGATAGACCTATTTGTTCTATCGTATACGACGCAAATTGATATTCAATTAAATGAATATCCAGGAAACAGATGCAAGGTTTAGCAAATGACCACGCTTTACCAGAAGCAATCATAGCTTACAAAGTTAATGTCCAACAATTGAGAAACTTATAAAACAGCAGTTGGCAATACCATCCAAAAAGTATTTAATTATCAGCTCACGTACATTTATCAAAATTCATCTTTTACACAAACATTAACAACACATACTAAGCATTAAAATATGTACAATTTGATTTCGTTTTTCAGTGATAATATAAAGAGCGATGTAATTATGTCTTGCAAGATCGCACAAAACCTAATTATGGGGTGCAGTTATATCAAACCAATATATGTGGTGATATATATGTAATATATCTACGCCACATAAATAGATCCGCAAATTCGAAAAAGCAACGGTTCTATGGCGAATCCAAGATTCGAACCATTGACGTCACATTTCAAATACGTATAACATCGCTTCCAGATGAGTTAGAAAGCTGATATTTGGACTGAATATTAGTCTTTAAAGTTTTCAGTCTGTGAGACGAAAAAATTTTATTACGCCTTAATTTTATATGTTGCAAAGGTCCCAGGACCATGAAATTTTTATGGCATATACTTCAGATACTGGAATTTCCATTCCAATTATTATCTTAAGCCTTCGTTTGTTCGGAACAAACGAAATCTAGTTACTATAAAAATTTGGTAAAATATGTAAAACCAAATGCAGAAGGAAATTTAAATGTCCTTTTTAAAACCAAAGGTTAATTTTTTTTATTTACTTTGGTATAGAAGGCCAAACCTCAACAAAACGGCAAATTTCGGTGAAAAGGTGTTTATGTCAGTTCTATTTTCGACCAACAATTTTCTAATTAATGGGACGATCATCAAAATATGCATACCATTAGGAAATCAATGCATCGAGCTATATAACATATAGATAATGCCATTTGCAAAAACCAATACTTATCAATATAAAGGTCATTAAACGATTAGAGGTGCATAAAAACGGTTTTAATTAATCCTTATTTGTGATGCGATGTTCAATTTAAAAAAGCTACGTACCATTAAAAAGGTATTCGAATTCCAACATTTCACACGCTTTATGTATGGGACTATCCTTAACTAACGGCATTAGTGATATATAGAGAGTTAAATCCTAAGAAAACAGCAAAAATCGAAAAAAATGTTCATGTCGTTTGAAAGCTGGATTGGGATATACATCATGTTCGAAATGTTATTTACAAAAATCAATAGTTTCCAGATGTAAGCAACTTACTGCACTATGGATAAGGCCATTTTTGTCCCAGCAGTAACTCATCTGGTTCAACCCCGATCTTCAAAACTTAAAGCTCTTTGAAAGGACTATAAATTATACCGGTATTGTCTCAAAAGAACATTTGTAGTTTTTGAAATATTTAAGGCCGAAACACACACACACACACACACACACACACACACACACAATTGACATATGACCTTGAGCATTGCGATTTTCCGAAATGGGAAGTGACGAGTCACCTTATAGAGCAAATTTGCACCTTCAGTGAAAATGTAAATCAAATTGGTCAAAACTTAAGGCCAGTAGAGCTAAAAACTAGAGTTTAAAAATGCTTTTAACATTTTGACGTCAAATGACTACATTACGCCAGCTTTCTCAAAATATAAAATAAACTTCAGTTCGTATAAGCTGTCCAAATTCGTAAACTTTCAGCACGCCTGGAAGCTTCAAATCAATATATTTTGTGGTCCATGGTTCGAATCTTGTATCTTTTCTTCGAATCTAGAAGAAAAAAGTATATGGAGGTACACATTTATGTTTTGATTTACACCATCTGTGAAAATTTCGATAAAATCCGGTCATAGATGGCGACTGCAGAGTAGATACAAATTTTACACTATTGTTTTAATCTGACGTTATATGACTCATTGGACAAAATAAATCATGCCTTCAAAAGGCCCGCTGATCCCGTGTTCGCTGATCTAAAACATACCTACAAAAATCAATACTTTTCAAGATATAAGCGGTACTGCACTGCGGGTAAAGCTGTTTTCGATTTTCTACCATATCTGTACCATATGCCGCTTGCCATTATATTAATTCATTTTGTGATTCCCTTATCATTGTTCCCGTAACATTTCGGACATGTTTGGCAGATAGCCAATTAATTATCATATATGCGGGTAATGATTTGTGGGAGGGACAAAACAACCAACTGCCCTGCGAGAAAAAGCCGGTGCTCTTGTAGCTAAGGACTGGAATTTCTTCAGGAAGGAAATAACTCAGTTATTGAAAAAAGATAATCTTTGCCAATACTTAGCAAATATTGTCTATATGTAACTTGGTTGATCACATTTCGCTTACTTCATAGGCTGAACTTAGGAAATCGCTACCCTGAGCTAGAGAAGACGCCATGTTGCAGAACGTGTCACGCGGTACCGCATGCATCTGCTTCGCGGATGCCGTATTCTATATTTAATCGATTTCCCCAGAAGTTCGCTTACGAAAATAACGTTTTCTCGTGTGAAGTGACACACTTGACGAAAGACTTCACCAGCATTAAGGAGGGAGAGCAGAAAAAAAAAACACATTTTTTTTTTTTACCAGTCATCTGTGAACGATCTACTTTATAAATGCTATATAATTATATTTATATTTTATTCAGCCAATTTCGCCGATGTTACGTTTACGAAAACATCGTTTTCCCGTGTAATGTGACCTACACTTGCCGAATTTATTTGTCAGGAAACAAAGACTAAGTAATGTTAATTTAACTATCATAATATTCCATATTTTCTGTGGTTATTGCCTCAAAATATCGGATGATATTTAGTTATTCTAACAAACAAAAGAATATATGTAATGCCTAAGCATGATGTATGTCTATGAAATGCTATCGTCATGGGAAATGAGCTAAGATACCACCTTTCTCTAGAAAATCCCTACATATATCACGGGAATTATATATAGAACCAAACAAACTTTTGAACAACTTTATTTCAAAAAAGAATAAAAGAAAAAATGGCTGGAGAATATATGATAATGTTTTTGTGAACATGTGATATGTGGCAACAGACAAAAATTGATTCGAATTATATAAAACAGGATTTACAGTTACAAAAACAAATGTCTTGAACATCCGTACAATTCGGTTACAATATATTTGTGTCTAGGTTCATTGGGTTTTAAGAGATAAGTCATTTAACCTAAGGAAATACAAGTGACATTGTTTCATAGGATCTGATGTTACACCTTAAATTAAATTTTATGCAAACCAAGCAAAAATAAAGCCTGCGGGCTTAAAAACAGGTACATTTTAGTAAGAATGTCTTTTTGACCTCATAACGTCATATGAAGACACATGGCGTTCGTTCTCTCAGAATGTAAGAAATTCTCAGAGACTATTATTTAGGCCAAATTTCAGCTTTTTAAATCATCTGAAAGCGATGTTATACATATTTGAAATTAAAACGTCAATGGTTCGAATCTTGGATTCGCCATAGAACCACTGCCTTTCCGAATTGGAAAAATGAACACCGTGATGTTCAACTAGAACGTAACATACACATACTATGAAAAATAAATGGAAAACCGCCTAGAAATAATCGTACAAAATTTTGTAGACGACTTCACATTTGACGTCATATGATGTCAAAGGCATACGAAAATCAATAAAATCGAAGATATAGTATCTAAAGTATATTCCCTTAAATTTTCATGATCCTGGGACCATTGCAACATATAAAAATTAACGCGTATAAAAAGAAATTCTTTTTGATATTATGACGCCATGTGAAATCAATAGACGTTCATCCATACAGAATGTAAAGAAGACGCCAAAACTTGTATTCTGTAAAATATCAGCTTTCTATTTCACCAGGAAGCGATTTTACAGGTATTTAAAATATGAAGTCAATGGTTCAAATCCTGGAATCGCCATAGAACGTTGCCTTTGCGAATTTGGAAAAACGGACACCGAGATTCACATACTGGAAATCCGCCAAGAAATAATTGTTATAGACCGCATGAAAGTTTCTTATACGACGTCAAGTTTGACGTCATAGGCATACGAACATCATTGAAATGGAAAAGACAGTAGATGTAGTATATGCATTAAATTTTTATCGTCCTGGGACTTTTGCAACCCTAACAATTAACACATAGAAATAAGAAATTCTTTAGACATTATGACGATATGACTTCACTTCACAGAATATATAATTCTTTAAAATTAACTTTCTATCTCTTCTGGAAGCGATTTTATACGCATTTGAAATTTTGACGTCATTGGTTCGAATCATGGATACGCTATAGAACCTTTGCCTTTTCGAATGTGGAAAAACGGACACCTGGATGCACAATTAGAACGTAACATACATTCTGTGAACTTTTGATGAAAATAGGTCCAGAAATAATGGCCATAGATCGCGAATATACTTTCGTATACAGCGTCAAGTGTTACGTCATATGACGTCATTGGAATATAAAAATCATAGAAATGGAAACTTCAGCATCTAAAGTATAAGCCATTAAATTGCACAACTAGAACGTAACATAAACATTCTGTTAAAATTTTTATGAAAATCGATCCAGAAATAATGGCTATAGACCACGCAAAAACTTTTTAAGACGACGTCATGTTTGACGTCAAGACTCGTCATAGGCAAATGAAAATCATTGAAATGCAAAATAAACTATGTGAAGCATATTCTATAAATTTTCATGGTGCTCGTGTGTTTACAACATATAGAAGTTAACATGTAAAAATTAAAAGTTACTTTTCACCTCATGACATCATATGGCGTCTTATGAAGTTCATCTTCTCAGAAAATAAAGAAGACCTATTCTGGGATCTCATCCGGAAGCGAATTTATACGCCTTTGAAATTTAACGTCAATGGTTCGAATATTGGATTTGCCATAGAACCTTTACCTTTTCGAACCGGGATGCACAACTAGAGCCTAACATACACATTCTGTGAAATTTTGATTAAAATCGGTCCAGAAATAATGGATGTAGACCGCGTTCAAATGTTTTCACCTGACGTCAAATCTGACGTTATACGATAGGGCTTTCTGCTCTGTAAACCATATCAAACCTGATCAGGTTAAATTACTTACCCCGAAGTACATCAGTGAAAAAAAAACAAACAACAAAAAACAAACAACAAAAAAAACAAAAACAAAACAAAACAAAAAAACGTCCAGAATTGACAGCTGCAGAGCGCAAACTTACATTGATAGCAGATAAAATCTATGACGTCATTCAAAAAAGAAAGTCATTATATTCAAAGGAGACTCAATACCTTTGTCTCATCTTATAATTTCATGATGCTGGCTTTTCAAGAACCCCTCAAAATGGACCTGAGTAATTTTCAGAATTGGTGTCCCACAAGGGAATCATCTACCACTTGTCCTCTTTACATGTAATATAAGTATTCAAGTTTCCTTTCCTACCCAATAAATATATCCTATTTATTTTACTCATATATTTTTCTTAAGTAAGTTTAGAGCATCTAAAGATATAAAATCATGTAACATTCTTATGTAATGTCATATTTCATAAACACAGATTCCGTTAGTAAGGGCTTCAAATTTCCAACATTTTACTCGTATATCTTTCTACCTATCTGTTACGGCTTTTCAGATATAGACAGTTAAACCTCAAGAAAAACGGCAAAAATCGTCAAAATGAGGTTCATATTATTTACTACTTCTCGACTGATATCTTTGTAATTAATGATCATATCATTAAAATCTGAATATCATTGAAACAGCATTAAAGTAAGCTATAAATAATGTGTTTTGAAAAAATGAAAGTTTCTTAGAAAAATATATCAAATGATTGGCCAACTCTGAAATGCATGAAAGAACGGTTTTAACTATTGTTCATTTTTCCTTTATATGATGTCCGATTTCAAAAAGTCAGGTACCGTTTGAAAGGTCTTTAGATTTCCAACATTTCACTTCCTTCATGAATCCACCTATCTGTAACGGCTTTTGAGATATAGACATTTAATCCTCAAGAAACCTGCAAAGATTGGCAAAAAAAAAAAAATCAATAAATTCTACCCAACCATAACATTTTAGTTAATATTCCGATTATTTAAGTCTACATATACTTTAAACGGCATTGCATCAAGCTATGAATAATGTATTTTAAGTTATTTCAAAGACTAATAGTTTCTTAGAAAAAAAAAAAAAAGAAATAAAATAACTGTAGCACTCTGCATAAGTGCAGGTAAGAACGGTTTTAACTGGTTCTTATCTTTTTTATGTAACTTCATTTTATGATGTCCAATTTTGAAAAGCTTCGTACAGTTTGAAAGGTATTCGAATTCCCAACATTTCACACGTTTTGAATAAAAATGTTTTTTTTTACCAATTATTAAGATAAGGACGGTTAAACCTCGAGAAAACGGCAAAAATATTCTACAAATTATGTTCATGCACTAATTTACAAAATTCCATATTTGTTAAGATATAAGCAGTTAAATGCACTTGCGGTACCACCACTTTTGTTTTCCTGCAATAATTCAACTGATTCAACGCTGATGAATATCATCTGAAAGGTCTTTCAAAGCACTACGAATTATACTTTATACTCATAGTGTCTCAGTAGAATATTTATCGTTTTTGAGATATTTAAGGCCGACGATAAAAACGATAATTGACATGTGACCTAGACCTTTCTGGTTTTCCATAAAATTATTTTTAACAATAAGATATGTTGCACTTTCAGTGAAAATTTATTCAAGTCGTTCAGAAACTAAGGCGCGCAGTGCTGAAAAAACAAGATTTTTTTAATTAAAAGTTTTTTAAACGCGTCATGACGCCATTTGACGTCATGTGACTTAAGTCTTCGTAGAGCTGAAAGAATCGCGAGAACACAAGTCCTGACTAAATATTAAGTTAATAGCTTATCTGTAAGCTTCGTAATACTTAAATACATTTCCAGGTTCAAAGTTTGTTTTACCATAGAACCTTGGTCTTTTCGAATCTTGCAAAACGTATATGGAGGTGCACATCTAGAATGTAATATTCATTTTGTAAAAATATCATGCTATTCCGCCCAGAAATGACGGCTGTTGAGCGTGTAAAAATATTGGTAGTTTTTCTCAACCCTGACATGACGTGACGTCACATGAAAACAAAATTTACTGCAATCAAAAGCGCCAAAGTCACTGTGCTTACTGTTAATTTTTCACGCTGCTTGCTCATCGGCAACCAATTTTATTATGAACCTCATTAGGAAGAAGAAATGAAGACGATAATAAGAAACAAGATTTCTTTTGCACGGAAAACGATTAGACTTTCTGCAACCCGTTTAAAACTGAAAATTTATACAGAATACGAAGAAGGCATTAGAAATCTAGATTGTAACATTTACTTACTGTGAAAAATTTCGGAAAGTTTATCAACTTATAATGTCTGCAGAGCGCATACAAACTTTTTGACATGACGTCAATTCTGACGTCATATGAGTATGAATATCATTGCATTTAAAAATTCAGCTATGCCATTAAATTTTCATCATTCTGAACCATTGCATCACATCGAATTTATTGCACGTGAAAAATGAAAACATATAAGAACGCCATGACGTCAAATGACGTCGGGCCTATGAAAATCTAAAGAAAACCTTTAAAATTACAACATTGTAAAATTTTAGCTTTCTTTTCCATCTGGGGGCTCTGTAATACTTAAATTAATTTTGAGGTCATATTTTCGAAACTTGGTTTCACCACAGAACCTCGATCTTTTCTATATTTGAAAACTGAAAGTATGGATGCACAACTAAAGTGTAACTTACACCTTCTCTGAAAATTACAGGAAAATCCATTCACAAATAAATTCTGCAGAGTGCGTACAAATATAAGCTTTCCGCGGAATACTGGATCTCTATCAGCAGCTTAGCCTTTTTTATAAACAGTACGTGAAATCGTTGCACAAAATGGCTTGGTACTATAGTCCGCTCGCATTCAAACAAATCCTAAGGTTTCACGAAGTGCTATATAAACTGTTAAGCGCACTGTGGGTAACATTTTCTTTTCGCCATAACAGATTCAACCCCGATCTTAAAAGATTTACATCACAAAGAAGCTCTTTCAAATCATTACAAATAGTGTACATTCTGTCTCGATAAAATATTTACCGGTTTTGAGATATTAAATGTAAAAAAAAAAACGATAACGCGAATACAACCTTGACCTTTGCAATTTTATGGAAACGGAAGTGACATGCTCCATAGGATTTTATACTGCACCTTCAGTTCATGCAAATCAAACAAAATATAAGGCCTACAGGCAAGTCTTTTTGACCTTATGACGTCAAATGACTTTCATCTTCTCAAAATGCAAGGAAGACTTGGAGACTTATATTCAGTCTAAGAATCATCTTTCTAAATCATCTGGAAGCGATGTTATACTTATTTGAAATTTGACGTCCACGGTTCAAATCTCGGACTCGCCAAAGAACCTTTGCCTTTTCGAATTTGGAAAAACGGACACGGGGATACACAACTAGAGCATAACATATACATTCTGTGAAATCTTTGATGAAAATCGTTTAAGAAATAATGGCTGTAGACCGCGTACAAACGTTTTTTTACACGTCAAATTTGACGTTATATGACGTCATAGGCATAAGAAAATCGATGAAATGAAAATATCTGTATCTGAAAAATATGCCATTAAATTATCATGGTCCTGGGACATTAGCAACATATAAAAATTTATGCGTAGAAATAAGAAATTCGTTTTGACCTTATGACGTCATAAGACGTCAAATGACGTGTTTCTTCACAGAATTTAAAATGCACGTAGTGTCTTGCATACACATCAAATATTTCCTTTCTAACTCATCATGAGACGATTTTATACGTATTTGAAATTTAACGTCATTGTTCGAATCTTGGATTCGCCATAGAATCTTTGCCTTTTTCGAATTAAAAAAAATGGACTCCGGGATGTACAATTAGAACGTAACATATATATTCTGTAAAAATATTGATGAAAATTGGTCCAGAAATAATTGCCGTAGACCGCGTACAAACTTTTGTCAAGTGTGACGTCATAGGAAAATAATTGAAATGGAAATTTCAGTATCTGAAGTATATGCCATTAAATTTTCAACATATATAAATTAAGGTCAAGAAAAGAAGAAAAAAATATAGTATGAAGAACTAGATTACGTTTGTCCCGAACAAACGATAGGGCTTTCTGCTCTTATGACATTTGTGTCATTGTGACCTTGAGCTTTGACTTTATGACCTAAAATTCAGATAGGTCATCTACAGGTCATTGTCAATGTCCCACCAAGTTTCAGAGACCTATGCTCTCAAGTAATCAATCTAAAAAGGATTTTATATTAAATGTCATTTTGACCTTTACCTTTGACCTTATGACCTTTAAAAATAGGGTGCATGACGATTGTGTGTGGAAGTGACCACTTTCCAATTATATTAACTAACTTTATCTCTAGTATTGATTATACTCCTCCACGTTGGAATTTTAAAAAGCTGTTTAGGATAAATTTCAGACGCTTTGTAATAAAGAGATATTTTCTTCAACTATTTTAGAATTCGATGACCCTATAGTCGAGTTCTCCACTAAACTCCATTCCATTGCCGAACAATGTATACCAAAAACAAAAGTTACAAATAAAAGCAGGACCATGGTTTTAATGACGAATGCAAAAAAAGTCATTCGTAAACGCAGAGCAGCTGTCAAAAGATTCAATGTAAGACCAACAAAAGAAAATCACGATCAAATAAGAATGCTCAGAGCAAAAGCTCGTATAACCATAAAACAGTCAAAGAAAAACAATTGGTGTGAATACTTTTCAAAACTTAATTCTAATTCTAAAACTCCAATGAAAAAGGTATGGAAAATGACCAAAAAGATAACGGGCAAATACGAATCAAATTTTTGTGTTACTCATTTAAATGACCAAAATAATGAAAAGGTTTCTGATAAAAAAAGTATTTCTAATTTATTGGCGGATTGTTTTTCTAAAAACTCGTCTTCTAAGAATTATTCTAAGGAATTTCAGAAACACAAAAAGGAATCGGAAAAGCAAAAATTTAATTTCACTTCATCTGATGATGAAGCTTATAATAAACCGTTCTCTTTGTCTGAACTACAGGACGCCTTAAAAAATCTCATGACACCGCTGCAGGCCCTGATGAAATTCCATATCAATTACTTCGAAATCTTCCACACTCTTCATTGGATACTCTGTTAAAAATATTTAATGATATCTGGTCTTCAGGTCTAGTTCCTCCTTCATAGAAGGAGGCATTATTTATTCCAGTTCCAAAACCTGGAAAGGATAATACTAACCCCACTAATTATAGACCTATTGCTTTAACAAGCTGCATCTGCAAAACTCTAGAGAGAATGATTAATGCCCGCCTTGTTTAGTTCTTAGAGTCTAATAACCTAATTACAAATTTTCAGTGTGGCTTCAGGAACCAGAGAAGTACAACTGATCATTTAATTAGACTTGAAAGTTTTATTCGTGACGCCTTTGTGAAAAAGGAACATTTAGTAAGTATATTTTTGACCTGGAAAAGGCATATGATACCACGTAGAAACATGGTATCATGAAAGATTTGCAAAATTTTGGTCTTAAGGGCCATTTACCAATATTTATAGAAAAAAATTATCAGACAGAAATTTTAAAGTCAAATGTGGTTCGACTTTATCCAATTGTTTTAGTCAAGAGCAGGGAGTTCCACAAGGAAGTATTCTCTCTGTTACCCTTTTTAGTGTTAAAATTAATAGTATTGTTAAATGTTTAAATCCTGGTGTAGATTGCTCTCTTTACGTTGACGACTTTTTAATTTGCTACAGATCCAAAAATATGAATACTATTGAAAGGCAGCTTCAACAATGTCTTAATAAAATACAAAAATGGGCATCTGAAAACAGCTTTAAATTTTCTAAATCAAAGACACAGTGTGTGCATTTTTGTCAATTAAGAAATCATCACGATGACCCAAATTTAAAGCTGGATGGTACTCCTATTCTTGTCGTTGACGAATTCTAATTTCTTGGGAGTGATTTTCGACAAAAAAACCTTAATTTCCCATATAAATACCTAAAGAATAAATGTCTAAAGGCACTTAATATAAAGATAGTAGTTTATACCGTTCTTTTATTCGTTATTCAAAACTAGACTATGGCTGTCTCGTTGATGGTTTCAGCCAGAAAATCACATTTACAGTTACTGGACACAATTCACCGTCAAAGACTTCGCTTGGCACTTGGCGCATTTAAAACATCCCCCGTTGAAAGCCTTTATGTAGCTGCAAATGAATCATCCTTATATCTACGTAGAGAAAAATAACCTTACAGTATATAACAAAACTCAAATCCAATCCGATTAATCCAGCGTATGATAACGTATTTCACCCTAACTATAAAACATTATATGAGAGCAAACCTAAGGTTATCAAACCTTTGGGTTTGCGTGCTCAGAATCTTACTTTAGGTTTAGAAGTTGACATAAAAGTCATTAAAACAAAAGCAGTACCACAAATTCCACCTTGGACACTTAAAAGACCTGAAGTTAATCTTAATCTTCACAATTCTAAAAAATCCATCACCAATCCAATTTTATTTCAATCAATTTTCAATGAAATTAGGTCTACTAATAGAGACCATTATGACAATTATACAGATGGCTCTAAAGATGGCAATACGACCACATGTGCAGTCATAAGCTACTTTTACACAATATTATATCGTTTACCGGATGGCGCTTCGATTTTCTCTGCAGAAGCAAAAGCTATTGAGTTCGCTTTACATGCGGTATCGGCTATTCGGTCCGATACATTTATCATTTTTTCTTATTCCTTGTCTACAATCCATTAAAAATATAAACTTTTCGAATCCACTAATACAAGATATTTTAATAAAACATCTTTACCTATCTTTTTCAAAACAAATTATATTTGAAGTCTTCCATAAATAAATTGATCTTTTCAAAATGGCAATCAAGTTGGGACAACGCTCAATTTAATAAATTGCATTCTATTCAACCATCCTTAGGTTTTTGGTATCCATCTTCCCGCGCCGTGCGTAGGGAAGAAATGTTATTAATCGTTGTCGCATAGGACATACTCGTTTGACTCACTCTTATCTATCGGACTTATCTATTATTTTTGTCGACTGTATTGATTTAAATCTTATAAAAACTAATTATTTTAATGTACATCTATGTTAGACCTTTTTAATACTGTTTCTGTGATACTTTGATCGCTTTTATTAAAGAAGTTGGTATATATAACAAGCTTTGATTTTAAATTTACTATGGTGTCTTTAAATCAATATTCTATTCTATTCACTGAGTAAACATTAAAAGTGATATTTTCACGAGTGGCGAAGCATATTCCAAAGCATGTACTGGTTTTCTTTTAACGAATATTAGCGCAACACTTAACTAGGTTTTGCATGAATGCGCAAGACTGAATTCATCCTTATAACATTGAAACTGTACACATATTACTGTTTAACGTGAGTCTAAAGCTGTTGCGTGAAAATTTAAATTAAATTCGGATAAATGCACGTGAGTTGATAAAAACTTCTAGATACTTATGCATGTAATTGTATTAGTAAATCTATCATATTTTTTTTTATCATTTACTTGCATTCTTACAACCATGCATCTGTCTCCTTGATATACATTAATCGAAAATCAATTGGCTTTGTATACGAAGAACAATACGTCTTCTGGTGCAAAAAATACAGTGTTTATAGCCACAATTGAACGAATTAGCTTATCAGCGTAAAACAAATACAGTTTATACATGAAATAAACACTGTTGTATAATATTGAGTGATATTCATTTACATTGTACGTGAAAAATTGTCATATCTGATATTGGAATTGAGAACATGATAATCAAACATTACATAGGAAATTATACCGAATTAAGGGGTGAAATGTATATGTGCAGAAAATAAATCTTTTATTAAAAAAACATTTTACTAATCACGCAGTCATTCTAATAATGACATGTTAAACTATTATAATATATTTACTTTCACGGAACATCGTTTAATAGCGATGTATTTATAAATCCCTGCATCTATGGGGATTTATTCGACCCCAGATGACTTTTACGATAACATGGTTATTCACGAAAAATGGGATGTTATATATTTACAGGTAAAATTACGGGGCGATATATATTCAGCGCGCAAGAAATAACTGGACTGTGAGTGGTCGGTATAAAGGGAAAAATATATGGTTTGCATGCGAAACCTAAATGTTTCAATTTTGTACTTGACGGATTGTATACTGTAAATACTGCATGATAATCGGGTTGAGAAAAGGTGGGGTGATATAAACACCTCACTTTTTTCACCACCCCAACATCTGGGTATCTCTTAGTATATATATATATTATATATATATATATAATATATATATATATATATAATAAAAATGTATTAAAATAACAATACATAAAATTAACGGATAGATATAGCAGATTCAGCAATAATCAAGATTAGGTTAATATATAGCTGCATCAATGGTTTAAGTTCAGACAATTAGTCTAAAAAGCATGGAAGCCTTTTGCACTCAACACCCAGCAAATATCTTGCATATGTAACGTGTTCCGAGCTAACTTACTATAAAACAAATATTTACATATAAGAAATCTTTCTCCGGGCTTCTTAGCCTATTGTTTGTTCGTGCAAGTCATCAAATGATGATTTCAATAATTAAACAATGATTTTATTAATGATTCGCACGGCGCCTTAAAAGAATCATCATATAACTAATAAAACCAACCAACAGTAATAAAATCTGTGTCGCTTCTTCTTTCTCCGACAAGACTTGACCTTCATACTGAAACCTTAGGCAGTAACAGCAAACCCCAATCCTGACCTCAAAAACCTGGAACCTGACTTCCAGTACCTTTAAATAACTCCGGACCTATTGTCTGCAACACATCTAAACCTAAGCAGGAATGAGTGTAAACCTAAATGTCGGTTTAAAACTTATCTCTATCTATAAAATTAGGATGTGGAGATCCAGGACTAGGTCTGGGGTTTCCTCTTTATTGCAATTATGTTGAATGTACCCAGACACTTGCATAAAGTCCCCACACTTCCTAACGAAATTCGTCACCTTTCGTTCGACCTGCACATTTCGACGACCAGAAGCAGACTGACTGAATTCCACAAATGAGCTCCTTTATATAGTGTTTATCATGATCACCAGATGTTTGCTGGGATACTCTTTAATGAGTGTCTATGATCATAAGGTAAATGAACCTGATCACATCAATTAACAGAAACAATAAAAAAAGTTCTGACTTATATCTAAGCAAATGTTTCTATCTTAAGGAATTAACAGAAACAATAAAAAAATTGTTTTTACCGAGAGTTTTCCCAGGTTTTATTAGGTGTAGGGGAGATAATCTGTATTTAAGTTAACATTGAAGTCTATGGGAAATATACAATATCTGTGAATATGAAAAACTGAATTTGATTTTCGAGGAAAACTCACAGTAGAAAGATGCATTATACGATTCTGATTCAAATTTCATGAATACATCTAAATTTTACCGTAGGAAAATGGAGAAACTTTTTTTTTGTGTAATTATCAGGTGAGATAACTCATGACAACAAAATTATAAAGGGGGAGGGGGGGGGGGGGGTACAAAGGATTTCTGTCATGTCATAACATGTCAATTTGCCTTTAAGATTTCCATGGTTTGACATTTTAAAAGCTTATATTGTGAAGTTATATGCATGGCTTTGATGGTTATTATGGGGCAAATACCTTTACCGGAAATGAATTACTGGGCATAAACCTTAAATACCAAAGATATATAATTCAACCTGCATTTTTGTTACACACACTTTAAATTTCTAGATTTCTTCTGCCATATGCGAGGAAATATCGTTTTCATATGACGGGCGGCAGAAACTTGACTGCTGCCAAAGTCATTCCAGGTTTACCTCATGTGTGGTCGTCCATTGTAAAGAAAATGTGTTCCTACGGAATAGTACCTTGGAAAAAATTACACAATGCCTACTTACTGTTACTATTTACTCACTGACACTGCTATTGTGTTACTGGTATACTCATTATGCATGCAGGCATTCACCACGCTTTTTGACAATGATAAAATGCTTGCTGGAAACTACAACTTGTATGCTGTTTGGGACCCTTATTTTTTTTAAACTTTATTTATTTTACATCGATTACGAAACAAGTTTTCACCCTGATGTCTATATCATAATTTTATTTAGCTGCATGACAGTACAATGTAGAGTTATGAAATTTTTCAACATGCCGGGATATATGCACTGATATTTCAACATTGCACGGTTACAATGCTCCCAGAAAAAAAATACACGATGTGGCGATGCAATCAGACACTAAGCAAATTGAAAGTAAGCATAATTTAACGTCATATTTTGATACTAGGATCGCACGTAGTTTTCACGAAAGATAACGGATATTTACGGTCTCTGACGGACTTAAATAAGCTGTGTTGCCTAAATAATTTCCCATCAGCTGTGTCCCTTAGTTTTAATATATACCGCTTCAACAACAAAATCAGTTTAACTTGTAAATTGTATGTAGATTTTAACCTTTAGTATGGCTTTGACGATTTGACCCATTTTACAGACATTTTTTTATATTATTATTGGAAGAAATACATCGCCTTTCGAACATGTCTACTAATAACTTCTGGCCTGTTTGATATAGTGGACCGTCAGAAGTGCTAAGTATTGAGCCATTCTGCTCTAGTCAATTGCAATCATTGCTTCCGCATTGGAAGGGAAATATGGCCGTGTTTTTTCCCCCACTGGACGGGGCTGTGGTCACTGAGAGGTAAGATTTGACAATACATGTACATGTATTGTAAGGAATGAAAGGGAAAAAAAACTTGATTAAAGTTCAATGAAATTTTTTATTCACTTTTCTCTTCATGTATATAATTTTCAATCTTGCATTAAAAGCTGGCTAATTTACTGCAAGTTTGATGAGAGTCTAGGTATGTAGAATAGGTATGTATGTAGAATTGACGATTTTGTTTTTAAAGAGGTAAAGGTAGTCTTTTTGTCTTGAGTGATAAGTAAATAAACTTAATCAGAAATGGGTTGTGTTTTCAGTCTTCTTAACTCACATCTCTAAACATTTTTTTTATCAAAATGTGACTTACAACTTTGAAAAGACATTATGCTTACTTCTATTTTGCCTAGTGCCTGATAACATTTTCCATACTTGTTGATTGCTTCGTGTATTTTGTCCTCGGATGCAATATTGAAGATTATATATAAAGACAGATTGACAAAGAACATACAAATGGCAAATATTAAAAACACCATCTTGTCCAATCAGAATACAGGGTAATGATGAAAGGGTAAGCCATATATACATGTATATTAAGGTTTACAATCCTATTAACGCGAAACCACTAACCGAAACGAAACGTAAGAGTGTCCATATGGTCAAGAACAATACTGGAATTTAAGTATACAAAGAAATTGTGCAGGCGTGCATGAAGATGTGTTTAAATGTACACATTAAAGTTCGCTACTGAATGCGCAAGTGCGTGCGTCAGTGTGTGCATGATTGCGTATGAGTGTATGTACGTGTAGTGGAATTACACATAGCAGGTAATATTTACAAATTTGAGCGAATCTTAAGTTTAACGAGGCGTTTCCAAAAGTATTTATTTTGAAAATTACCATCACATATAAACGCATTTTAATAATCTGAAAGTCCATAATTGTGAAGAATTTCACATATATCTGGAAAGAAACCGGACATCGCAGGCGGGTTGAGCTCGCTATATGTTAAACGGACAAGAAATATACCTCTGATTGCGTCACTACAATTAAGAGGACAGAGTTGACCAAGAAATATAAGTTTTCTTTGATCAATAAGACTCTTAAGGGGTAGAACATCGATCATACTAAGGGCTACGTCAGTGTGAGATCTCTAACCTAATCCTTTCATAGCCTTGATGCACGTACGGTGCGCTCTCTCAAGGGAGATACTCTCATTAGATGATAACCTGTAAAGAAACACTGAGCCATACAGAGCTTTTTGCAAGACAATGTGATTATAAATCCGATTTTATGTGACTTGATTTAACTGACGTAGATACTCAAAATCTAGAATACCATTGAAGGTCTTCTGTAACTTAGTCGTGAGATCTGTAATCTAA
>CM037777.1:81514061-81528152 GCA_021229015.1 Solen grandis
TTTTATTAATTGATTTATTTTTGCTGTTATAAACTATTGCTTGTTTAGAGACTCAAGTTTTCATTATAATTTACCCTTGGATACTGTACTCCCGTGTATGAACAATCACCGTGGATACTGCACTCCCGTGTAAGAAAAAGTACAGTCCGTTTTGGCGATACGGAATGATTACTGATATGATCGTGAAAAATTTACCTATAACCATTTTACATTGTTTAAGGTAGATCTATGTGTCAAATTTATTTTTATTTCATCTCGATTTTAGGTTTTATGATTCAAAGAATATAATGGTGCCTGAAGTATAAACAATACCATATTCACCAGACAAAAAAAAAGTTAATTATTTAGAATGATAGTTGTCGCGAATACATAGCACGAGGACATATACTATCAAACTTCAAAGAGCAGTATAAATTATATCAGTCAAGGGATGTAAACATGCATCTAGTTAATCATACGAGGAGTGATCATTATATTCGAAATCGACAGCCATATTAGTTTTTTTTAGCGGTTTACATCGATCAGATCCAAAACATTTACAGTAAAGCGCAAAACTTTCCTGACGATTGAAGTCATTTTTTTTTATTATTTTGACGTCATAATCTACTTGATGACGTAATTTGGTTTAACCGCTGGTGCTTATGTTATGTTTGTCAAGGATGGAGGACGATGCAGTTGTGGAGCAAATTCTACGCAAAAATTTGGAAATCTATGACAGAGACCACAGTGGACTTACAGAAAGTTTATTGTAAATCTGCCTTCTCTAAATCTGCTGGCTTCAAGTGCTTACACTGATTAAGTGATTGCAGATCCTCTATTGAAGATGAATCCCGTCCTTGACGGAAAATCTCCATCAAAACAGACGATTTCGACTCTGGTGGGAATTATTTGTAAAGCTGGTTACTGAGGAGTTGCTGAGGAATTAAGTGTAAATTATGGCACAGCCCAGAATGTTTTAATCAACTGACTGGCTATGCGACGGGTTCGTGCTAGGTGGGTGCCTAGACATTTACACAGGAGCATATATCAGGTCTGCGTAAATTTGTTTCAAGGTTTGTTCAAGTCGTTTTCCTGACTAAAGAGAAATGTTCCTGAATAAGATAATTACATGTGATTAAACCTGGTTTCACTTCATTGAGCCGGAAAGTAAGCAACAGAGTTCGGTTTGGAAGCGTTATTCGTCTCCATCTTCTGATCAGCCGCTTAATTTCTGTGACACTTCGGGTATAGTACAAAACCGCATGGTATCGGAGAAAACTACAATCAATGGCACGTATTACTCCGCCATATTCCGATCTAAATTCCGACGGGCTATGAAAGACAAAAGCCAATGCATCTTGTTGATTTATCTTTTATCAATTTGCAACAAATTTTAGTATTGATATACACATATTTTTTTTTTTTTTTTTTTTTTTTTTTTTAGTTCAGCCGCTGGGTAACCCTAACTCTCTAATCCTATTTATTCATTATATATTTTCATATTTTACGAGAGTTCTCTCTCTTTCTTTAAATAATGTATACCCCCATTTTTTAAAAGAATGACTTAGTATTAACCTTTCAATTGAATAAGATTATTGTCAATGAATAAAGGCTTAATATCTAATATTTAACAATTATAAAATAATGGATCGATCAATTTGAAATTAAGCACCTATGTAATTAAAACCTCTTATGTTTCAAATTGGTAATCAATACGATCTCATTTTCTTCTCGGTTAAAATGCCCTATTTTTTTCTAAATACTATTTTAATAATCTTTGATACATTGACTTTTAAACCACAATGATTGCAATATTCCCTTAATAGATGAAAATAGCTTTGTATTTCCTAGAGAAATTGACGAAGTATGGTAATCGAAATGTCGGTCAAAGACGTGGTATACAGTTTTAGATAATTGTACTGTGACATCAGATTTTCTTTCATTAGTGTGCTAACTCTGGATTAATAATTGTTGTTGTTGGTTTTTTTTTTAGTAGCAATAAAGCTTTTTTCGAAACTGATGGACACGGCAATAATGCGCTCCCATGTAAGAACACTCACTAGTGTTAAACGGAGGCGTATAATGAGTTGTTGTTGTTTGGGTTTTTTTTCAATTTAATTACAATATTAAATATTAATCACAATTAATTTTCATTGGCATTCCAGTTATAAATTTATGAAATACAATTTAATAGCATTGCTTTTAGTAATTAACTCACCCACGCTGAATTCCTTTTTCATTAAAAAAAATACTCAAATTATCACTTTTGTCATAAAATAAATAACAGAATTAATTCCACCTAGTATTACAACAGAAGAACCTTGCTGGCCCAGTGGTATGATATCGTTACGTGTTACCAGCCTGAAAATAACAATCTTCAAATGAAGTTCTATTCAGATTAGGATAAACTATTATATAATTATTGTTCTATTCTTATTAATTATTAGTAAGTTAGCTGATTTTTATTATATTTAAATAGAAATGGATTTATACTGTAATCCAGTGCCTGTAATTCAGTTATAATGATAGTTCTATGAATGCAATTTGTTGGAAAGTAATTAATTCTGCACAACCCGGCTGAATTAATTGATACTATTACTTACATAAAACTGCCATCATTGTTAAAAAGTTGGGCATTATTGATCAGTCATGTCATTCCACTTCTTGGCCTTATATTCTGTACTTTGTTGAAGAATCTACACAAGAAGTCTCACTCCACAAGACACACACACACATACACATATGTACAGCTGCTCGGACACGCCATTTTCTGACATTGGAAAACATCTCTGAAGTAACCTCACATGCATGAGAAGAATACGGTGATCCTTGGTACCCACTTCTAGCCTTTCTAATAAAAAATATACTATATTAGTCTAAAGAAAAACGGGACGATACATTTAACAACACTTCTGCTATATTTGTTCTTATTGATTTGAAAATTCCATTTCAATTACATTTGTACTTTTACATTAAAATATACTATCTAAGATGTTACAAAACATACAAAGTTTCAGTTTAATGCATTTTTATGGAAAAAATTAAAAAAGAAAAACAGGATGATCATAACGACAGTATGAGAAATTGAGATTAATAGAAATAACGATTTTAGGATGAATGAGACCATAGAAAGTAAAAAGGTAAAAGTGTTTATATCTTAAATAAATCTATACATGTATATAAAATGAAAAAGAGTATATGTTTGGCCATAAGGTTCTATGACTGTAACGCTTGTGACGTAATATTAATATGTCGCACTTATTTCCCAATTCACGTGAATGAATCTTATATTCATAGAGGTCAGAAATGTAGGCCTTGCGTGTATTCTCAAAATATTGCAGCAGCTGACGGGCTAGACTGATAGCATAGATAGTTTATAAGATGTTTCTTAGTAACTTTACATCCAGACAATCTGTAGTCGCTCAATTATTTATTTGTTTATTTCAAAAGAATTGCAGTTTCTCAATCGTCTAAATTACTGTTGTCGAACCCTATACAGCTCGTTTCGAATATAGCTCTCGTACTAAATGAGGGGTAACTGTTGTATTCGGGGTACTTGTTGCTTTTTTATCCGGATAGCGCTCCCCAGTTATCTGATGCAAGATCAGATTCATTTAAAAATTCATTGTATATACAAACGCACACCGACGAGATATGCATGTCTGTGACAGTCTATCTAAGCGTGTGGGGGGGGGGGGGGGTTGAGGCGGAGACCTCTCTTAAAAGTTTAACACATTAATCATCCACATTTAATGTATACATCTGGCGTTACTCATGATAATAACTGACTATATATAAAATTACCATATTCGTGTTTCATTGATTCTGGTAGTTTTGGATAATTGGCAAAAAAAAATTTACAATAAGAACAGTAACAAGAAAACGACAGTAATTATGAAATAGATGATCTTCACAAGAAATAGTCAGTGGTACACAATTGCTTTAGACTATTTCGCTTTACTATTTAAATTGCATTTAGGAAGTTTAAAGATGGTGAAAGCATATCGTCGTTTAATTGATGAGCAGCTACTAATGAGTATATATTCACATAAAAACTTACTTCAATTATAATCCAATAAATAGTTAAGCGTTTTAGTTATTGCTTATTTTAGAGAAAATTGTCATTCATACTTTTTATTGTGTTTACAACTCTGCAATCTGCAAATGATTTGACTATTTTATCTGCGTATACAAGTTTATCTTTGTAACATATACAATGTATAATATTTATCTGTTTTAACATACATGTATGACTTGACTTGATTATTTGAGTTTACTGTCGCTCCGACAGTATTTCAGTCATATAGCGACGCCCAGCTAATTACAGGTGGAGGAAGACCCCGATTGAACGGAGGCATCCGGGTAGAACCACCGACCTACCGCAAGCCAGCAGGAAGCCTTCATCACATGAAAATCCGAACGACCCTGCTGGGATTCGAACCCACGCGGTGAGGGGCTGAGTAAGAACATACATGTATGTAAAACTATGATAACCATATACTAAAGTAAATCCAATAGCTACTATTATTCTGATGTACACATTTTTCATGATTAGCAATATACTTAATATTAATAGGAAAATTGATTTTAATCATTTTCATTTTATTTGAGTTAAAAGGAATATAATTAGATGACAAAATTTCGCACATTCTAATTAGATAGTTCACCTTTCAATTAAATATGAACAACAGTTTTGGAACATGTTACGATAAGATTTTTTAAAATATTGCAAAATTCAAAGATACACGATGAAACAATAATCTGATATTCATGTAAAATAAGCATATATTTAGATTTAAGCTGTTAACGGATGTGTATCCATATTACAAATACAACGGCTAAGGGACCCATGTACGAGTGGTAGAAATGTCTTGTTTCTTCCCTCTGCCCCTTGTCAGTCACTTGACAAATTAAACACTAATTGGATACACAAGACAAACCTAACTGGCAGTTGACAATTACAAGGTATTAGACTTTAGTCATGTAACGAGATTTCCCCCTGAATGGAAAAGAATCGGCTAGACATCTTTCACAGGCAAGGCTTACGGGAAATCTAATCGGATATATGAGCTTACTGGAGATTACTTTAAATCAAGTGAAATTGAAACCGTCAAGAGAACATCCATAGAAACTCTGAGAAAAATTACGAATGGGGAAACGATGATGTAATAAAATATTTGAACTAAGATGTAGGTATACTTAATGATAAATGATCCGTTTGTTGGAACTGTGTGGATTTAATTAAAAGTTAAAATTCATTTCAATATTTATATGAATACGCGCATAATACATTATGTAATCCTTCCAGCTGGCTTGCGGTAGGTCGGTGGTTCTACCCGGGTACCTCTGTGTCCTCGGGGTCTTCCCCTATCTGTAATTAGCTGGACGTCGCTATATGATTGAAATACTATCGCAGCGACGGTAAACCCCAATACAACAACAACATTATGTAATATTTCCGTATCGCTCATCTTGTAAGATACATGTATATGTTAGGAAGGCGAATGCGCTAAAACCCCATGTACACTACAGCCCCGAAGATTTGCGGATGGTCTACCGATAAAATTAAGCTAGTTTCGGGAACCTTTCCAGAGCACTAATCAATAAAATGGGCGGAACTTTGCGTTCGGGGTGATTCGGGATACCAACACCCTTTCAAATGTTTCAAGAAACCTTGCTGAAGACTTCCCGATGATGCCCAGCGAATGAGGAAGGTTTTCCAAGCATCCTGAGTGGTTGCCGATGACTTGTTGGTGATCCTGAAGCCGTCCCGGATATAACATTCGGCGTCTAAGTTTTAGAATTTCGATGGCGAAGTGTTTTCGATCCCGAATTAACCCCGAAGTGCCCAAAAAGTTCCAGAAGTGTTTAGGAAGGACACAAATGCGTCCAAGAACATCGCGAAGACTTGCCGAAGCATCCCAAATTTGCTAATTCCGCCTTCGGGAACCATTTGGGGTCCTAATGTACAAGCCCCCTATAGGACATCATCTGATTGTATTTTCCTTTATATTACAAACGAGATGAATAAAATTAACAGGATATGTGACATTAAAGGGAAAATCGTATTATAAACTTAGGCATATATCTTAATATAATTATTAATTATAATATTTGTCAAATGTACAAGTAGTATACTGAGTTTTAAAAGTCAAAATTCCTTTATGGTGATCTAATGTCGTACGGTACAGATTTATATATAATTCAAGTTTGCTAGGCATCATTTCTATACTCAACCAATAAGAATTTTTCCATTCCTATAAAAGAATTATTTTTGTACTAAAACATATCCTCATACGGTAATTAATTTATAAAACATTTCAGGTTTTTGGGGTCAATTTATTAACAGGACCAAGATGCACAAATTCAAACTAAAATTTTAAAATTGAAATGCAACCATATATTTACACAAGGAAATTTTGGATTTTTAAATCAGTGAATGTACATGCAATTAAAGTTATAAATAATATTTTTTTTATTTAAGTGAAATGTATTTTTTTTTTAATCTCAAAATTATGATTGTTCATTTTTATATTTTTTATTAAATCAAGTGTTTTGGTATGTAAAGGATGGCTGTGAAATTTCAAGTATCATGGATAAGTATTACAGAGGATATCGCCATTCCAATTTTGAGACAAATGATTCCCGCAATAAATTTCACAATGATATGTAATATGTGGTTCTTAGTAAACATTGAGTAGTATATATGTTTATCTGAATTAAGACATTTACAATACAATGAACATTATTTCAGTTGATATTGCCATTCTTCATCCTTACACACATATGAACGTGTGCTTATATGATGATTTCTTGCAAACGACCGGCTAAACCAGAATTTTAAAGCAAAATCAATGGAATTAGTTATGAAGAATACATTCAAGTTAAGTTATATCGGTTACTGAATCCATTCTAAGACAATTAATATATAAGTCAATATTCATAAATGCGGAAGAAAATTGTAAATTCTACAAATAAATTCAACTCATACAAATATCAATCAATATATTCCAATGCATAAAAGAGCTATCTTTTACCAACTTAAATGAAAGGTTCTTGGTTAATATAAAATTTTTATGCAAAATAAGATTATCCGTGGGCAATTTTGGAAATCATGCCTCATAACAGACTGGCAAGGATTACTAAAATACATTATATGTAAATATACCGTGTTTTGAATCCAAATTTAATTGCCTGGTGTGAAATTTAAAAGTTATTTTTCAGCTCTTTGTTCTTTATACATGTATATCTAAAATTTTGCAACCATAAAAAAAAAATCTTAAAGAATGATTCCATTGCGTACGGACGGTTTGTACAGAAATGCTCACCTGTATGATATGATCTGATATTACCAACAAATAAGTTAAGTCATCGATTAATCTAAAAGGTAACCTTTGTTGTGTTGTTGTTGTTGTTTTCTGGAAGGGGGTGTGGGTGGACAGTGTTGTTTAGATCATCATAAATGAAAAACTTGACTATCATTCAGATGATTATAAATAATGTGCCCCATATGTTGGCGATAGTATCCTTCGTTCATTGTCGTATATTATTTGAAGCCAAAGGGATCTCTGTTTCGTTAAATAAGAATATGCTAATTGTAAATCGAAATTCTGCCATATTTATCTTATTTCATATATGCCATCAAATATTAATAACGTTGAACACAAAAGAAGCAGTTTTTAGACTATACAATTATATTCTTCATATTTATGGAAAATCAAAATAAATATATTGTAGAAATGACTGGTTTGTTTTCTTTGTCCTTGTAGTCACGTGTCATATTTACCGCCCTCGGATACACAAGTTATTAAACGTAACTGACAGTTGCCAATTACAAAAATAAGCTCTAAAACGAGGTTTACTACAAAAAGGGCAAATCGGCCAGCAGTTTTTTTCTGAATTTCAACATTATCGGGGACTTAAAATAACCAGATACAGAAGTCGACTTTATATCATATGAAATTAAAAAGGAACCCCAAGAAACTCACCAAACTGGACAAATATCCCTATCATAAAAAAGCTTTAGTTGTAATAAACGTATATTTAGATATTTGATTAGAATACGGGAAGAATAAATGCGTTAAAGGTCACAGTATAGGTATAATGTGCCATTTAAAATAAATAACTGTCCTGGTGGCCAATATACATATCTGCTTTATTTGCAATAAATACGTATTTTTTTTACTGAAGTTGTACTTATGTAAACTATTTTCCATTTGATACTAGATATATTCTCCTATCTCTTAAACATATTGATGTGTGGCAGTGTAAATCATTAAGATAACTTTGGATTATAAAAGTAATTCAATAGACAATTAATTGCATGGGATTTAATCGTCAAAAAGAGAATATAATCTTATGTTAATCGATGGTAATGTATTTCTGCAAAGTTAAATAATTCTGTAATATTTAAGTTATTTATTCAATTTAAGTTATTACAGATTCCACACTGCGTAATATAAATAAAAAAACGCGGATTAAGGAAATAATTTCATTTTTGGTGATGTATATTATTACCTCCATTTCTGAAGAGTATATAAGAATGCATGTGTATAATTATGCATCATACAACATAATTGTAACGACAGAACAACATACAAACTGAACAGAAATAATTGATGATAATAATAATAATGATGATCGATTTACTGCATTTAATTATACTCCAATTGTATTTTGAGTGTATTAATCATCTCCTTAGAATAAACCGATTTCGCCCAACTCTAGACTCTGAATTAATGTAGAACATCCTATTTTTCGGCGTAGCTGTATAATTTCGATTTCAACTCGCATCTTAAACCAATCAAATGTACGCTAACAGCGGTAAATAATTCTAAGCTGAATAAAAGGACTCCTGTTATTGGTTAACGCATCGTTATGGACTATAAAATTACTGTAAATAAGGGGTGCAGCTTGTATATATCATTCAGCTTGGTGTTATTACTTTTCTTTTTGATGTAAACATGAAAGTGATTTCAGTAAGTTAAATACAATCCTTTTCCATCAATTGAGGAATGCTACTTTGTGAAAATGATTTAAAACAACAAAAAAGAATCCACCGTGTTATGACATGAAACCCCTTAATTACTATGTACATGTATATTGAATTCTTCCAGCCTGCCGAGATGCTCTCATTGAAAATTAATTCGCCAAAACCAAAACAACTAATAACGCTTTTATATCATAATTGTCATATGCAATAATGATATGAACAAATATCAAACAAGCCTATTTACAGATATAATTTTTTGTATTACCGTCTATAAATAAGTATATTTCATAGAAAAAATACTGAACTATTTCTAGAGCGTACTAAATTTGTTGTGAGTCGGTCTTTCGCGCGCTTTTCCTCGGAATGTTCTAGAAGACTGGAAATCTCGTTTTTCTTTCATCCTACGCCGAATATCTTTTTTAAAGATATTTCTTGTTATATATTAAAGAATTTAAAAAGAATAAATATCTGTGCGGAAATGTTTATTACGTGACAGATCAGTGCTGAATGAAAAGACATCCTCTTTTCATCGTTTTGTTATTACGGCTTTCCGCAAACCTGCGGAAAACGTATAGGGTTTGTTATTACGGCTTTCAGCAACCTGCGGAAAATGTATAGGGTTTGTTAAATTAATTCTTCTTTTCATTATTATTATTCCTTTTTTCCAACCAAATCCAAGAGTTAATTTCAATAGGTTACCAGTGTCTGAGCAAAATGAAAATTAAAATGCCTCGACAAAAAAGTTCAAATGTTTAAATTCAATCATTTTCAATGACGTCAAATGACGTCAGATTTGACGTCAGCTTCAAAAGTTTGTTCACGCTTCAGAGCTTTCAATTTTTGTCCGATTATCTTGATATTTTCAAAGAAGATGTACTTTAGGATGTAGATGTGGACCTTGTTCGCGCACCAGAGCCTTTATGTTTTGTCGTATTATCTTGATATTTTCACAGAAGATGTATGTTATTTCCTCGTAAGTCACGTGGTTATGACGTCATTTAAAGGACAAAATCCTATTTTACCCTCGCTCTGGCATCATACATTTTGAGTCAATTTTAATGATATTGAATTTGCAGCGATAAAAATGTATCTTTTTATACATTCAATTATTTTAATTTTCATTGACGTCATATGACGTCAGATTTGACGTCAGCTTCAAAAGTTTGTTCGCGCTCTAGAGCCTTTAATTTTGGTCCGTTTATCTTGATATTTTTACAGAAGATGTAGAAATATTTTGACGAGGAGAGTATCTGGGTAGTTATCATGTGTGCTGTATTTCAATTTTTATCATTTTTTAACTATTTTACTCAATATTTTACAATTGAAAAGCCTGGTCAGACTGAACGGTATTTTGGTTTAAACTTATTACGATACATGGTGTTGAGTGCTGACGAAAAGCAAATGGTATCAACAGCGATCAGGTATTCTGTAAGTATGAATACATATAGGTAACATGCCCATGCTCGTATACTTTAAGCTAGGTCATTTAGTTTAAACATATTTTATCATGCAGCATGTACAAAGTCAATGTTAAGCAATCGCATCGGAAACAAAATATTTATTCAGACCTTATTCTGATTTCTTTTAATATGATTTGGCTTTAATGGCCAAACATGGCAAAGTTCTACGAGTAGTACAATAACATGCATATATACAGACTGAGTACAAATGAATACAACGGAAACGCCTTACATTGATAAAAAACGCATCATATTAATACGTAGGGTGCAAACATGTACGATATCAATATTTATTACTCTCTCTCTCTCTCTCTCGCTCGCTCGCTCGCTCTCTCTCTCTCTCTCTAAACAGCATATTGAAGAATATAAATGCAGAGAACGAGTATTGGCATACAAACACAATATGATATAAGTAATAAAATGCAATGGTGCATATACTTAATATAGATAAACACATAAATTAATCGGAACTTAGCCACTAGATACTTTCCTTGACAGAAAAAAAACTCGCTTTTCGCTTGTTTAGTATATTGATTTCAATTTCCCGATGCCATATTCAAGAAAGACTTTCGAGGATTAAGACGAAAATTGTCTCCTAAAAACCTCGCGAGTATTCTTGAATGTATATTTGTCTTTTTGACAGCGCAATAATTATCGTGTTGTCGCGTGCTTTAGAACCAGAACTTTGGTGTCCCGAATTGGACACCGTATATGAGATGAGGTATATGAGAATGCACTCCTTTGTAAAAGATCATTCTAATCTCTTTATTTCAAAGGTTCCCTTTTCATTACTTGAGCATAGTCAAACTCGTCATGATGTATGTCTACACCCGCCTGGACAGTGTTTGCGTCTACGTCAGAGTTGACAGTATTGACGTCATTTACGAATATCCCTCTGTCACCAGTGGCGTCAACAGCTCAGTCATCTGTGCTGGGGTTGACGTAAAGAACGCTTTCCGTCATGGTAATATCAGGCTCATTTACGAATATCCCTCTGTCACCAGCGGCGTCAACAGCTCTGTCATCTGTGCTGGGATTGACGTAAAGAACGGTTTCCGTCATGGTAATATCAGGCTCTGTGTCGTTAGCGTCTTCCTCTTCTTGTCGTTTCCTAATAAATGAAAAATAATCTTTGCAGTTTTTAATATTTGGACTTTGCCGATATTCAATGGAAAATATATTAACTATTTCAGCATGAAAAGGATTGAAATTTCCTGTGAAAGAGCCCGTTAATGTTTAATATAGCGGGGATTCTGTTTTAAATTACGTTACCTCCGGCTGCACAGTATCACGGTTACCATGGTTACTATTGTGAATAGGATAACAAATGCCCCAGCAGCGATGGCGATCACAATCCCTACAACAAGCAATATACATATAAAGTAGTATTATATAGTTTTTCACTTATATCCTAATTTCTAAAGACAGAAAAAAAAGAAAAACGATTATCGGGATTCGAACCAGTGTCTAGAATAGACAATCAAAATACGTTTCCAACACTTTACCGATTTGATTACTGAGCATCTGTGTTATATTGTGTGTCTGTTTCTGCTATATCTATAAACTTCCCATACCTATTAACCGACATGCTAGGGGTAATTGGAAAGTTTACCTTTGACATTTGAATATTATATGAGTGCCAGGTCAATATTTATAGACATATATGAATGAAAATTGCAAAATTTAAACAAAGGTACGTGTATTATTATAACATCCATCCAAAATACTAAAGCGTGTTGCATTTTAAGCCATGCAAATTAAGCGGAGATTTGATGTGTGGTCATTAAATACCATTTAGTACATTTTACAGTCTCGTTAATATCGTAGCATCTCTGATATTGATATAATCACAATCTCTGAGAAATAATGAGCGTTTAAGAAAGATAACCAAGTTACCCACCTATGTTTAATTTTTGATTAGCTCCGGATGGTGGCATGTATGCGCTCGTCGATGTGGCTTCATTATAAATATATGAAATATATTATTGCATGTTTGCGATTAAAATTCATTCAAAAACTATTTTTTCACCTTTCGTATTTATTACTCTGACGAAGTGGTTAGAACGTCCGCAATAAAACCAGGAAGGTCGTGGGTTTGATCCCCGGCCACGAAATACCGAAGTTGTCGAACACCATTGTAATTTTTTCAGCCCCCAATGGAACAGATATCAGGATAATGTAACTTGGTGTGGTATCATGCCATATGTCTACTGCATGATACTGCAGTGAGACAGCACTATAGCTGTCTCAAGTAGGCATAGTACCCAGATGACTGAAATAATGTCGGTGGGACGTTAAACCCAAGCTAACATTAACAATCTATTTTAGATTACAAAAGTTAAAACACCATCGTTAAAACACTCACATACTCAATGAAGACGTAGTCCGGTAATTGAATATTTATGGTCTAATGCGTTATCATTTTGATGACAACTAACGATGCAATATAAATCATTTCAGAAAATGTTTACATGAATTAACCTCCCACCGGTTTGAGAAAGTTCTAATATTCAATTTAAACCATGCATGACCCGTGCATGACACTAATCATTATGGTTGCTTTCCCAGTTTATTTTCAATAACTTAAGTTGTCAGATATGGCTATACTAATATCTTCACCTGTATATTTTATTAAGACTTGTATATACAAGAATATCGTCTTTACACTTATAAATAATTAGAATACTACTTCTGAAGACATATTTATGGAAAAGTTTTATTTGATTCGGGATTGAGCCTAAATAAGGAAAGAAACATAAAGATAGATATTCACCATGAAAAATGAATCTGGAAATAGCATAAAAGTTAATCTCAAATTTAACATCCACACAAAAATACTGTATGCAAGATAGTAGATACTTCTGTTTGTTATGTATGTAGATATTACCTTGTCGTATAATAGAAACAGTTTGTAGAAAAACTTGTACATACATACATTCATTTGTAGCTGAGGGGGAAGATACTGGTTCAGAAGTTGAAGAGGTAAATTCTGCATCTGAGACTGAAATATATTTGGATAGTGGTAAAAATATTTTGTAGCATCGTCATGTTCGGTTTTAAACATGTACAAATGTAGATTAATTGAATGATATCGAAAAAACACTTGTTATCACTAAAGGGCTTGTTTTCGGTGAAAAGAAGTATTTATGAGTGATATTTTTCCCCGTTTGTTTATTAGTTGCAAGATCGTATTTTTATCGCGTGCTGTTATAGACTATACGACCTTACATGAAAACAAACAAATATCTCCTAGATACACGGTTTGTCTTAAAATCTTAAGTATCATGCAATTGCCTAGACAAATTTACTCCAAACATCAGTGGCAATGCAGATATCCTATTCAATATGAAGAATGAATTGTTATCTGCCAATTGATAATCATGTAGGAAGACATGCACCCTGAAGTAGTCTAAAATGATCCATTGCCCAGATTTGATTGGTTCAAGAATTAGGTCAAAACCTACATTACGATACCCGTCTACACGAAGAATGATATAGGTAATCTTATAGCCAAGCTTCTCTCAATCTAGTCATCATATCCCAGTTGTTATTGTTTTGTTTGAAAAGGGGACCAATCCATGGCTAAAATAGGAGCTGACGTTTCAATTATACAATCTACATTTGAGAACAGGACATATCAAATATGCGTATTATGAAATA
>CM037777.1:81528252-81578252 GCA_021229015.1 Solen grandis
CTACGGTGTTTTTAAAATTGCAGGTCATGCTGAAGATAAGGCGTTTCTTTATATTTCAGGAATAGGAAGCAAATGCGGTATGATACATGAATTAGTTCTATATAAAATCAGTAGCATTTAAACAGTAGATCATAACTCTCAGAGTAATTCTTCCTATACTCCCATGTTGGTCTTTATTTTACTTTATGTGACTAGATCTTTTATGAATACAATTGAACCTGTATTTAACGACCACATGTATTAAGCGGTGAACCTGCATTTAGCGGTCAGTTTTGATATTACCAGACTAACATTTTATTATATGTTTAAACTTCATTTAGCGACCACCTCGGTTAAGCGGCCATTTCCTTTACCTGACCGCTGAAGACAGTTTTGACTATTACAAACAGTATTATATTCCGGTAAAACACCGTTTGTTTTATTTTAAAAGGTCTGTCGTTTGTCAGTGGCAGACAGTGGATATGAACTATTTTAGGAAGGGCAATGTAAGTACAACCAACACTTGGGATTTTATTCCAGTAAAGAGTATCTGAAACCGCCGTTTAAGGCAAAGTTCCTGTAATGGTTCTGTTACGTTTTGGACCACTTTACCTCAGCCAAGATAACCAAGGTACCATAAGGAAACATTAGGAAACCTTGGGTTTCTCCGTGAAAGGTCCGAAATGTAGCGGAACCATTACACGGACTTTACCTTAAATTAAAGTTCATGTATACCCTGTACTTTAAGTAAATGCTTTTTATCAACTTGCATCAGCCCATCTACACTTTTTGTTGATAAAATTTCCATTTATGCTAAAGGTTTTAGTAGTCCGAATGTATTTCTTTTCCTCAAGTGGACAAATAACGTTGTGTATATTTATTGATTGATAGACCGAATGTTTATTTTTAATAGAATATAAAATAAACAAAAAATCAACAGCAAAAAACAATAAAAAAAAACAACATCATTTCTATTCTAGTTTATATAATGGTAAAATAAATTGCTAAACTTTTTTTAAATTATTTTTTCTATGTGTGATTATTTGTCTGTATAAATAGTATCAATGAAAGAAACTATTTTAACACTGAACAGTATTATATTAAGAGTTAGTCGCGTTTGAAATTTATGGAAAGACACGGAAGGATTTTGTCCATCGAATCTTAAGACTACTATTGACTTTGAGCTTTAATGTATACGAAATATTATTTCTAAACGAAGACTTCTGGCTTGTCATAAATTTTGTTTTCATAAAAGGTATTAAACTAGTGTAGATTCATTTGTATATACATTGTATTCAATTAAAATGTTTTTTTATTAAATGAATTTCAAGAAAATGCCAAATGCATTTTTTGATTAATAAACGTTAGTTATATTCAACTTTGAAATAAAACACAGATCATTTTCAAAACGTCAAGTAATTGTACTGATTCATGAATCCATTTGTTAGTGCATGAAAATCGATATTTGTAAATGTTTACCACAAATATTCATTTTGTAATCATCTATGACGGCAACACAAACTTTTGTATTTTAACACAGCTTGCTTGATTAGACATGTTACATTTCGCACACTCTATTGCAGTCCAGACGATAATTAATTAGTTCATGTCTGCAATTTCGGAGGAAATAATCAGTTCAATTAGGATAAAAGCAACCTCATAAGTAGTCAGGGCATATACAATTTTGTGTGCGCGGTAGGCCGAAGACGAATTGACCAAACAATAGTATAAATCTTCATAAAAGATGGGGTCATTTCTGAAACAAAATGAAACTGAATCTAATTATTGAAAGCGCATTTCATTTAAGAAAATATAGCATAAAATGTCAAACTGTTCTGCCATTCTTCATAAATTCCGCTGTGTTACTTTATTTTGATTAAAAATTGAGTATCAAGGTCAATTTAAAATGTAAAAGGTAGATGGCATTAAAATAATATTACTATTTTGAGTCTTACTTGCCTTCTGTGGTTCAATTTTAACAGCATACGCTGTATTGTTGACTATACAAAACATAATTCACGATTATAATTGCTGCTAATGTAATTTTGTGCAGCGCAAAGAATTCAGTCGTCTAGTTGTTTATTATGAAATTAAAATTTTCCCCACTTGCTTTCGTTCATGAATATTTCATTTCCTGAAACGCATATTTGTTCCCTAGAAAACATAAAACTATTTAAATAAGAGGGCACGGTGATTGCTTTGTTATCACATGTGTAAAAACTTTACAATTTTCAAAGTTGATTATATCTTATTTGGTTTACAATTATTTACAGGTAATGACAGAAATTACTGTTAAAACAATCTTGAGAACGAATAATACTAGCTTTATAAACTTAGTATTGTTATGATTATTATCATAAATAGTGTAGTTTATTTTTCTTTAGTTTTTTTTTATTCGGTTGCCATTACTTTAAAAAATATTTTCTATATTCCTTTTTCAATAAATTGCATTTACATGTTTTCGAAATGACTTAGCTTAAAATATGTTATTGCTTGTTACTATCATTATTAACAAGAATTAAACATATATATTGATTGTTATATACATGTAGGTATAATTTGTTCTATCTCTTGTTTTCTGTATGAATAAACCAAATATGTTCATCCCCAGGAACCGACATTGAAAGGTCCAAAAGTTTTGTTTTTTTTCTAAAATCATAAAAAGTTAATAATAATCATCATCAACATATTTTACCATGATTACGAATTCATAAAAAATGCCGAAGATAACTTATTCTTTATCAATAAAACAGTCATAATATATGATGATAATAATATTTAAAAGTAAATGATATGAATAGACTCAATATAGTAATGTTTATTAGATGTTTTTGTCTATGGTAAACACAGTAATATTCCCGTTATTTCATTGATTCAGCCATCTCCACAGTATACGTACAAACATCCTATCATTCTGACACATAATGATATAGTACCTATCCATGATTCTATACAAATATTATTTCTGAATATATAAAGTAGTTTGTTTCAAGGCGCTCTAAGTCCTGCGGTAGGTGATCTACACAGCAACGCCTTATTTGAATAATAATATAATAACATAATTATGAATTATATCCTGCTCATGTGTCATTTATATTGGAAATTTGATTTACTTACATGTTTGTCATTATAGGTTTTAATAATTGGAGAAATGTGCAGAGCAAAAAAGGGCAATGTGAAAGCCATAACAATGCACCTAACGTCGAATTAGCAGACACGGCTTTGTTATGTGAAGTTGCAAATGGCATTAGAGCCTTTTTTTTATTGAATATAAATCATTAAATAATTGGATTGCCACCGGTTACACCGTAACTGATTGTCGAATTAACTAAGTTGAGACTACAGAGTATTGATTTTATTGACTTTTTGGGGGGCTGGATTCTACCTATCCTGCGGTATTTCAGTCACAGAGCGACATCCAGGTAACAGTGGGAGAACCGGAGTTCACAGAAGAACCTGGGTAGCACTACCATCCTCCCGGAAACCAGCTGAAAGGCTTCTTCACACACAAGATTGTGTTATTGTAACTATTTTGTTTCTTATGTTGGTATTTAAACTCAGCTAAAATCAAAATTTAATACATCAGAGATATATGCGTGGACATATATACGTTAGTTATGAAGCAAACCTCAATACCCTTTCACAAAATCGATACATCGAAAATCAGTTCTCGTAGAATACAAAAAATCTGTAATAGTCTTTCTTTTTCCCATAAAGCATCCATGAATGTTATACTGTTTGAAGATATTTCATTTTAGATTGAAAAAAAGCAAAAATGATGTTAAAATATGTTAACACAAACACTGAAGAAACAACGGATGGATTTATTCAAAGCTTCTAAATTTTGTATGATTCTGAGTTCAAACGTTATGCTTTAGTGGCTTTGATTTCAAAATTATATATATTTCTTTAAGTCAGTGGGATATAAACAAATGTCCTTATGTGCACAAAAGCCTTCACTTTATTTCGCCCTATATATCTTTTTAATATTCTATTAAAATTGTCCTGCTGTGGCGATGAACTAAACATGAAACCCTTACAAAAACCGTCTTATAAATTTACCAAGTATTTTGATTTAAATATATATTTTCTGAGTTTATGCAAGGACAAAAACGACGTTTGTTAACGACTTTTATATTCAAACAACGCATAAATATTGCTTTGCAGACCACTATAAATATTTGTTCCTTTACTCTTACAATACTGTCAGCACTTTTGACTGCCTTTGAGACCAGTGCAGACCAAGAAAAGTCTGCACATTCATGAAGTCTGATCATGTTCTGCACTATATATTTTCATCAAGCACCCCCATAAATCAAAGGACTGAGAGTCCTAATGTTGCGTAAAGCATAAACTGGAAGAGTAAAGGAGAATCTGTTGCTTGTAATTTCGAATCGCCTTATTAATTTCTCTCATCAAATGGGTCTTGTATTTGCAGGGCCGAACGACATAATTTTATTTGTCATATTTGTATTAGATTTACCAAGGACACATTAAAGTCCGGGTCGCATGAACTGCTGCACTTCACTGGCCTCATTCATAGTATTTTCATTGATAATTTTTCCCGCCTACGCAAACAGGTGCACGTATATCTTGCCCGCTAGAGGGCATTGAATTTGGATATCCGGTATAGTCAGTTTCGCTATCGATTACAATATGTTGCGTTGTAAACAAAACAACATAAACAGGACATGTCAAATTAAGAGATGAAAAATGGTACGATTTTATAATAGTCAAGAAAGTACAGAATTAATCTGTACAATGACGAAATGTATTAGTAGTACAGAGAGAGACAAACTAAGAGACAAGGGTAAAATTAAATAGATGCACATACCTCGAGTAAGGGAGCGATTTGATAAAAACGAAAATAAGGAGATGCTCGTGACGAATACCATTAATATGTACGTTTAATATGATTATACACGTATGTGTTGTATACAGTCACTAACGTGTAAAACAGATACAATTATAAACAAAATATTAAACAAAATAATATATTAATAAGAAAAGACAAATGGTCCGAAGCGATATTCTTCAATATATATCAAAATATACTAACCCACGATTAGGTGCAAGTAAATGGATAAGAAACACGGAGGCAGAACATTACATAAAATAGAAATAACAAAATTCAGTGGGTTAAAGGACCAACTGGGGTGCTTATAGCAGGTTTCAAGGGGCTCAAACCTCGCATTTAATGAAGGGATGTCTCTAATACGAATAATGTAAATAAAAATAACCCATTAACGCAAGAATTCTAACAGTGAGCACCTGCATTGGAAGAAAATAATCCAAAAGAAAATATAAAAAATACTCGTAAAATGGACATTTTGAAATAAACAGTAAAATATAACAAAACAAAATACGTCATACACTCAATAAGCATGACTTAATTTCATCTAATATATAATTGCATTCTGTGATAAAGTGGGACAACCTTCTTTTGCCTTCTTTATTTATGTTATATTATTGTTTACTTAATCATATATGCCTAATTTTATAAATAAACTTATCGATACCATTTTTTCTTTCGGAAATCTAGGCTATATATGTATTTCTCGTCTGCCGGAAAATATTCATTTTTTTTATTTTTACATCCCTTAGAGAAAATATACGAATGTATTTAAATGAAAATAAAAAGGTTTCAGCAAGTGTTTATATTTCTTTTTCCTATCACGTCATAATTGAAAATTGAAATAGATGTATAACAAGAGGGAAAATTAGTCTTTTCATTCTCTGCTTTTCACTTTATCAAAATGGTTTATTATTATTATTTTTTTTTTAATATTAAATGGCCAATTTCCATTATAGATAACACCAGTGTGCAAATGAACTCTGAAAGAAATGTGTTTCATGTATCCATATTTATCTTTAGTTGTTATGCTTAACAACATAAACATTCGAGAGCTATAAAACCATTTCAATCCGAAATGAGACATAACCCTATGTACATCAAGGAGCACTTCCCGAGCACCTAATCTACGTTTCCCAAGTCACTGATTGGTCAGTTTAAATCTTATAAGCAGCGAATTTTACCGGGTAATAAAATTTTTACCGTGATATAAATACTATTTAAGCTTATTATATTCACTTAAATATATGCTAATATAAAACAAGGAATCTGAACATTTTTCCAACGATAACCTATGGACATTGATTATATACAAACCAACCTGCATGTATGACAAATTATATTTAGTCATATAATATATGAATGAAATCTATATAAATCCCCCACATTAAAACGTCATAATAGTTGCACTCATTTCCTTTGATATTACATTTCAAAAAGCTGTAAAATAGGTGTCTCTCGTGTGATGGCATGTTTGTTTGGATAACAGAAGTTTTTTGAAACCGCATTACTGTATTAGTCTATTTACCATTTGGTGTATATTTTATTTCGTGTATTTTCATTATATATACATTTTGTGGTGTGTTCAGTTTTAAATCAATAATTTAGGAAAAATGCATACACGGATCGATCGGTCTAATGGTTTTATATATATGTCGAGATGTATATTTTCTTGGGTTACTCCAGTTTTAAGGTAAAGTCCCTGTAATGGTTTAAGTAATCTTGGACCACTTAACCTCTACCAAGATAACCAAGGTACCCTAATGAAACATTAGGAAGTCTTGGTTATCTCCGTGAAAAGCAATGAGGTCCGAAATGTAGAGGAACCATTGCAGGGACTTTACCTTAACACGAAACAACTAGAGCGGTCTAGTCATTATAAAATAGACAATGGCATGTTATTTAGGCTAAATTTAACCGATAAGATTTGGTTAAGTATAATCAGCAAGTACATTTCATGGTCGTAGGAGTTTCTAGATTACAAAGGTCGAAAATAAATTCTTATATGGTTTTGCGTTAGATCAGCAGAAACATCCTCATCAAGCAACAAAAGAAATATCACTAACTCTTTTAATTCAAGTTATGAATATGCATTTTTATTATGCTATAGAATCCCACTGATCGATGTCAGTTTTGTTTGTGTACTCAGTACCAAAACACCACCATTTAATCGTGATCAACAGCAAATTTAAACCACAAAAATTCAAACGCTAAGTTGAACTATTGTTATGATTATGTAAGTTTGAAGTTTGTACTACATTTAACATTTTAAAATCTGTATAATTTAGTTTAAAATTGCACAAATTGTTTAAACTGAACTATTTCTTTTAATATTCGATGTCAGGACTTAAATACAAGAGATATGTTCGCGTTAAACATACATGTAATCCGAGTGACTATTACTATCGACTGACAGCATGTTATATAAATCCTTGTTCAATGGAAACTACTCATATCAATTTACTTTATATGAATTTGTCTTATTCATTTTCAGCATTGAGAAACGATGTTATGACGCCTGCAAGAGTTCCAGTCCTTGGAAATATGACAACACTGACGACAATACTGTATCATTTATCATACCAACATCTCTATTTTATTACATACGTGTTAGGATATTCATTTCAATTACTGTAAATATTAATATGCTACATCATATTTGTATTTTAATTTAATTGATTAGTAAATGTTGTCTGACACTTTTATTTACACATTAGTTTCATCGTATATATTAATTTGATGTAATACGCAAAATGCTTTTTTTTATACATTTTTATTGCACTGATTCGTGGATACTTAATTCATAAATTATTGATTGCTCTATTCCATTTATGTCAAATTTAAATAGTCTAAATTTAGATCGACAACAACCAGTTGCATATTGTAACATGTCTTCCAAACAATCCTTGATCTTGTTTACTTTACTTCCGTCTAGACGAGACAAAATTACTCAATGTCTACAGCCCAGATTGAAATAATCACTTCAATTCGGATAAATGCAACTTTGTAATTAATCATGGAATATGCAGTCAAATAGTTAAGTTGACGTTGATGAAAATCTGGAGAACCATGGAGGTTGACGTTTAAATAAGGTCGTAGACCTAAAAAAGATACAATAGGAAATAAGGTGAATGCATGAAGGCATATCAATATCTGGCCTGACCAATTTATGTTTTCTCAGGGTAGTATCCAATGTGATAAACTCAAATTATTATCTTAATCAATAACAAACAATTGAGAAAGTGCGCAAACACTGTGAAGATTACAGAAGATTTTTATGTCGATGAAAGGTGGTGAACATTTTGTGAAATGAAAAAGCGAGAAGAGAGCGATGACACGATGTTTGCATTCACTATAGACAATTATAAAGACATGGAGACAACTCGTGGTGATGATTGACCTTCATATTCTGGTATTAAGGTCAACGCAGAAGAGAACCAGAATCGACAATGAATCATGATCAGGTAACTCTAAAGTTGCTGATCTACACATAGATGTACATACATGTAGTATGCTAATGCATGATGGAAGAGTTACACATATTTATTTTATGCCTTTCGATAGATTACCTAGAAATAACAGTGGATATTATCCTAATAATTTCTCTGTTTTGAACCTTGAAACTATCAAGAAAACAGTGAAACTATCAGGAACTTGAACCCAACCCTACGTTATAAACTGATGGTGCTGGGATTTACGCAAGAAATGACGTCATAAAAGACGTCACGCACGCGAGGTAATCCCGCCATTTTGACGTCTTTCGTGAATAACAGAGCTAATTCAGGCCTTTGTTTGTTTTGGTGAAAGATCTATGTATAATTTTATTCGTGAACATAAAAAGATGCACTTTTACTCATTGCTTCGCCACTCGTGAAAATATCACTTTTTATGTTCACTCAGTGAAAGTATTAATCGATCTTACACCAAAACAAACAATTATCCTCTATCTGATATTTTAAGGATACTTTCAGGATTTTTTTTAAATCCATTTTGTCTGTTGTCCATATTTTTTTTCTAACGACAGATTTTTCTAAAGTTTTGCACATAATTACTTTAGACTGTAACTAAAAGATATATGAATTAAAAAAGGGAGTCACTTTGCTTGTTTTAGAGTTTAAGCTTATAGTAAAACATCACTGCTAAAATTTGTTGAAAAAAAAAGATCAGTAGCATTAAAAATTTGTAAATATTGAATTCTAAATACTTTAATAACATATCAAAATAATATTTTCAGAATATTTTTCATAATTTGTAACTTATGAAGGTGTTTTATAAGTTTCAGGTGAAAATACTGTCAAACATGCATGGAAAATACAATACATGTAGAAACAGCCATTTTGGCTGGACCAAAATATTTACAAAACTAACCAAAAAAGCTATTATTTTTAAATATTTTTTCTTGATAAAAAAATCCAACAGACAGATTTCCTTTATTTTCAGATTTAATCCTCTGATATAAAGGCTTTCTGAAAATAATGTGTACCTTACCATTTTTTTTTAATTAAAAGATTAGTGCTTTTTTGTTGAAATTTTCGTCACATTTGCATAAAAACGCCTAAATGTGACCTTTTGGACACCCAGCATTTGGCAAATATACTTTTTATCATGTTTCAAATACAAGAATATTCAAATTTGGGAGTTTTCTCTAACATTTTACCAAATATAAATGGGAAATTCATAAAAAGATTCATTTTTGCCAAAAGTAAAATCAGTGATAAACAGCTGAAACGTCTTTAATTTGAATAAGATTAGAACACAGGTGTCACCTGCTTAAGCGTGACGGAAAAAGCGTGACGGACAGACAGACGACGGAAAAGTGATCCCTACGTGCCACCTCTGCTTACAACAGGTGACATCAGACCAACAGATGACAAGGCTGACCATTTCCGGGAAGCTTTTAGCAAGACTTCAGCACAATCATACAGGAAATGTTATGAAGAGAAGTGTGGCTCCCTTCAAACACATGCCAAGTACCACCTGGTGTTCATTTTTTCAAGGATCAGTAATTATATTGAAATAAAGATATTGAAGAAGTTCGTTCACAGATGATCGGTAGAATTTAAAAAAAAAAATCTCTCCCTCGTTAATGTTGGTGAATTATTGGCTTACTGAAAGAAGTCGGCACGGTTACACGGGAAAACGCAATTTTCTTAGGTCTTCGGCGATATCACGTGACACGTTCCGCAACATGGCGTGTTCAACAGTTCAGAGTATAGCGATTTCATTAATAAAAAAAATTATGTTTTATATTCCTTAATATAGTTTCAAAACCGTCTGTGACTGTATTGCTTGAGATGCCAGATATAGGAAAATAATCACGGATGGTTGCATCGGGTGACCATGCGTCTGCAGATGGGTATAGACGTAATTACGGAAACTTATTAGGGCCAATTTGTCTTAGGCGTATTGTGTTCTGCGTCAGGTGTTATACGTTATGAGCTAGGTCTTATGACTTAGTCATTAGGTCTTAGGCCTAGCTCATACTCATGTTAGGTAATACACACATATAATTAAAAATAAAATTCTTAGTTATCATTTGTAAACTAGCCGCTCTATGAGAAAATATTCAGAGAAATAAAAAATGTAAATCATTCTAACTTGATTTACTAGCGCCAATTTGTATATTTAAAGAAATTTGAATATAGAAGTATTTCGATTATAAAGTCCTGGACCAGCATTCTAAGAAAACAATATGAGTGTAAAATGACAAAGATTTGGTAAGATTCCCCCCCCCAAAAAAAACCAACTAATCTACCAACATCCATTAAATATTATGCACTTGTTTTTTTTTTTAAGTAAAGACAATTCATATGTAACCATATCCGATCATTGTTTCCAGATCCGCACAATTAATAGCACAACTTTTCCGCAGTAGTTACCTCCCCTGAAGGCCGAGTCGACATTTACAGTAGTCTAAAAATAGACATACGCCAGCTTCTTATTTAGTAGGTTTAAATCATATTGTCAAATCAGCATTCCTAAATTGATAAGGAAGTGTTAAATTTTCATTACTGTGCTACCTTTTATGTTTAAACTGAAAAAGAAACCTGTTATATCAAATAGAAAGAAATATACAACCTGAAACTCCCATTTTAAATTGGAATATCCTACATGTCCTAAAAATATATTATACAGGCCAATGATAACATTGCATTTATTCTGGCTTCATTTGCATACCAACATTTGACTGGTTGAAGAAGTAGGACACAGCTTACGCTGGAAACAAACACACACACAAATTCATTATTTTTTAAATGGTACTGTGGTACACCGTTCCTTACGCAAATATATCTACAACACACCCATGGAATATTCCATCAAACTTTCAAGAAGTCGTGTATATAGCTTTCTCAGCTATAAGGTGAAAAACCCTTTTTTCTTTTAATTTCATCATCCTTCGGTACGTAAAATATAATTCGGAATCTGAAGAATGTTGCCATCAACATCATTTATTTGGGAATGTCTAATATGAAAATAACTGATTCAACTCCTGATACTGCCTTATCGATGTCAAGAAAATGTCTTGTGATAAATAATATATACAAGATTTAATGTTCCATGACTTATTATATGTTCAGGTTTCAGATAGAATGATTTTTGCATCGCTACGTGTAGTAGATGCACGGACAATCGTGGACTTCAAGGATTGTCCCAGTAAATCGTAGAATGCATTCCATATCAAATAAAACGACGTCATACATCTGTGAAACTTTCCATTAATGTTGTTCAATCATATATGCTAATGTGTATGATGTATTTATGTTTAAAATCATGTCTGTGTAAAATAATTTCAGAAAAAATATCACACGTATGTGTGTATGTATGGCGCATGCCATTTTTTCCGTTATATTTAGTATGCTTTTATATTTGTCTATCAATACATTTATATTTATTTAGTTATCAAAAAAAACGTCACATATATCGACTGCTTAATAATTTTGTTGTCATGTCATTAACAGTCAAAGTTTATGCGTGAGGAAATTAATAATTATGTTTCTATTTTATATAAAAAGCAGCGGATGCGCTAGAAACGAACAAATGGCAACGTCAGATGAAGACATGGCACGCTAGATCGCTATTGACCTGAATTATCAAGCCGTAATGACTCCGATCGCATCTTTTGAATTACGGAAAAGCACAAGACTTTCTAAACAGTAAGTATTTAAATGGCCTGGGGGATTCTTGAATGCAATCCTTCTACAACTCACATAAAATTTGACAATTATTTGTTTTTTGTATGAGCTTTGCTTTAATAAGAGCATTTGCCATGGTACAATAAATGTGCGTTAAGAACGCCATGATTGGGCAGATTTACCACTCGACCTGTCAAATAATTGAGTAAATATATCCATTTGAAATAAGATTTTGTGCAAATACTTACATTTATTAGACATTTCATACCCATAAACGAATTTTATGAAGTAAATGCGTATGACTCTGTCAGCATAAAGATATCTATCTCTGGTTATTTTATTAAGCGAATCAATTCCCTGATGAAATAATCAGGTGGAATGCTATTCTCGCAGGTGCATCAAGCTAAAATTAATGCAATCATATAATGCATGCGCTCAAAAATGATGATATTTGATTAAAGAAATATTAACAAGGAAGGTAAAAAGATTCCCATCATAACTAAAAAGCGCTGAATAACTGTCAACGTGCTAGAAATTATGACTCAGTCTTGAAATTATTAATAAAACCAGAATCTAATTTAGAATATTTTTCTTGCATATCCTCTAAAGATTGTTACAATCTATTTAAATTAATATATGTTTAGCAAAAGAATACATTTCTTATGCCGTCACCTGACTTCTAATTTCAATAATTAGCTTAGTACAATATATTATACAAATTTACGACATAACTCACGTTACTAAAACTTTATAGCTGGAAATGCAATAGAAACAAAAACTATTAAAAAGAAAACTTATCAATGCTTAATAATTCATCATTAAGCGTAAGGTATGGATTTCTTTTTCCTAATGGACACGAAGCAACAGCTTTTATACTTAAAACTTATGGCTATCAATTATTTGTCCTCGTCAATGATGTATTGTAATTATGGTCGATTCGATGCATAAAATATTTTTATGCTTCCCACATGGAGTTCGTAATATATGGTCTAGTTCACATTTTCCGCAGCTCGGTTAATTTTGCATAGGATTTAAATAAATACTTAAAAATATATTTTATAAAGGACATAAAATTAATCACCATAGACTAGATTTATAAAATCGAACATACATAGAAGAGTAAATATGATCACCTTTCATATGCAAATAAGGTGGCGAACACAAAATATGCCATAAAATCGAACATACAAAGAAGAGTAAATATGATCACCTTTTTATGCAAATAAGGTGGCGAACACAAAATGTGCAATAAAATCGAACATACCGAGAAGAGTAAAAATGATCACCCTGTAAATGCAAAATAAAGTGGCGAACACAAAAATAAACGGCATAGCACCAAAGGTCGTCAAATAAGCAGATAATTTTAACCATCAGTACTAACGAAATGCAAATCAATTATATCCGGACCTGGTAGGAGCAAGGGGAGGCGGTGGGTTTGAAATAAATTATCTTCCGAAAATATTTGCTGCAGCTCGAATAAAGCAAAAGAATCTAGTATAATCTCATACCCGCGCCAACCCAAAATGCTTTGTAAATAACATCTTTATTTATAATTTATTAAATTAATACATCACGTAGTAAAGATTGTGAGACTACTTTAACATTTGGATGTAAATAAAATATTATGCCAAATAAAATCCTTAATCTCTAATCCAGTTTTACATCAGGTACAGGGTGAAACCAAAGTACATCAGGTACAGGGTTAAAACAAAAATATTACCTATGCTTAATTCTTATTTTACCATCTAAAAGCATAAAACGCATTATTTATCAATAATACTGCATTATGCTTCCCACATGGAGTTCGTAATATATGGTCTAGTTCACATTTTCCGCAGCTCGGTTAATTTTGCATAGGATTTAAATAAATACTGTGAAGACGTGACTAGATGATAATTTGTCATTTTATTAAAATGACGTTCAATCTACATGAAAATATGCATTTATAATCATAAACTTTATGACATGTATTAAAGGAGTCAGAGACTAGATACATAAAATTAGATCACCATAGACTAGATTTATAAAATCGAACATACATAGAAGAGTAAATATAATCACCATTCATATGCAAATATGGTGGCGAACACAAAATATGCCACAGAATCTAAACTTGTGTAGATTTCCGCCACCCAAGGAAAATGTGAACCATAGTAAACAGTTAACTTGTACATAATTACCTCTGTCGAATGACAGACAGGTGCTTGTAATAGAACATGGTTTATATTTGAATACAAGAAAAAATATGAGAACATCGCGATACGTGGAATCTGGGGTAGTTGATAGCAGACGTAATCTGAACTATCAACCACCTGCCCATAATTGCCTCAGTCAAATGAAAGACAGGTGCTTGTAACACAGAATGACTCACATTTGAATACAAGCACAAAACGAGAGAACATTGCCATATATTGAATCTGGTGTAGTTGATATAGCAGACGTAATCTGACCTTTCATCAATCTGTACATAAATACTCCATTTACATATTTAAACAGGAACAAGACATGAGGGGTCATTGCAATACATGAATTTCAGGCAGTTGATAGCAGAAATAATCTGGCCTATCATCTACCTGTGCAAAGGTTACGTACTGGTATACAAGGCATAAGGAATAAGGCTTAGACCAATTGTAAACACATCGTTCCCTCATAACGCAAATAAATACATATACAGTGTGTTGCAAGAGAAATGATTGTAGACATAATCCGACCTATCATCTTCCTGCAAGGTTAATGAAAGTTGATTGCCATAAGACAACCTTTCCCAAATTTATTAACCAGTTTGACTATGTGATCAATTGAATCATACTGAACTGATGAATTTTCTGGTGGAATGTGTGAGTTGATAGATTCATCCTTTGGGAAAGAGAGGTCATGGATTATACGGAATTTGTTTGTGTTTGCTTCTGGAACAAGACCTAAAGGTGAAGCAACAAAATCTTCGAAGGGAGGGAGATCAAAAGGGCCTGCAATACTGCCTTTGTTCAATCCTTCCTTAAGGTAGGCATGAATAAACTCCGGGTTTTCTAGAGATGATTTGTGATTTTTTGAAATCCTAAGAGTAGGAACATAATTCATGCAACCTAAATCGAAACCATATGTGAAGCCTTTAATCAAGAAGGCAGTTTTCTTCTCGTCGTATCCCTCTAATAATTCATTTAATTTATTTCTGATTACTGGAGATGGTAGATGTGCGGGCTGCATTTCTTGTATTCTGTTGGCCAGAACTAGGTTTTTGTCTATTGATTTTGCATGTTGCTTTTGGATGGGGTTTTGGTGTCGTGTGCATTTTTCTCCGTTGTTGAAGTCAAAACTAAATCGGATTTTTCTGTTTTGTTTCCGAAATGGAAATTTTGTGCTTGGAATGCAGTGGCTGCTGCCTTCAAGCGCAATTCTTCCACAGGCTTTTTCCAGGGAAGATTTGAAACGAAAACTATTAAAAAGAAAACTTATCATTGCTTAATAATTGATCATTAAGCGTAAGGTATGGATTTCTTTTTCCTAATGGACACGAAGCAACAGCTTTTATACTTCAAACTTACGACTATCAATTATTTGTCCTCGTACAATGATGTATTGTAATTATGGTCGATTCGATGCATGAAATATTTTGATGATTGTTAAGGTTATGTACTAAAATCTGTGTTATGTCACAAAAACATATTTATGTACACTTGTTTATACCTATAAAATACAAACACACACAAAAAAACATTCTGTCATGCCCATCAAAGGAGTTCGGCTCGAAGGATGATCCGGATCATGGTGTAATAGATGCTTTACAAGCAAATTCAATTCTTTTACAAGGAATACCTGTTTCGACAGATCAGAATGTTTCATGCTACACCGAACTGCAATTGTTTGGATACTTAATTAGGTATCTATATTGTTGCACAGTAAACTAATACCACATTATTGACACAGATTTGAACACATGATTTCAGTAAAGCAACCTAAATAATCATATATTGGAATGTAAGTTTTCTCACCCGGAACTTAAGCAAGAATACAACCTCATTAAAATCAATCTATTTATCAACTGCGTTCGTCATTTGATTAAGTTATGAAAAGCGATTTTCTTTATTGGAAATACAATTGAAGAATAACTTTTATAAATTATCTTTATCAAAGGTATTTGTTATTATTTTATCATTTTGACAATAAATGAAACGGTAAGTAATGACGGAATATATGTTTATTTCTTGTTTGAATTAATAACTTACGCGCAAAGTAAGTCTTTAATGAAAATTGAAATAAGGCGTTTACAAAACGTCTATTAAGAATCCCACCACTAGTTTAAGCACTTGCTGAATCTTTAATGCGTATTAGAGGGCTACTATAAATTTCATTTATTAGTTTATAAAATTAATCCATTTTATTAACTCTACATTTAATGTTAAAAATATATAGAGACACACCGGTGTCACATTGGATTGGTTTTTTTTAGTTTATCGTCGCTGCGACAGTATTTTAGTCATATAGCGACGTCCAGCTAATAACAGGTGGAGGTAGACCCCGAATGCTCCTAGGCATCCGGGTAGAACCACCGACCTACCGCAAGCCAGATGGAAGGCTTCCTCACTTAAAAATCCGAATGTCAGTGTTGGGACCCGAACCCACGCGGTTAGAGGCTGAGTGAATGTTAAAGTCAGCGGATGGAGGGATGCGCATTCTTCAGGAACTAGCATTCACATTTCAAAATCTCATTTCTGAAATCACTCAACGTTTAACCCTTTCCCTCATGTAGACTCATTTTGACGCACTCAATAGGTACCACATAAAGCCTGATCTGCAGAAAACCACAGTTAAACCTTACCAAATTTAATTACAAAGTCCTCATTTCCAGACCACTGAGGAGCAGCGAACAGCATAAAACCTGATCAGCCTGCGAGTTACTCGCAGGCTGATCTGGTTTTATGCTGTTCGCATAGGTCTTTTCATGGTATCCTCTATGAGGGAAAGGGTTAACATATTTATTATGATCATTGGCTTCAAATTTTACCACGATAACGAAGTCATGGAAAAAATATGCAAACTACATATAAATCATGCTTTTTTGTGAACCAAAAACTTAAAATCGAGTTCATCATAATCTTAGAATATTTTGATTTACTGACGAAACCTATTTATAAACAATAAAAATGCATAATATATGATGATAAATGTTTCTAAAAATTAAGTGATATGAATAGAATCATTATAGAATCAAAACAATTAATTTTCATTGTATATGCGTTTCTGTTTTGTTAAACGTAAGACAGGCATTTCTTTACATTAGTTTTAACATAATGAAACTATTCATTTCCATTTATCATTTTATCATACTCTGTGTAATGTTCCATGTAGTGCACTTTTTGTTCGTATTATAACTAAAGTCGTAATTTTCGTTTGTTTAAACACCTCCTTCGCTGATTGTCATTGACTTAAATCTTGAATTTCAACTATATGTGTGAATTACGTCTATCAATACCCATCTACAGACGCAAAAAAATGCAAAAAAGTGGGTGGTTTTCCCCATCACAGGCAATACCGTCACAGACGGTATTGAACTATATTTAGAATTATAAAACCTATAGTTAAATATTCTGTTTTCATTAGCCACCACCTGGCTGAGTACAGTCACTCTTCGCGCATATGATGACTTCATAGGCTGAACTAAGGAGAAGACGCTATGTAGAGAACGTGTCACGTGGTACTGAAAGCACCGGTTTCGGGGATACAGTATTGTGACTGTATTTAACCGATTTCGCCGAAGTTGTATTTACGAAAATAGCGTTTCCTAGTTTAAGCCAAGTCACCTTGCCAAGAAACAAATACTTCATCAATATTAAAGAGGGATTGTATATATTTATGTTTTTAATTTTTACCAACCATCTGTGAACGAGCCGCTTTAAGTTGTGTTGAGTTGTACTTTAAAGGACATTGCTAGAACTTGTAGAGGGTTAAATCTGCATGTGCACGTAAAATTTTTACCGCGTGTTTCAGTTTGACATAAAAGTAACGATTGCTAACTTGGGTTTTCCTTCTTTAGAAATGAACTTAGATCTTATTTTTATTTTATGCAAAATCTAGTTTATTTTGCACCTCATATCTTAAAAATATACTTAGAAGTCCCTTCATGTCACAATTTTCATAGATTTTATATCACACTTGAAAGTATGTACATATTTTTATCTGTCATGTTACATTTCTTAGTTTCTCTCTCTTTTTTTCAAATATCAGTCTCTTAAAAAAGACTCCTTTGTCCATTCACGGATACTTTATTTCTATGGTTCTGCACCTTGAGGAAGCGCATGTACAATATTCTGTTCATCAATATATTTCTCACCTAAAGTTTTATACAATCATTAAATTGAACGGGTTAATATATAACTTTTTGTGGAAACTTGTTCGATCATAGGTCGATGTGACGTTTTATTTGAATAGATGTTTGGTCATCCGTTTGGGAATTCCGGTTTCCTCCAACACCGAGAGGACCAAACGGTCACCACCATTAATGCCAATGAGTCAGTAGAGTGCTTTGTTTTGCATATTAAGCATTGTTGATAATAATTTAGAATCCAAACGACTGATTTTTTATTATTATCATAGATACCCCCATTTTATAGCCACTTGAGGCTGAATCGCTCGAAAAAAAGCTTTTTAACCATTTATTAGTAAATAGCAACACGTGTACTGATTAAATCTTACCAGACAATTAAATTCAAAAAATTAGGGAGAAAGTCTGCAGAATTTTCTAAACAAACTAAATCTTTTGTGTTGAATCTGTATTATTCGGCTTACAAATGCAAATATTCACTCAAATTGAACTATATATTTATGATATTTGATGACAGGACATGAAAGCGATAGATATGTTCCCGTGGGGAAAACTGTGTCTGGTACTATTGACCGACGACTTGTTATTTGATCTTTAGTTCAAGGACACACGCTTATATAATTCTTCTTTCATATAAACCTATCTTGATTAATTTCAGGAGGGCATATATTACGAAATAAATGACAACATTGTGAAGCCAGGAGGGGTAGATGACAGAAATGCCTGCAATATTGTATCATTTGTCATACCAACTCGTTTATTCTTTATATAAACGTTATAATACTTGATACTGTGTATGTTAATATATACGTTGCATTGAGAGTATGTTGCACCGAATTTGTGTTTTTATTAAATGTATAAGTAATTTTTATGAGACACCAGTACTTTAAAAAATATCGTCATAAACTTACGCGTATATGAATGCATAACTTTAAATAATACCTTTTTTTTAAATATCATCTGTACTTGTTTATAAATTATTTATTTCATAATTAGTATTTGATCATTTAAATTGTTTGCAAATTATGAACATGGTGACTTATCGGTATGTGGCAATCTTTTCTGGATGATTATTTTACAAACCATAATAATACATTCTAGACTATAAGTCATGGTGCGTGATATTTAAAATAGTAAAACAATGGACATGGAAATCAAAGAATACTGTAAACCTGAATATTGGCAATGCGTCAGAGGAGATAGGAAATACTCGTAAAATACGATTTTTTAGTTAAAAATGCGAATTACAAAACATATCCCGCTATTAACATATTTATGTCGGTCTTCATACGCTACCGTGATAGTTTTTTATCTATAGTATTTCTGCTGCGACATTACGCCGTAATGATTTTTAATGTTTTTTAAAACATTAATGAGTGTTCGATACATGTAATAAATTTCTTTGTCCGTATGATATTTTTAAATGTTTTGATACGTATTTACAAATCAAATTGCATTTTCTTAACACAAAAGTATCTAATATATGTTAATATGCAATTTGACAATACACTAATATATATTATATATAATATATATATATATATATATATATATATATATGTGTGTGTGTGTGTGTGTATTTTAATCCTGTAAGTATTAATACTGTAAGGTCAGCTGGGGATGGCTCTCCGACCCCTACTATACCTATTACGGTGAAAATAAACGAGGTTACCCATATAGGGACATAAAAGGGCGACTAATTCATTGAAAACATATCCAACTAAGTTTAATAGTTATCATTTACGCGGAATAAGTGTATCTTAGTTTATAAAGGCTATAGTGTAGAAATTATATCGATGAAATAATGATTTTCTATGGCGAAATATAAGCAAGAATGGTATAAAATTTCCATCCTTACTAATGCTTCTTTACAACACGTTACAGCGGTTATTTCACTGCTAACGTACATTAAGTAATTGGTTTGTCAGTCCATCTTAAAATGAACATCTTTACTGTAATAATCACAATAAAAATCTTACCACTGATGAAAAAGTCTGTAAATATCATGAAATAAGGTGCTTCCGTGATTTCATATACATAGTCATGTTAACGCATAATCAAGGTTCAAATATCCTCTTACAGACAAAAAATCTCTTTCTATACATGCTTTCAACCCTTTTCAATTAAAGTAGTTCTCGTAGCAAAAGTTATTTAATTCGAATTGAATCTACTATTTTGTATTATTTAAACATAAGAATCATTCCCCTCGCACTAAAGAAATGGAAAGAATTGAAGAAAAAAAAACCCCTAAAAAAACACACACACCATGTAATCTGCCCTTGTCTCCCGTCGACGTAACTATAAACTTCTGGGAATTTTCCAGAATATATCATTCAAGTATAAAATGAGCATCTGATGTAGACAATTTTGCTACATCGACATCCTCCAAATGTTATTTTTCATTTTAATAATTAATGATATACGTTTTCTATATAAATGAAATCCCCAAACTCCTTATTCTAATGTTTATTTTATATCATCATTTGCAAATGTACAATGTTACGGCTTGATATATGGTTAATAAACTATGGCTGAAAATGTTAAAGAGACACACCTATTAAATGAGAAAAAGCAAAAGCAATGTCATAGTTTAATAATTGATTTCTTTCACAGTATGTACTATTTTCTATTACCCGATGAACACAGTAATGAATTTGGCCCCGGGGGACACTAGACTAGCGCCAGTTGTTTGTAGAACGGAAGCTTCATTAAAATTCAGTCCGTCGTGAAGACCATTGAAGGAGACAGACCGCCACGGACTTTCAAAAACACGCTTTGTCACGCTGTTACAATGTCGCCCGGAGTTTCTTTGAAACGATAGCAATCTTTATGTTTCAAACTAATGACTACAAATAATATGTCCTCGTAAAACAATGCGAATTGTCTCCACTGTATGCTAATTGACATTAAATCAAATATTACTCAGTACACACTAGGCAATAAAATGTCGAATGCTCTCTTACATGCTTGCCAATTAGACATGGAATAAAGCTAGAAATATTAGAATAAATTGATAAATAATAGATAATAGCAGGACCTTTGTAGAGGGACCGCTGCCATCGCATGAATTGTGAAAAATGACACTTTAAAACTATTAAATGCTACGCACGTGTATCATTATTTGTTAGTACAATAGTGTGTTAAAACTGATTCACTTTGAAAATTTGTTATCAGAATAAATGTAGGAATGCATTTTTATTCCCTTTTTATCTTTTTAAGGTCGTTCTCGGAAATACTACATGACAAAATGTATTAAGAATGTAAATATTTTAATAATTTGCTCCTTTGTCTTAAAAGAATTGTAATCATTTATGTCTTTCTTTTTATGAATTTAGCCCAAAATAATTTATTATATCTCAATATGATATGTTACGCTTAATCCCCAATCTGCGGTTTTGATACCTGAAATAAATTAGATGTTTATGGCATTTTTTTTTTTATATTTTGTGTTTTTGTATGTGGTAGTTTGCAGCTAAAAGACACCAGTCTATCACACCACTATGATAAATAAAAGAAATTAGAATAATATTTCTTAGTGATAGTTTTTATGGCATTTGTTACATCTTTGCTAAATGATTTTAATATGATATTTCCTTGTTAATATAAAATGTCTAGCAAATTTCATTTTGGCATGTTTATGATGGAATTAATATAATTATTTATCATGCATGATTTAATGCAAAAAATAGGCTTGTTATAAGTTACGTGTATTATCGAACTTCATGCATTTAAAATAACCTTATCACACTCGCAGACAGGATATTTTAATTTTCTTTCATATAAATGTATTTGAATGTATTAATTGAATGTAATTCATCTTTGACTTGTTTACAGCTGGTCTCTTTCCGATAGAAGACAAGTTGGGTAGTTTTTTAAACTGTACTTTACATTTTACACCAACTAATAAATATATAATTCTACGGAATTTTGGAGTTCACATTCGCTTCGAAAGTATTTCAATCATAAAGGGGCGACACTCGTCTTACAATTTAAGGAATATCACATAGGGGAACTAAAGACATTCTTTTTCATGCTCAGAGAGGATCAGGTATTAAACTCGTAGCCACAGTAAACCAGCTAGAGGGTTTATTATTTATACACATCTTTCAGTTATTTGATAGTCATGAAACTAGAACAGTCCCAATTCGTTCACATCGAGTTGTTATGGATGTGAGTAAACTAAACAATTCTCAGCGTGTTATCATTATTTGCATCCTAGGATCGTGATGATTAGATTTTGTTTCACAATTAACCTATTATCAATTCATGAGGTCACTGGTGTATCACCGTGTGCCATGATGTTGGAAAATGTCCTGAGACGTCCCATTTATCTACTATTTGAGAAAAATGAAGAAGAAGAACATGCTGAAACCAGACTGAAGATAAAGTTGCATTAAAAATATGGATAAGGGCGCCGTGTTTCTGTGGTAATACACCTGACTGCGGATCCGAAAGGTTGTGGGTTTGAACTCGGTGGGGCAATGATTTTTCATGATCGTCCCAGGTACAAAGTACTAGTCCAATACAGGAACCATCGAGAGAGATCAATATAAATTGCTAGAACGTGTTTCCGAATCGACGTAAAATAGATAAGTTAATAAATTAAAATTTGCAACAAAAACTGAATACAATAAATATAACACACCTCCGTTTAAATAATGAAACTTATTATAGCACAATGTCAGTTTATGTAATTATACAGTTATAAATAGTAGTTATTATATAGATCTAAATAATATATATTTTAATTATGATTTTTTCAGTGAACATAATTAGTATTTAAATCCGGAAACAAAAGTAAGTGTAACTGGAAACTAGTGAAGTCATGAACTTGTTTCTATACATAGTGATGCATTAACTGAAAGCAGAATTTGTTGATATCAGGAACGCGTTTCTAAACATAACAATATATCATTTGGCAATATAGTACGTTTCTCTTATGACTACCCTTTGAGTCTAAGACATTTTCTATTACATTTTTAAAAAGATATGTCTATTTTGCCTTCAAACTGGGGTATATATTTATTAATATCATGACCACGTTTATAAACAGGTTCCAAAAATATTGCATTTGGTAAAATGATTGATATGATTAGTAAAGAAGTTGAATTGTCCTTTTAGTCCGAGACATTTTTTATTGCATCTTTAAAAAGATCCGTCTGTATTGTATTTGTTTTGGCTACTAATAAACTTGTTGCTCTTGATACTACTATTGCTTTCTTTAAAACTTTTGGTTATCATCTAAGGCATCATCAACTGTCTGTTGACCTTGAATAATAAGTAGAATTGTAATATTTTGCTCTAGTTTTTTTTATTAAATTTTCTTGTAGATTCCTTAAAATGACGATATGCCTGAATTCATGTTATTTTGAAAGATCAGTAGAATATAAAGCTTGTAAATAGTTTTAACCTTAATTATTGTAAATTCATGTTCCGGTCTTTTCAATCGGAGATTTTATGTGAGGAAGAATTCTAGATGACTTGCGTTAAATCTGATACATCTCAGCAAGTCGTTATTTGACTTTAATACTGTCATGGTGATTTTATATCCAATAACAAATGCTAGAGCAAAATATCGTGTCAGTTGCCAATCACCCGTTTTTCCTTAATTTCATTAGAAAGAGATTAGTATATGTGACGTACGAGCATGTTTTCAAATCGCCAGTGAAAGCACTGTTTTATTGCATTTCATCATGGAATGTGATAAAACAATCACAATGTGGAGATCAAATCAGAAAAAAAAATGTTATCAGTATGACATTTCACAGAAATGTATAATGTCTTTGTACCTATATTTATCAGCAATGACGTTGGCTGTTTCCTGTATTGAAAAATACAACCACTTTAGTACCCTGGGACATGACATGTTATGTTACACATGTGAAAATAGTATCGATTTAGTTTTTCTAAAACATTTTTCTTATTTTATACAGATATATGTTATACATTTGTGTGTAACGAAATAGCCGTTTACATTACTTTTCATAAAAAAAGTCTAAGAAAACTTATAACCTGATTATTGATACAGAGGCTCCTTGGGATTGCCTAAAGCTTAGGGGCTCAATCATATATACAATCGTCAATATCTGTAAATACAACAACAAGTGTAACATTTTGAAATATAGTCTTTGTATCTGTTAGACCATCCTCAATTCTTTAATTAAAAGCATTTCTAATACTTAACGATTGTTTGTCAGTATTTATGCCAGAAGATTTTTATAACTTGGTAGAACATGTATACTTAAGAAAAATTTTTTTAGGCCGGATCATATTTTTTTGCTAACAGTAATGCGTGTATAATTTCAAAGTCCGTCGTCATGTAACAGTATTATATTTATACATCAATTTTATGAATCTTAAAAGTTGTGTAAGATGCAAGGATAAAGTTAAGTAAGCCTACGTAGTAATTCTCTTGGATTCAAAGGAATATATAAGTTACATAAAAAGAATATTTCAATAAACATGAAACATATTAGTGGTAGTCTCAAAGAGGAAGAAAATATTAAACGGACATGAATTGCAATTTAAATATTATGTTGTTTTAAACATGTTTTATGTAAATACAATATTAGGTATGATAAAATCATTGGATATAAACATCTGCTATGTATATTATGTTTTTCCTTTAATTTATAGAGCAATTTCATTATAATTTCGTTAGAGAAGAAAAATACAAATACATTATTTGTGCTTCCAACACATTCATCCTAGTCTCTGAAATGACTCTACAAAACTCATTTTCAAATTCTTACTATAATTTAAACGAATTATAGCAGTAGAGCTTACGTGGAAACACACAATTCAGCACCACCTAGAGTCTGTTTTAGAAGTTATAACAGAATCTCACGAAATATTGTACACTATTTGTTTTACCGTAATTAAATAGTTTCATCTATGTCACAATTAAGAGCTGTTCACTAGCGCATGTACATTAAAATCAAGTAGTGGAGCATTATCAACCGCTATATAACAATGAAACAAAACCACATGCCCCTAATTGATTGAAATTGACATAAAATGTATTTTACAGGACAACGGCCCCCGTTTGCAGTCAAAAATTGCTACAGTACTGTAGTAACGCAAGCACGCATTAAATTTATTCGAACTAGATTTTCGATACAAAATAGAAAGCCAAATCTGTTTAAAGCGGCTAGTCATTGGAACAAGACAAAGTGACCGTTGATCGCATGGATTTTGAAGCATTAACTGCTCGCTAAATGATTTGGCTATTTGAAATAAGTGGTAACTAACACAGGTGTAGCTATATATTTTATTTTTATGCCCCCGCGGGCATAGAGTGTTACATCAGTGTGTGTGTGTGTGTGTGTGTGCATGAATTCGTGTCCCAGCTGTAACTTTGTTATTTATGGTCGCTCTTTAAAGTAACGAGTGATCCTTAGGACAAGGCGATGTGTCGCGAACAAGAACCAGGTTGCTAGCTTAAAGGGTCTCAGATGTCCAATCAATCATGACTTAATCAATCAATCAATAAATTTTCAAATTAATATAAATAAAAATTTCACAAAGCATATAACAAAATATTTATTATGAGTTTTTCATATAATTAGTATTGATAGAAAATATATTAAACAAAAAATGTTATGTGGGTTAAAAAGGTTTAGAAAGTAATAATAAAAAAAAAAAAAAAAAAAAAAAAAAAAAATAAAAAAAATATCCCCCCCAAAAACAACAACAACAAACAAACAGAAATAAAAATCATGCTGCTTTATCTTCGTATCCATTTGATAGTTATGAGAATGAGATTCATGATTTTGCTACCGATCTATCCTACTGTTTTTATAAATACTATTAGTAACTGACAATAAACTAATTAAATATAAATTTTGAATTTGAATGTAGCATTTCCATTTCAATAACTCTTTTTCAGGGTTGGTAAGAATCACATATTTATATTTGACATTTACAAAATACAGCATTAATTCCGACATGTAAATATATGTCCCAGCTGTAACTTTGGTCTTGATTGGTTGGTTTTCAAATAACTTGGCACAAGTGATCATTAGGACAAGACGACAAGTACCAGGTCGCTAGCTTTATGGTCACAACACTAGCTGACCTTTGAATCTTGTCCCAGCTGTATCTTTGTTATATATAGTGGTGTTTTAGATAACTAAATGACAAGTGATGCTTAGGACAAGATGAGTGTTCTACCTCAAAATCGTGTCCCAGCTTAACCTTCGTTGTGAATGGTTGTGTTTTGAAATAACTTGGCACAAGTGATCCTTAGGACAAAACAATGTATTGCGAACAAGAACCATGTTGCTAGCTTGAGGGTAAGGTCACAGCAGTTAGTTAAGTTAAAATTTGTGTAAGCAGTCCTGTCTGGGCTGTATCTTTGTTGTGTATAGTTTTAAAATAACTTGGCACAAGGAGGGATCACAAAACAAGAACAAGTTACCAGCTTGAAGGTCAAGGTCACATCACTTGGTTGAGGTCAGAGTCACAACATTCTTTTGATCTAATAATCATCTTTTATATTTCTTTATATTTAGATATCATCTAATAAACACTATGGTGGGGGCAACCGTGTCCTATGGACACTTTTCTAGTCTTTTATATGTTTTCTATATCCAAAGAACCGTGGTTTGAAACAATTAGAAAAGTTTAGACGTAATTATTGTAATTTTGCATCATTTGTAAATCTCATTTCTAAAATACTATTTTTAATGTTACTCTAGAAATATGGCAAACATGAATGAATTGAGATAGTAAACATCCACACCTGATAATTTGTTTTAAAATTACAAAATATCTAACTGAATCAACAAAAAAAATCGGGGGATATATGTCGTAATTTAATGTAATATATTTTCACAATAAGTGTGTTTCAGTATGTTATATCATATCAAACAATATATAGTTAAACGAGGAACACCCTATGTGTCTAAATATAATGACGAGTTAACCTTCTAAGGAGCACTACTCTCATCAACAAATATATGTATTCGTTAGAAAGGAGTCCAAAAGGCTCAAACATTCCTGAGGTTGACGGGAAAGTGCGATCATTTGTTTACTTAATTAGATATATCAGTAAATTACATATCTAATACTGCACATGTACATGCATAGTTGTTAAGGCTATTCAACAAAAGATGTCTGTAAAAGCAACTGACAAATTTAATTTAATCAAACCAGCCTTGACTTGTTTCCTTTTTACTCATTTTGTGTTTAGAACATATTTTGATGTACTATTTCAATATAATGTTCCTACTTAGTTGTTAATTTATCGAAAATAGCGTTTCATGGAAAAATGACAGACATACACTATGTCACAAGGGAACAATATTGTCCAAGTCATATAATTTAAATACTGACTGAAAAAATTATACATCGTAGATATTTGCATTGCATTTTGTAAGATCACACTTGCATCCACGTGCCCTCAAAGAATGTCTACTGTAGTTGATTTTAAACATTAACTGTACTGTTTCATGTCTTTATATAAATATTTCGTGGATATGACCATTTAAATAACCATTTAATATATCTTTTGTTCCGATCGCGAGTTTTCCTTTTCTACTTGTAAAAATAAGTTATTATATAAGTTAATGTTCAAGACTTTACAGATCGCTTATGTAATGATTTTTTTACATGAAGTAACGACCATAAATTCGTGGAAAGTATCACGATCTTCCTTAAAAATTGACAAATTGTATTTATAATTGGAAAACAGCAAATGTATTCATTAAGTTTATAATACAACCCTACGTTGATAAAGCAACACACTATCCCAAGCACTGTGTACGCTTATTTTTTTTCTACAAATAATATAAGTCACGAACCAATCTGACTAAAGATCCTCCTACGGTATACGGAGGCGTATATACAGAAGATGACTAGTCAGATTGAGTCACGAACGTGAGATAAACTCGAAATTTGAGCAAGATGCTTATACTCCACCATCATTGAAATTTGTGAGAGAAATTGCAAGGAGGCGCATGTTGTAATTGAAAAAAAAAGGATTAATCATTTATTGGTAATGAACAATAAAATGTTAGTTTTCTGATCAACTATATTTACTAATCAAAATTTATTAAACTGGGTTTGGATATCGGTTGTAGTATACTTTAGCATGAACACTGATATGTATATACACGGCCTGTTCAAAAATTGGTTATGACAGTTGTAAATTTGAGTTTTTTTTTTATTAATTCACTGTAGCCTTAATAGATTCATATTTGCGATCATTTTCCGTCTGATAGGATTAATTTTTTAAGAAAACCCTGCCACAATCAATATTCCATACCGGTCCCGGTGGCCGAGTGGTTAGTGCGTCCGCCCCGGAATGGGAAGGTCGTGGGTTCGATCCCCGACCGCGACATACCAAAGTTATAAAAATGGTACTGTAATAGCTCCTTTGCTTTGCGCTCAGCCTATAAGGGTAGTTCCAGGACTGATTGGCCCAATGTCATGAAATGTGACTGGATGTGGTATCATGCCACATGTCTACCGCGTGATACTGCAGTGTGGCAGCACTATATCTGTCTTAAGTACACATCGTCTCCAAATGATTGAAATACTGTCGGTGGAACCCAATAAACAAGCAAACAATATTCCATACATATTGCATGTTGTATTAAGTCTCACCTCCTTTTAAATGTTGCATCGAATAAGGATGTGTCTGACGTCTTTGAAATAAAAAAGATAAAATAATATATTGAATTTCAGCATATTATAATTAAGTGAAGTGTGTATGGATATTCAGCTGGATGTCAGCGCTAAAATATAGTTGAAATATAAATATTCTATGAACTGAACAGTTTCTTCTCTCTTGAAAGCGGTAGGTTGATGACGAATCACAAATACTCTCATGCTGGCACAGATCATTAATAATATTTCATTAGCAAATGATTTAAACCAACTAAATTTTAAAAGGAAGACCAATGAAATACTATTTCAATCATTTGCAATTTTAAATTAAGTTAAGTAAGTGAAACAATAGTTCTTGCTTCTTTTCAATAAAACGCGTTGGAAATATATTTCTGTGCAATGTCATATATTTTATACACTAAAGTATAGATATTATTTCATAAAGTTAATTCAGCTAAGCAAAGTGGTTTGATACAAGGGATTTCGGGTGCGATGCCCTAGTTTATTTTGCGAATAGGCCCCTTGGTTCTTTTACGCGCATGGTGTATAGCATTAATACACGGGAGACAAGTTCCTTGGTAGAAACAGAACTGAATACTCCGAATTTCGATAGCAACACTCTTTTGCCGAGTGCTGGGATAGGTACTTATATCAAACGTTTTAATTTTGACGCGTCACTGGAGGAAAGTTAAATTCGAACCCCAGACCATCCAAACGCAAGTCGGACACTCTACCCCTGAGCTTTTACGCCGATTTAATCACTCTAATCAACACATCAAAGAATTCGTCAGCAACAAGAACTAAATGGTCCAATCATTACCGACCGACAGATTTGTTCTTGTATGAAAATGAATAAGGCCCAAAATAAATTTAGTCTTGATTGATAATAATCAGTTACCTTCTTGCTAACCTAACTAATCACTAAGGAGCTTCATTTAATAACAACTACCATTACTTTTATTATTTCTATTATTGCCCGAATTCACTGGCACATGTATATCATATGTAGACGAAATTATAGAAACATTAAATCGGTATTGTATATAATAGTAAAATATATCAATATAAACATTTTATATCCCCAAAATAGCTAGTATTTTTTTGTTTTACTTTTTCAGTAATGCATGTATAAAGTCAATATTATTAGGATCCAAAATGTTCAATGACTTCATAAGTCCTGTCGGGTGGTGATTTTTTTTCCTGAAAAATATGTTTTCACGCTGGAGGACACACAAGTTCTTTCAAAGTGTCGTCTTTGCCGCCCATAAAACAACTTTCAAGAAGTTCTGTAAAAGTTTCGTCTGGGTCGCCCAAAAACACCTTTCAAAAAAAACAACAAAAAACTGAAACACATTTGATAATCCTTATCAGAAAAAAAAAAAAAAAAAAAAAAAACCCTCGTCCCTCCTGTTTTGTTTTTCGATATTCATGCTTGATATCAAATAAGGATAAACGAAGTTTTTCGTTTTTCTTACTCATGGTTGAAATTTAAAAAAAAAAATGCACGGACCATCTTCCTTAACTACGTTTTCTTATAATTATTTTATCACCTACGTAAACGTCACATATGTTTTGTTACCAGTGTTCAACGTTTAACGCAGCCAAATTACGTGTATACCATATCGCCATGATAAAGCGGACAAAGTTAGTATAAGTGTGTTTATGGAGTACAATCAATAACAAACTGCGGATCATAAGGTTGTGGGTTCGAACCTCGTTTTGGGGCAAGGAATGTTCATGACATTCTCAGGCGCAAAGTACTGGTCCAACCAATACATCGTCGAGAGGGATTAGAATAACTTGTTTCGCACTTAAAACAAAATACGTGAGTTTAAACTAACTAATCTGTTTTATTTGATACTCATATACCAGTTTGTTTATCCTCTCTGCCAATTCAAATCAGTACAATACGACAATAACCTTGTATGTTTAGAATTTGGTTCTTCAGTTTTTTTCTGTAAATATTATATATTTTAATGGTTGATCTAGATTTTCAATTTATGAAAAAAAAAAAAAAAAAAAAAAACACCCAAAAACTACAACAAAAGCAACAAAAACATGGAATAATATTTCACTCCTAATTTCCAAACGTACAAATCTCTTTTATCTTCAATGTCCCATTTTAATTGCTTATGTTTTACATTTGACTCAAACGAGAAGTAATTATTCAAATTCGATACCATTATCCATAAAATCATTAGAAAAGTAATGAACATAAAGTAAATGAAAACCATACACAATAGAATTGCATATCAAAAGTGACTAATCAACTTTAGCAGATAACCCAATGACGATTCGTATCTTAAACAGTTAATTTTTGTTAATCACATCGTTTGAAAAAAAATGATGTGTCCATTACCAAAATAATAATAGATACATGTTAAAAGCATTAGACACTTGTTTTCTTCTGTAAAATTTTAAACTGTTTAACGGCTATAAATATTGAACATATTTGATTTAACACTTTGCGTGACTATGGCTATAAAATATAACTTAAGCCCTTCTTCATGTCTGTCTTAAATGACAAATAAATCATTCAGAAAAAAATGTATCCTAGACTGAACAAAATAAGGAAAACGGGAATATAGACAACCACATGCAGTTGACCTTGTGTTTAATGTGAATGATTCCATTACTTTAAGGAGTATTTCTGGTTGTATTTGTCATTAATTATATAGCAAAAAACCAAACTGAATGTGAAAATCAAGCAGAATAATGTTAGTGACAGTGTTAGTCCTATATATAAAATTCAGTGACATACATATTGTCACTGTCGATTTATAGAAATGCTTTGAAGACATTATTGTAGTTTTATCAAATTTGAATAAAGATGTACACCTTTGTTGCCTTGAAAGTTTAACGACATGTAAAAAATCAACATGTTTATATTATATATTTGCAGTTGCAGAAAATTATGAGTTAACTATAAGTAGGCAATAGAAATATATAAACAGTAAATGACAAATGAAGTATTTTTATATCTATTTTTCACATAATAACATACATGTAATAACCCTTTTTTTTCAAAATAGTATCAGTGATGTGCATCTACCATTAGTTATAACTGATTGACAAATATAGCTGACGAGGAGATTAAGAAACATTACTTTTATGTAATTTCTTTGCTTCTGTCTCATGTATTAAGTTGAATTACTCATGTTTGCTCATGTATTAGAGTAGTATAGTAGTAGTAGAAGTATCTTTATTTACATCTTATCATTGTACAAACATGAAAATAATTACAAATCAAAACAACGTTTAAATTAGTACATGCCATTCTATATGGAATTATAAGAATGAATATTTACATATGAAAATAACTCTTTATAATAACTGAGCACAACGTTCTAATACATAAAAAATTACAAACTTACCGGTACCTAACTAAACACCTAAAACGATATAAAAGCAATAAAGAGAAGGCTGTTTAAAACATGATAAACAGCAGCATCACAGACACTTTGAGATGACACCCTAGTACTGATAATAATTCTATTGAAATTATCACCAGCGAGAGGATAATTTAGTCATTTTATTACAATACGTCCTTATTAGTGTCATCAAAAGTTGACCCGCATGTTCTCTTATAAGGGTTATTCACTTATTAACTGCGCAGTCAGCACGTTGATATTCTGTAGTAAATTTATATTTCTATCTATATTTCAATTATCAAGTATAATTAGAGTATAGGAATACTATGGGAAATCAACTTGTTTAGTACTGCTTGCGTATTTAATAGTTAAGATCAAAATGTTTATATCACGAAAGTAATTAAATCTGGAGAAGTAGGGTTGTAGCAACGTAATATACGATGATCTTACCAATTGCCGAATTATACGAGAAAATCCATCTCTGGCGCAGGAATGTACAGTTCGAGTTCTTGTCGAATCGTTCCCAAAGCCGTAAGAAACATAACTACAGTATATTTCGATACATTTATTCAATTCACTACTGTAAGATTTTCATAAAAAATGCTTCATGTCTGATAAAAGTCAAAAAGAAAAAAAATCATTAGCACAACTTTCTTGCATCGAAGTTGTGCATCTTCCCTTGATATTAAGCATCATTTCTAACTATCTTGATAGTCGAGATAGTGCTCAACACAATAATGGTATAATCAATTTAATATATAAGAATATAAAATCTATATCAACATTAACGTTTACCCTTATCATCTATTTTATTAAGGTAAACTTCAATTTTCGAATCGCTAGTTTGCAAAAAGTCATCGAAAAATGAAAAAAAAAAATATATTGTATATACTGAGTGTACATGTATCCACAAATAATATATTTTTATGCAAATTAAACAACAAAGTTGTGTTTAAGATTATAATACAAAGCATTATATGATAACCTTGGTTTGTAAAATCATCATTCAAAGTAAAAACCATCTGCTTAACCCTTAGCGTGACTGTAATAATATAAAATCGTGTAAGTCCCCTTCTGGTCATAAAATGCATTCAGATAGATATTTGAACAGACTAACACATATTATGGTGAAGTAATATAAAGAATGAATATAAATTGACCTTGCGTGTAAATTTGAATTATGCCAGTTATATTATAAGATCTTTATGCCTTGTACGATTAACAATGTTTCTTTTTGTTTGTTTATATTCAAATGGTTACTATATAAAAAAATTCAAATAAATCCTGACCTATTTATCCTTGTGTGTTCCTGATATTTAAATAAAGACTTTTTGCCACTTTTCATCCGAGTGGCCAAGTTGTGACTGTTCACCTATAACCCGTAACCGTAATTACCGTTGTTAAAACTAGGACCGTGTCCTCTCTAGGCCTAAATCCCTGACCTGTTTCAATGTACGCCTTGTCCTTTTTAATAGTGCTACCTGTTTATGTTCGCATGTTTTACATTTTAAAGGTTTCCCATATTGTGTATACTTGTCCTGAAATTCCCTATCTTTTTCATTTGTTATGCTTATTTCATTTAGAAATACTCAATTAAGTGAATAATATTCACTTTTTTGTGTGAATTATATCACCTATTTCAGTTAGAGACTGTATTTGTGAACACATGTATTGCTAAAATTAAAAGTTACAAAGAGTAAAGAGAAGAAAGATTCACAATTATGATTCATAAAGGCATTTATCGAATACACCTGCGGCCACTTTATGATGTAAATCTTATTAAAGGAGACTTAAAATCTGTATGATGGGATGACACTTCTCCCTTTCTTTTTGGTTTGCGAATCGAGGTGTCCCTTTCAGTTATAGAGCATTCTGTCTATACCAAATCCTTGATTTTATAAATACATGTATGTTTATAAACAGAATAAAAGTCCATCTGCATCTGATTGCTAAGACTAAACAAATGTTCTTAACTCTCAAGAATATTTTCTAATTATTTTTCCGATGCAGGTGCCTACTCTTTCTTCTTCCACTTTGATTGGGATATTTCTATTTACACTGTTCGTATCAGAGAAAACACCTACAGAAAATGAGGCCCCCTGAACCTGGTTTAAGCACCCCATTCGGTACTTTTGCCGATTGACCGTTCCAAGGTGATAACTGTTAATGTTTCGCTATTTTATGTAGTGCCCTGTTTCTGTGTTTTTGTCAGTTTACATTCACATCCTTCTAAATAAAGTCCATTCTTTATACATGTTGGTTTTCTCAATATAAAGGAAAACAAGAAAATACCGCGTGCATCTCGATGGGATGACGAGTTGATTTTCAAGGGGCACTGCTCTAATCGACAAATATATGTAGTCGTCAGACAGGAAGCCAAAGGAACCAATCATAACCAAATATTGGTGGAATATGCGAGCCTTAATAGACTGAAATAAATGCATAAATTAATTCTGTATCTATTACCGAACATGCATATTTGTTAAGGTTATTCAACACTAGATGTCTGTAACAACAACTGTTAATTTTAATTCAATCAAACTGTTAAATAGACGACCAGCCGAAATCAATTTACGGAACAAGAATATCTTCCGTTTTATTTTTTGTTGTGTTTAGAACACATTATGATGTAATATTTGAATATAAAGTTTTTATTTAGTTGTTTATTCATCGAAAATAGCCAGTTTCAATCGGAAAAGTAAAATCAGAGACATACTCCCTTACAGAGGGACATTGTCACTCTATGATATCATTTGACTGAGCAAAGTATATAATATTAAATACATTATATAATCACTAAGATCAAAAATCACCACATAAACAACACTAAGAAATACTATAAAAGAAAGCATTTATATTTTGTTTATGTAATAAGTAACTTTACATATCTTATGTTACAATTGCGAACTTTAAACCTCTACTTGTGAAAATAATCTTATAATGCTGACGAATTTATATTTTGTTTATGTAATAAGTACACAAACTAACGAACAGAAAGGCTCATGATCTGATTTGAAAATTGACAAATATAAAAATGTATTACAAACATATAAAATGAAATTCTTTTTATTTAATATAAAAATTGCAAAATTCACTTATTAAGTTTAAAAATATAACGTCGGTATATGAACACACTGTCCCAAGTACAGCGTACGCTTAACTTTTCACAACTTAGCACTGAATTTTATGTCTTGTTCATAACCTCGTAATTAGCAAATGTAAAAGCTCCACGGCCATTGATAGTTGTGTGATATAGTGCAAGTAGGGGCATTTTGGTATTGAAGACATAGTTAAGCGGTAATGAACAAGAGATGTTAATTTACTATCAATTATAGTGCCAATCAAAATTAGTTGAACTGATTTTGAATGTCTGGTTGTAGTTTGGCATTAACGTATTTGCATTGTAAACAAATATAGTGAAAGTACATATACACAACCTGTACAAAAAATGGTTATGACGATTGTAAATTTGACGTTTTATTGATATTCACTGCACTTCCATATTTTCTTTCATTTTCCGTCTGATAGGTTTAATTTTTTAAATGAAAAGCCTGTCACAAGCAATATTATGTACATATTTCATGCTGTATTAGGTCTCACCTCTTTTTAAATGTAGTGTCAAGCAAGACGCTGAGGGTGTCCGACATCTTTGAAAATGTAAGTATTTGTTATTGATCATTCTTCTGTAGACATGCATACAATAAATGAACAGCTCTCCTCTTGAATGCGGTAGGATGATGACGCCTCATGAAGTTTTTGATGCTGGTACTGATCATTCTTAAAAGCTAAATATTAAAAGGATGCAGACTCTTAAAATTATGCCACACTTAAAGTCCATATCAACAAGTTATAAAGAAACAATATATGGCATATTGTGTATCTGAATGGAATGTCAGATAAATTTCTTAGGTTATTCATCAAATAGACAAAAAAAAAAAAAACAATAAACCGGAAATGTGTATAATAGTAATTTGCAACGACAACAAAATATCTTATTTCCCCAAAGCAGTTAGTATTGATTTTTTGTTCAGTTATTCAGTAATTAATACAATTTTTTCGAAACCAAGAATTGTTCAATGACTTGTACCTCATTAGTTCTACCGGCGTAATTTTTTTTCATGATTATCATCTTTTTCGCTCATAAACACTTTCAAGAGGTTCTGTATACGCGCCGCCTTGTCGATGACTCAAGAACTTTTAAAAGGTTCTGTAAAAGCATCGTCTTTGTCGCCAATAAAAGAACTTTCTACAATCCTAATAACATTTGGTAATCCTTATCTATTGCGTTTCTCAATTCTTTGTCACAGCATCTTTTCAGCAATCTCTTAAACTAAGTTTTCCGATAATTATTTTACAATCCCAGCACAATTTTCAAATGTTTCGTCACCAATGTTGCAAAATATTTGATGAAGCCATACTACGTATATACAAATTACAAGAATAAAGTATAACTTCAGTCTAAATCTGCTTGAAGCGTGCATTCAATATGATTTCAAAATTAAATTAGATTGTTTAGTTGATACTCAAAGTCCTTAAAGGAATAACGTTTCTAATCTAATTTCAAATCTTGCTCTAATGTTTGCATTTTTAATGGCCTACGTGTTCCAAATTTGACACAAATGAGAAGCAAATTTTCGTTAGTAATTATACAATTTTAAAATATTTTTCATTATCAAAATAATACGAGAGGCATGTTTCAAGCTTTGGCATTTTAATTATTTTCCTTTGTAAAATACAAGTACAAAACTGTTTAACAGCTTTATATATTAAAACTTTTTGATTTAACACTTTGCGTGACTATGGTCATATAACACAAACTCTTCTCTTGACCTTTTTAGGTGTCAAATAAATCATCCGGAAAGAGATTTGCAAATAAATGTATCAGGAAAAAGAAATTTTGACAGGAATATCTAATTGGGGTTGTGTTCAATTGGCATAATGCCATTACTTAAAATAATATTTATGACTGTATTTGTGAGTTGTTATATTACTTTTCTCTGTTTTAGCAGGGGACTTTTGTTTGCATTTGTACAGTTCTATAAAGATACTAAAAGAGAAATATATCCATTTCTTAATAATATCAATAATATCATTATAAATAATGTTATTCTTAAAAATAATATTTTTGTTTATTTGATTTACTACAGGTATTTCTTTCTGATATCAAATGTATTATGATTATTTTTGGTTGTTTGTTTATTGGGATTAACGTCCAGCTGAAAGTATTTCCGTCATTTGGAGAAATGATAATTGCTTGAGACTGATATAGAGCAGTCATACGGCAGTGTCACACCGTAGACATGTGTTATGAAACTACATCCAGTTACATATTCATGACACCGGGTCAACCAATCCCTGAAATACCTTAATATACTGAGCGCTCAGAAAGGTCGCTAAACCATTACCATTTTTTATGATTTTGGTATGTCGCGGCCATTGATCAAAATCAAATTTCAGGATATTCTTAGCTCTCGGCCTCTTGACATCTTTATAACAAATTACGTCTAAACTAGTTTTAAGATATGATTCACTACCTATGTGTTTATCAGAAAATTAAATAAAGAATCATATGACATAACTGCATGAATTAAGAACAGTTTTTATAATTTATTTACTGTTTCACCAACAATGTAAATAAGGCATGAAACAACCTATTTTGACTGACATATGTAATCATTATTCGATGAGAAAATGACAAAACCTCTGATAAGTTTTTCATTTCCATGAAGAATTAACAATAAAAACCTATTAATAACTTTTTGCAATGAACAGCTAACGTTGGTTATCAATTTTTGTCATCTACTCCTTGTCTTGTGATTACTTGTATTACCCACTTACCTCATTTCACATAAATTTATTTTTGTAAGTTATGTCAAATACGCATCCGTGTGAAATTAGTTTGCTTTACAAAATAATCGGTTAATAACCTCTACTCTATGAATTTTATTCCTATTTCATGTTTCATAAAGAGTGAGTTCTGCAAACAATTTGCAAAGATTAACCGTATTGGCGCCAAAATTGACATAGATGATCGTGAGTACAGTTTGGGCCCCAAGGGTCCATGTCGATTATTCAGAACATATTAAGGAACACGTTTTACATCACAGCAGACATAGTTTCTCCATCAGACATGTAACTTAAGATTAAGATATTTCTTGTCTTGATCTGACGGCTTTTGTCGGACTGATTTCACAGACTGCACAGGATGTGTATTAATAAAACATAACCATATCCATATACCATTTAAAGACATATTGTAAAATGCAATCTGAAACGTTGCCTCATACTATCAGAATAAACCATTGGTTGTAAAATATATGCTTTTGAAGATGTTAATCAAAGGGCTACACAAGCACTTTCCAATTATGGTTTACTTTATGATACATTAGGATAATGTCTGCTTTATTTAGAGCCTTACAATCCATTTATCCCTGATATTTTGCATAAAATTTAGAGCTTAAACGCCGGAGTTGTCAATTATATAAAAATCAAACATATATAATGCAATACTTATGTCATTAAAAGGTATTATTATATATTTTGACATGGAACGAAAAGAAAGATATCATACTGAGATTGTTTCATGACTGATAAATTGTTTTGTCATAAAATCGAGCTATATAATAGAACACATTACTCTTTAACATATACGAACGTATGTATTTAACAATGCATGAAATAATAGTAATTTCATATTGCTAGTCACTAGCTGAATATCATTATTTTCTCTTCGAAGGTAACATAGGAAGTATTTGTACGCATTGTTGTCATCAACTGCTATTTATTTGAAAGCACTGTATGTAGTTTATTTATATACAGATATCGATCTGGAATAAAGAGAAATAGTTATTTTCCTCTTGAGATTTTTGTTGACTGTAATGGACATCTAAAATGCAGGGACCGCGTTCAAATTACAATATACGTGGGAAGGTATTTAATCAACATCTTCGAATAATTAAAAATTTATACAAAATATCAAACGTTTAAACAAATTAAGAAATAAATGTAATTTCTTCTGCCTAATAGTTATTAATTTAACACAAGTATATTGAATACGAGTGAGAAGTATAATTGTTTTCAATGCAAACTATGAAGACAACATGTACTCACGCTTGTAGATAAGATAACATTTCACGAGAAAGATCTTGCTTTGAATGTCTCTCTTAGGGAACTGATTATCCTTCCGACAAGTCAAATTTTGAAATGAGATATTGCGATAAAAGTATTGCGATAAAACATACATTTCATAAATGTGATACTTTCGTGAATTACTTTGTAATAACCGGTTTTTTTATTATTTGTGTGAAGTTTCTTTATCAACCATCCAGAAACTGTTTAATTAGCATTATAAAAAGAATACTAGATATTCTTGAGAAAAGTAATCAATATACATTATTAAGAAATAGTGTATCTTTGACCAAGCATTCTATATGGCGAATTTTATAAAATATTTAAAATAAAAATTTAAAAATTTAAAAAAAAAAAAAAAAAAAAAAAAAATATGTTTGACTTAAAGATAAAAAACAGGACATTTATTTCTAGGAGATATTTAAATTAGTATCAAATTAAATTTATTCAGGAACAATCTAATTAACGAATGTAAATTACCACTATTTCACTATCGTAATAGATTTGGATAAAGGTTAAGCCTATAACTAAATTGCGTGATACCTAAATAACAGCTGAAAAGAAATACCATTGACTATTTACGAACCTGATGAACTTAAAATACGTGACATTCTAGACATTTATTCGGTAATAATTGAGCAAACAATTCACAATCTCGTTTATCCAAAACATGTGTATTATTTGCTGAATGCCGTAGAGAGATTGAGATGTTTAGAATATATAGTTATATGAATTTTTTTAAAACCTACATATATTTTGAAAAGAAGAATATGAAATCTTATTAAGTAATTTATATCGTATGGACATTCATAACTTGATGTAAATATGCGTTTATAGTTAAATATCGTGCGTATTCTGACCTACTTTTGATGGTACAGCTTAGGACACTGTTAATATTAACAGAATTTTCCAGATCACCTTGTTTATCATTTTGTTCATATAATCTTGTAAACTTTTGACATATTCTGAAAAGTTCTATTCCAAGGTAAACTGTATCATGCTGGATAATTAAAGGCTAGTATAGATAGAGTTGATTTTATTAACAAGCAGTCATCATCTGTGAGTGATTATTAGACAGTCAAGTAGACATAGCTACCAGTCTGTGGGAGTATCATATTGAATTTAATATCAGTGTTTAACAGTTAACAGGACTTTGGTCAAGTAAATGTATTTCATAGATAATGACTGACTTCATGTAGATACTGTATTGCGTTATTTGTTATATGAATACATTATTGTAAGTTGTAACTTGTTTGCTGAATAAAATAATATATTTTGTAAAGCTTGTTGCTGGCTTTTTATTTTGTTTCACCTTCACCTTCGATGCAACAGACATATACATGCATATATAATAATTTTTACGATATTACTTTTTTTTTATTTTGATAAACAATTTTATGTTACATAATTAGTATAAACAAAATATACATTCATCCTCCGATTTACACGTACTAATATAGATTTAATGGGACTTCACCCAGCACATAACATCATTTTTGAGTTTGTTTTAAATTGTATTAATTTTGCTAAAAAAAACCTTTAATGTAATGTTCTATGTAAATTGTCATTTATTTCCTTTAAAGGCATGTCAAAATATGCATTATTTATCTTTTTTTTCTAAATCAAGCCGACAAACTGAACATATCTATATATCTATATGCACACTGTAGACCAGGACTCTATTGTTGTTTTTGTTGTATTGGGGTTTACCGTCGCTGCGATAGTATTTCAATCATATAGCGACGTCCAGCTAATTACAGGTGGATGAAGACCCCGAGTACACAGAGGTACCCGGGTAGAACCACCGACCTACCGCAAGCCAGCTGGAAGGCTTCCTCACATGAAAAATCCGAAGTCCCTACCGGGATTCGAACCCACAGCCCATGACTCTGTACTCATAACATTATTTGCTTCATAGTTTGGTTTGCATGTGTCAATGAAATCATTAAGGAAAAATAGATTGGTTTTTACATTGAAATGAAAGCAATGCCTTGCTTTTGTCTTCTTATATTTATATAGCTATGTAAATAACATTATTATATAAACTCTATATTACAAAGCATGAATGTTACATAGCAATTTTATACCTATCTTTGATTTGGCAGGAAAGGTGTCTCTATGCTTAAGTTGTAGGTTTAAATGAATATGAAAATCAAGCAGAATAGTGTATGTGACACATATTAAACATATGTATGAAACAAAGTGATATTGTCATTGTTGATGTATAAAACATGTTTTGAAAGTTGTGTTCTTTTATCAAAATTGAATGAAGATATCCACACATATTGAACAACTATAAATGGAATAGACATTTCAATTGTATGACCTTTATAACCTTAAAACTTTTAACGATACGTTAAAATCAATACCATAGTATATATTGGGAATTTTCTGGTGGACGATTGCGGAAAAATATAATAAAATACTATAACAGATAAGGAACTATAATTGAAATGGAGATGATTTTTAATGTAATTTCTTTGCCTCAGTCTCATTTTTCAAAATGAATTACTATGTAAACATGGTTTACTCAGTATATCTGATAAAATCATAGTACAGATAAAAGGTAATCGTTATTATCTCCAGCGAGATGGCTACAAGCATTATTAATGTTATCTTACAAAGTGGCAATGACCCGCATGTTCTCTTATGAATGGTACATTGTATTGATGAAATTCCTAAACCCAAGAAGAAATTGGTCATTGGTATATGTCACAAAATAATTTTGATGTGGCCTGAAAATAAGCGTAGATTTAGAGTACGTTGTATTTGTCACGTAGGCCAAAGTGGAACTGTGTTAGCCGATTCTGGTTATATAAGGTTTATCACAGGTTTCTTTTATTACCTTTTGTTCAAAATGAGATATGATTAGGGTTTGAAATGGTTATATCAACTGTTTTGCTAAGTTTTAAGTGTATTAAGAGAGATGTTTAAGGCTTAGAAGTTTAAACCTATAGTTTCTTTACATAAGCCCTTTTTATCAGTATACCTCAGTGTTGTCAGTGTTTTTCGGGATGCACGGGATTCAGCGATTTACAATTTATTGCACGATTCACGTGATATTTGTTTTTTAAGAGTAAATCGTGGGGTTTTAGTATATAAGTTGATTTGTATGGAGCCTCAGTGTCAGATATCGATGGGAGCTACGGAAATGTTATATATGTTTTTTATAATTTTTTAATTTTTGTTTTCTCAGGAAAAAGTGTACAATGTATCTAATTTTCGGTAGTTTTCTAAGTTTTGGTTCTATAAGCCGAGGAATCTAAGTACATAGTTCTGCATTAGTATGTATATTTGATGTAATGTTAGTTTATAGGTATGTCCTTAATTTTTTATATTACCTAAATATACATGGAAGCATTTGTCCAACAGTATTTGATTTGTAATTAAGAAATGTGGAGTTGTATGGAATATCGGTTTGATATGTAATTGCTAACAAGGGCAGTTCTCTGCGTGAATGCACTTATGTAAAACCATAATATAGTTGTATGGTATAAAATGCACGTATGTAATACCAGAGATTTATTTGGTATGAAAGTATTATGAAGTAACAGTGTCTGCACTTTATATTTGGTGTTATAAGTAAATTAGAGCTATTTATTGTTTGTAGCCGTATTTAGTTGGGGCATGGTGCCTATGTAAGTTGGATGGTTAGTCGATACGGGACCCCATTGGTAGACTACGTCGCAAGGACGGTAGAATCTACGTATGCGTCATATGGACGACAGGGTGTCTACGGTGGACTAAGTAGATCACATTTACTGAAGGGACAGCGACGACAGGAAGTCGGTCCAGTGTTCATCAATAAGAGCACGTGATATAGTTTGAGTAATGTGAATTTAGGAATCATTTTTGAATGTGGCACATTGAAGTGCGTTCATAACAGTAAGCCATTGTGTAGATTGATATGCGGTCATAGAGTGATAACAGAACTCTCAGTGCAGTTAGTTTTGTACCAACAGATAAAGAGACAGTTAGCTGGCAGTTTTTTTTCTTCAATATTCTTTAATTCTTTTTCTTATATTCTCATTGTATATATTTTTATATTAAATGTAATTTTAAAGAACAGTTGTTTGGTATTTATTCTACCTTAGAAAGATGTCAGCCCTTGGTCATTTTGTTACAGTATATAAAAAGAAAAAACAAATATACTAAGAATAAGCGTCTATAGTACAGTTTGTGCATATGATAATTTCGATCAAAATATTTATATCATGAGCGTAATTGATATTAGAAATTAAGGATTGTAGAGATTTTAACAAGTCTACAGCAATCTTTATCAATTGTAGACTCATCCTATTGCACCCACCACTGGTGCATGATAATATTTCAAATACTAGACGCCATATCTTATAACCATAACAAATGGAACTACTGTAACCTTTTATATTTGCGCAAACATTTATGCAATTTAACAGCTATATGACTATGATGCAGAATGTCTGATAATATGTTGAAAGAAGGACAACTGTCTCCCTCGAAGTTGTTTATCTCTCCTTGATATAAAACCCCAATATTTACTCTCAGTTATCTTGGTATCCAAGGTTGTCCTTTAAATAATAATGAAAGGATAAATTTTATGTAAGTATTAAATATCTATATGAACAGATCATATTTGTTATCTTTTTTAAATAAACGTTAATTTCTTAATCACTAGTTTGCAATATACATGTTTGATACATGAATTATACTACTCAAAGTTTGCTAAGCACCACCCGCTATTTTCCCATAGTCACATAAAAATACATGCTGAATGTAATGCTATGTACCTGAAAGGAAAGCGTTAGATGACAATCAATTTCACGCATAGTTTTTGTCAAAATGATAGACTCAAAAATGAGTTACAACGATTTAGCCAATTCCTGTCATTATTTGCAAAATTCACAAAAGTTTTTTTTGCAAGAAATGGCATTTTATAGAAAAAAATTACCATGGAACAGGCCAACATCGTCACAAATATCCTTAAAAGTATTCCATTTAGAAAACAGAAGGGATCAAAGTTCTGAATTTAGCTGACTTTAAATTTTAAAGTGTTTTATCAAAATTCGCACTTTCTAATTATGATTAATTCCCAGTATTGAGGATCTGAAAGGCTTATTTCTTGTAACTGGTAGTAAGTTTGGTACATAAACAATACTTCTGCATAAAAGCAAGATTTGTTTTAATGTAAAATTTAATGTAGCATGCCTAAGTCGCTTGTCTAAGCATGCAACGCTACGGGAAATAGCTGATGGTGCTTAGCAAACTTTGAGTAGTATATATAGATATCATAGAAATATATATATATATATATATATATATATATATATATATAACCTTTTTTCAAACTTTTATTATCCCCATCATAGGTGACAGCAGTTCGAGGAACCACCCTATAGTTCACCTTACAATATTATCACATAGATACACATACAAGGTAGATTTAAATTTACATAATAAAAAGCATAAGTAAGACATATGATATGTAAAGGTAATGTAAACATTTTTTGATTTAATAAAAGTTTGTTTTTCTTTGGAACATGTTACATTATTAGCATAATATCTTATACTGTTATATATAGTCTTTATAACAAAAGCTATCAGCCATAACATCGTAAACACAAAAAATATATTCAGGTACATAATAATAATAAAAAGAATAATCGTCCAATCAATATGTTTTTGGATATTGAAATATTGGGTATTATTTCATTAGAAATGTTATATGAATATTTAAGACATGATTTCAGTCCTGTAATTGGTGGTTTTATATTCTTTCTCTTACATAGATGAATATATCTTTTATATTCTAAAAACATGTCATATTCATTAAAATTTTGTTTTTTCTTCTGAACCTTAAATAATCAACTTCTATCAATGTCTTTCTCAAAACTATTAACTTTCAAAATATTTTTGTATAATTTCTAACAAAGGTTTTATAAAACGGCATTCCCAAAATATGTGTAGAAGTGTTTCTTCTTTGTCATTACAAAAGGTACATACATTACTGGTTACAATTTTCATGGGAGTGTATTTGTTGCCAATATCCTGTGAGTAATTCTTGTTAATATGTATCATTTGTACATTTAAATACATAACTATGAATTATTTTCCAATTTATATTAACATCAGAAAAAAATCCATTTTAAATTAGAGCTAGGTACAACATCATTACTCTTTAAAATGTTGTAAACTTATTAAAATATGATATACATAAACATTCATTTATCATCAAAACCATATATTCTTTGTCTAAAAACATATTGTAAGATTAGAAACTTGAATTTTATTATATGGACATGAAAATAGTTTATAATCTAAAGCAATCTATAATTGCCTTGATTTTTAAAATCATCATGTAATAATTTGGCATGAGTACCAAAGCAGGCACCATCTACTTAACCCTTTGCGTGATTGGGTTCATGTAATATCGTTTAAGCTCATATCTCGTCATGAACTGCATTTCTGCATTTAGATAGAAAATTGCGCTAGACTAACACATATCCCGACGAAGTTATGTAGACAGAAAAATGAACGAGAACAATGCTGGTTCTTTTATGAGTATTTATGACAATATCCTAAGCCTTATATTCGGTTCAACTTTCAAATAAGTATTGGATATGGAAATATTTGATACCAGTATATTCAAGAACAAAACTTTACCAAGGGAATTTACGGGAATGCGCCCGCCATTATCGGAATGGCTCGCTGGTAATTACTTATTTATGCTTTCTTATGCTTGCAATGCCGTAAGTTCGCGGGACAAAATGTCATTGATACAAAACAGCCGAACAACATTCTGATAACGACGGAAATGGACGTTCTATGTAAAGAAGAAAGGTCGAAACATAGAAAAGAAATATCGTGGCCCATAAGGCAGATTTATATATTTCTGTGAAATATTTTATAGTTTTAGGCGTTTCTCACACTTAAAACTTTTTCTATTTGTTAAATAATTGACATGAGGAATTGGATGCATTCACGCTTTCGTTTTTTGTAGTACTATACAATACCCAAGAAACACGAGGAACCTTATTTAAACAAGCTGTCTAATGTTGGTGTAATGTTTTCATTTCCCCTTAGCTAAATGTAAATTGGCGAGAAAAACGTACAGTCTCTTTGTTGCCACATTAATATTCACTACGTTCCGAGAGCGTTTCCGAATTCGATAGGATAGGTTAACTATGTGTTTACTATCAGTTATTAAAAGTATTCTTTAGATTATCGTAAGATCATATAGTTTTGTATGTTTCAATATTTCGACTTTTCCTGAAGTATAAATGCTATATGTTATATTTTCAAATAGTGTTCCGACATACAATATCTAACAAGATTGGTAGATATAATTGTTTGACTGAACACATCTTTAACAAGGTCCTATTTGTTTGTATATATTCCAATACTTTCTTTGATATCTTTTCGTATATCAGTAAATCAATTGATATCTGATTTATACATCGTTTTGTGTTTTTATCATTTGTTCACATCAGGACTAAGTAACCAATTAAGCCTATATGGTGGAGCCCCGCGCACTGCCTTATGTAATCTATACCCATTTTTTTTACACAGCACCCTGTTTGTTTGTCCATATATTTTACATTTTAGATGTCCCACTACTTATATGTACTTGTCCTGAAACACATACTTTCACCTGCTAGAGTCAGTGTTAATGATTTGACTTTTGTATTGGCGAATCTCGTGCCTTGCCGATTCTGGACAAGGGTAATTGAAATTTTAGCAATATACAGCAGCAAAATGAACTAGTGATTATGGCAATTTGAATCTATTTTTAAAGCTTCTGGGGAGAAATTAATGATGGTTGATTATTTATTCAACGCGCTTCTCCGATCTTTGACTTCCAAATAGCAAAACGGATATCAGACATCATATCTGTCATTAGATTAACCCTTTCCCTCATAGAGGAAACCATGAAAAGACCCATGCGAACAACATAAAACCAGATCAGCCTGCGAGTAACTCGCACGCTGAGCAGGTTTAATGCTGTTCGCTGCTCCTCAGTGGTCTGAAATGAGGACTTTATAATTAAATTTGGTAAGGTTTAACTGTGGTTTTCTGCAGATCAGGCTTTATGTGGTACCTATTGAGTGCGTCAAAATGAGTCTATATGAGGGAAAGGGTTAATAATGTGTCGTAGGGCATATCTCCTAACCCCCCCCTTTTACTATCGATAACTAGGCAACACTGTCACTATTACGTATTTCTTGTTTCTCGGTTGAATGAAAAATTCCAAGATTTCTTAAAATCCAATCAATGAAATAGCCGGATAAATTCATGTCTGTCTTTGGACTCAGCCTGGTGTATCCTTTCTTATCCGTCCATTGACAAAAATACGTTATTCTCTATTAAGGCTAATTCATTGATTTGTTTTCAATTTTGCTATTTTATATAAATTTATTGTCTTCATCCAAATATATAAAGCTGCTACAAAGAATATCTGTCAACAAAATGGATCATTTAAACTTATTTGATATTGTTTGGTTTCTGATTTTTTATATTCTTAATCTTTATCATAATTGCTAACGTCATATATTATATATTATCATTATTTTTTAATTATTTACTTATTGTCTGAAACTTGTGTATTAGTGCAGTACTGAATGCAATCATGCCGGTGTTAACCGTAATATGTTAAACAATTTACAGGGTATTTAGAAACCGTGACTATGTGTGATCGCAGAAAAAAATGAAAAGTAGGAATCGGTGCTAGATACGGATAATATTTAATTACTGGTGTGTGTATGTGCCCCCATTCGCCCTACGCACAAAGGCTAAGGTAACATTTCGTTTCGGAATGTGTAAATGTGCCTTGAGACACGATGTTTACAAACAGCCGCATTTCGCAGCATTTAGAATGTATCGATAAGGGAGGACAAAACAGGTCTAATAAAAATCAATCATGTATATGTATAAGAAATGAACTTACTCCAGAAGCCTTGAAACGGTCAGTCGGCAAAAGGACCAACTTGGGAACCTAATCCAGGTAACGAGTTGGATATCAGTTTCTATCACCTTTTTCGTAGCAACCTAAATACATGTATTAGTATTACGCTGGTGTATAAACCTAGACACCTGCCTATCTTTGTTTTGTTCTTTTTATGCTCACCGAAGGTGACGCATATAGTCGCCGCTTCGTCCGTCCGTCCGTCCGTTCGTCAGTCCGTCCGTTCGTCCGTCACACTTTCCTTGTCCGGACTATTTCTCAGGAACTAACAGCTTGAATTCAACGAAACTTTATGGGCAGCTTTGTTACCAAGAGGAGATGCGCATATCGTCAGCATGACCCTATTCCTAAATTTTTCACAGAGTTAAGGCCCCTTGACTTTTTGGCCTATAGTACATATTGCATGATTCTTGTCCGGGCTATTTCTCAGGAACTAATGGCTTGAATTCAACAAAACTTTATGGAAAGCTTTATTACCAAGAGTAGACAAGCATTTCGTCGGCGTGACCTGGTTCCTAAATTTTTCACAGAGTTATGGCCCCTTGACTTTTCGACCTATAGTTCATGTTGCATGATTATTGACCGGGCTATTTCTTAGGAAATAAAAGCCTTAATTCATCAATTTTTATGGGAAGCTTAACTACCAAGAGTAGATATGCATATCGTCAGCGTGACCTGGTTCCTCAACTTTATGGAAAGCTTTATTACCAAGAGAAGATTTGCATATCATGGGGGTAACTTTGTCCCTCAATTTTTCACAGAGTTATGGCCCTTTGACTTTTATGCAAACGGTATATCTAGTATGATTCTTGTCCGGGCTATTTCTCAGGAACTAATAGCTTGATTTCAACAAAACTTTATGTGAAGCTTTATTACAAAGAGGAGATGCGCATATCTTCGGCTTGACCCAGTTCCTACATCCTCCCACCCATTGACCAAGGTCTTATTTGTAACAATGACGTTCTTCGGGGAGCATCTGTCAGTTCTACTGACTTTCTTGTTATGTAGCTTTTTGTAAGTCTGTTTATTTCGCTTCGACATTCAGTCAATCAGCAATTCCTCAACGTTAATCTAACTACAGGTGAAGAAATACCACAGGCAGATGTGTCGGGGTATTTCCAGGCTTCTTCATATGAACAGTCGGAATGACAAGGTCAGGATTTGAACCCTTAACGAAATGGTAAACAGTGATAGTAGATCAGCGGCAATTGTCATTTAACAACGGAAGCTCCTCGATTCTTGGTAATTTTTAAAAGTTAATCCGCGGTAATTACGGTAACTACGTCTCAATACAATGAAACATTCTCTAATTCATATTTTTTACAGGGGCACATTTAGTATTATATTAGTTATTTACACCAAAATAACCACGTTATTCATTATGAAACTTTTACGCCTTTTTTTTAAATATATGAAATTTAGTAAATCTATCTTTAAGTACAGTTAAGTACATCAATGGTATGTGTTCATGCAGACTATACAGTGACTTACACTTCAAAGTATAATATACAAAAAATAATAATTTTTTTTTGGAAAAAAAATAAAAAAAAAGAAAGAAAACAACTGCATGATTAACGTGTTTTAATTTCTTTAACATTTAATCATTACGTTTGGATTCTGTCACCATGTCAAGAAAACAAAGATGTTATGTTTATTTTATATGGAA
>CM037777.1:81578352-81620381 GCA_021229015.1 Solen grandis
TTAAAATAGATGAAAACCCAAAAAAATTTTAAAAAGCAAGTTTTTTGATCAAAAAAAAGTCAAATGCCTCATATGATTTTATCTTCTCAAAATGAAAGGAGGCTTGGGACTAATTTCGTCAAGTATCGTTTTTAAAATTTTGGGAAAGCTAATATACGTTATTTGACGTCAATGGTTTGAATTCGGTTCGCCATAAAACCCATTGCCTTTACAAATTTGGAAAAACAGACCGGGGATGCAAAATAAACATAACATTACTTCTGTTAAAATTTTGATGAAAATCGGTTTAGAAATAAAGACCGGTACAAACTTTTTTTTCACAACGTCAAATCTGACGTCAAATGCATAAGAAAATTATTGAAATGAAAATGTTTGTATCTGATATATAGGCCATTAAATTATCATGGTCCTGGGACCTTAGTAACATACAGAAATTTATTCGTAGAAATAAGAAATTCGTTTTGACCATATGAAGTCATATGATGTCAAATGACGTTCTTCTTCACAGAATGTGAAATTCGCGTAGTGACTTACATTCACTCAAACATCTCCTTTCTAACTCATCTTTAAGCGATTTTATACGTATTTGAAGCTTGGCGTCATAGGTTCGAATCTTGGATTCGCCATAGAACCTTTGCCTTTTCGAATTTAGAAAACGGACACCGGGATGCACAACTAGAAAATAACATATGCATTCTGTAAAATTGTGATGAAAATTGGTCTAGAAATAATTGCCGTAGACCCCGTTCAAATTTTTGTAGACAACGTCAAGTGCGACGTAATATGATGTCATAGGCAAATAATAAAAGTCAAAATCATTGATATAGAAATTTCAGTATCTGATGTTTATGCCTTTACATTTTAACATATTAAATTAAGACGTAGAAAAGAAGAAAAAAAAGAGTAATAAGAAGAACTAGATTCCGTTTGTCCTGAACAAACGATAGGGCTTTTACTCAAATGACCTTTGTGTCATTGTGACCTTGAGCTTTGACTTTATGACCTCAAAATCATGGGTCATCTTCAGGCCTTTGGCAATGTCCCTACCAAGTTTCAAAAACTGGCTTATTTTTCTTAAGATATTGTGCAGACAAAAAATAATTGTTCAAAATTTTCCTGACCCTTCTCACGTTGTGTTACCGCTGATGATGAGCTTCGGAGGACGGTGTACTTACTTTAAACCTACTCATGATTCGATTTAAAATCTCTGATCTGTCCCCGGGGCCCTCCGTGGCGAGAGGGAAAAGTCGCTGACTTTAACACTCACTCAGCCCCTCACCGCGTGGGTTCGAATCCGGCAGGGTCATTGGGTTTTTTCATGTGAGGAAACCTTCAGCTGGCTTACGGTAGGTCGGTGATTCTACCCAGATGACTCGTGCATTCGGGGTCTTCCTCCATCTGTAATAAGTTTGGATGTCGCTATATGACTGAATTACTGTCGAAGCGACGGTAAACTCAAATAGTCAAGTCTAGCATGATCCTGTCTCCAAATTTCAACCGTAGCGATGCATGCCTCATAATGACGAAGTGTCATTAAAATCGTATCAATTTATAATATAACTACCTCATCGCAATATAAAGGGTGTAGCTATAACACAGATATGCTGGTAATTATACACAATGGTCCATTAAGTGTCTCTGGTTGTTTTTGATGTAATGCTCATGATCAGATATCAAGCTAATATTGGCTTTTTATATGGTGCTTCCTTTTTATTATGTCTCCTCCCTATTTATATGGGGGAAATATATATATTTTTTTGTCAGAGATGTCTGTCTGGCCGTTTGTCTTTTCCAATTTTTTTCCCGGGGTATAACTCAAAACGTATCAAAGAGAATATGTGCATTTATCCAAATTTTAATTTTAATTTTTTTGCAAAAGCATAAGACTAACACAAGAAAAAGAAACACTTGAATTTATTTTTTCTTAGATTGATGAAAAGAGTGATGCACATTCATTGATGTGACATCATGCTACATGTCTACGGCCCTAATACCGCAGTGTGGTTACACACTTGCAACGCTTCCCCGTCGCTTGTTGTGGCGGTGTGGTTCAGTATTGGTATTGGAAATTCCAGAGTTGGAGACTACGGCACCCAAACGCAATAAATGCACACCATATGTATAACACAATAACGCAGTGGGTCATTAGGTCCCAAATCTCATGACCGATAGACGCAGATCACAAGTCCCATGTATAAACAAATGGGACTACTTACATGAGGTCCAACTCCCATGCAAGATTTAACGCTCCACTCAAGGGCCCAACAGTCTGAAAAAATGATGGGTATGCTTGAGAACTATTCGCCGCCCGACTTAAAATGATGTCGCAGTCTCCCACCCGGATTTTTCCGCCACACGAAGTCGCACAAATTCCGCTCGCCATAAACAAAACTTTTTAAATAAACACAAAAGTTCAATTGCCCCTATTAATAACACACAACTTAATAATAATACATGTAGTTTTAAAACAGCATTGTATCAGGCAATATTTACATCTGACTAGACTAATTTTTCGGGGTCCTCTTTGAAAGCAGTATAAAAAAGGTCCGTGCCCACATTGAGAGGTGGACCCATCCTGAAAATAGAAACCCGGAGGGATCTACTTTGATTCCTCATGCGCAATGTAAAAACCGTTAACCCGCCCCATAAATCTCTGATTGACTGTTGAGATGTTTTTTTTGCCTCTAATTTAACTACAGGAATGTTGGTACGTGGCCCTACCCGCCCAGGCAGCAAAGCAGAGAAAAATTTTTTTGGCTTTGGGGAACATATGTCAGTTTTCTAGTCGTTTTATTGATATTCAGAAAACCATTTTCTGAACCAAAATCTTGGACCCTGATGGATGAAAATAGCTTAGGGGGTTGGTGGAAAAATTTTAATATAATGTAGTGTGTTTTAGTCCCCCCACTTCATTTCCCCCGGGACTGAACCATGCGAGTGGACCCCCCCCCGGACTCCCCACGCTATCCAGTCGATATAAGAAACCCAAAGAACCCCACGTTTTAAAAGAAAATTTTTTTGGGTTTGTAAAAAGCCCCACAGAAAAAGTTTTGGGGGGAAGGTTAGAGGTTCCCGGATGCATGTAAGTCTCTTTGCCCCAGTATGCGAAAAAGTTGTCAATTATTGCAAAGCTTGTGTCCAGTATGATTCAGCCCAGAAAAAAGAGGGGGGACAAATGACAACTGTTAAAATAAAAATTTGCTATCAAATTTAGCTGAAGACAAACTACCAATACCCTGCCACCCATAAATGTTTTATATTCTAATATATTTTAGAAATAAATTTGATGACAATTTGCCCAATTGCCTGATTTTTTTCATGAATTACGCCCTTTGAGGCAAGCCAACTTGCAGCCCAGATTCTAAATGAATGTCTACGATAACAGCTGTTCAAGATTTGCAGACTGGCTAAGTTTTTGACAAAACAGCCCCAAACTGGTAACGTGTTAATGGTGCACCATCTATATGACAAAATAGGTACTCTGATTTGTTGGCTCTAACTTGAGTGTAACTATACAGGAGGTGCACTGGGCAAACCCTTGTGTCTACTGTCTCAAGGTGAACTTTCTGCGCCTGCCCGCTCGTGCTGTTTTTTGATTTGCGCAAGATAATAATTGCCCCTTTGACAATTCTTTTGAAATGATTAGGTCGGAAATGTAAACTGGTCTATCACTCATCTCTTTTGTCGAGAAAGTAAGTTCACCAACCCTAAATAAACCAAAGAAAGCTACAGCGAATGCTGTTTGGAATAAGTATGGTTTCATATTCTGAATTACAGATAAAGGGGAGCTGCTCATGGATCCTAACCAAAAGTTCAAACAGTATTGGCTGGCGCCTATCAGCTGACTGCTTTAATCTGCGGAAATCCTGAACCCTATTTAATATGGCAAAACAATTTGTTGGTCATTCAGGCTGTTTATTTTATGAAAGTAGGTGATTGCTGCAATATAAGTTGTGGCTGTCCTAGAGGAATAGTCACTATCGTACATGTAAGCCAAGAACATCTCTAAGTGATCCTTAGGTGAGGACCATTTATTATTTCAGTTTATAGTTTTCACGAAATTTATTGAACAGTGATAGCGCAATGTTATAAACCTCATGACTGTTTGTTGATAAACCTGCATTTAAAAGTTGTGAGGATTTAATGTAAAGATGTTCCAAAGATGGTTTGGCATCGGGTCTGGGGTATCTTCTGCTTCTTGTGCTAGCTGCCTGAATCTCTGAAATTGTAAGCGTGATAGACTATCAGCTATCTGGTTATTTATTCCTGGAACGTGCTCCACTTTCAATACAAAGTTCAGCTGAAGACATCTGAGAGTAAGTGCCCTCACCAAAATCATGATACATTCTGATTAAGAGGTTTGTGAGTTAATAATGGCTACCACAGCTGCGTTGTCACATCTGAAAAGCACTTTTTTATTACGCAGTTGTTCCCCCCAAATATACAGTGAAACCAAAATAGGGAAGAACTCTAGAAGTGTTATGTCCTTTGTGATTCCTTCTTGTGCAATGGGGCCGCCGTGGCCGAGTGGTTACAGTCATGGACTACAAATCTCTAGCCCCTCACTGCTGTGGGTTCGAATCCCTGTAGGGACCTCGGATTTTTCATGTGAGGAAGCCTTCCAGCTGGCTTGCGGTAGGTCGGCGGTTCTACCTGGGTTCCTCTGTGTACTCGGGGTCTTCCTCCACCTGTAATTAGCTGGACGTCGCTATATGATTGAAATACTACCGCAGCGACGCTAAACCCCAATACATCACACCATCCTTATGCTAATGTAAAGGCCAAAACCAGTATGCCCATTTGCCCTTGAAATATGCCGCAAAACCATTGCCAAGTGCAGCTGAGCTGTCTGTAAATAGGCATATCTCAATGTTTATATACCAGAATTCATCATGGAATATGGAAATTCCATTGGAAGACTCGAGAAAAACTAGCCAGGTCTTGTTTTAAGGAATTGGTTACCCGGATATGATGGTAGGGCTTATCAACACCACATGTTGCATTGATAAAGCGTCTACAGAAAGCCCTTCCCGGTACAATAGCACGGCACATGAAATTTAGCAGCCCAATTAATGATTGCATGCCTTTCAGAGTGACACTCCTTTTTGAAATAATTTCCCTTATTAGTAGCACAGTTTGTTCTATTTTATCCAAAGGAATTTTGACCTGTAATAGCTCTGAATCAAGGAGCAAGCCTAGAAAAATCAAAATTGTGGAAGGCCAAACCGTTTTTTCATCTGCAATGGGGACCCCAAGATGCTCACATATTTGGAAAAATATATTCATTGTGTTCAAACACTGGTCTGTACCTGGAGCACCACCAAACATAAAGTCATCTAGATAATGCTCCACTTCGCCCTTACATTGGTATTTGGTAACCAATTCTAAGAAGTTGGATTTTTTTTTCGAAAATTGCACATGATATGCTACAGCTAAATGGTAGGGCTTTGTCGAAGTAATATTTCCCTTCCGATTTGAAACCTAACAAGCTAAAATCATCTGGTGATATAGGAATAAGCCTGAATGCAGTTTTTATGTCTGTTTTAAAACCAAGTAAAGCCCCCTTTCCCAAACCCTGAACCATTTTGACAGCGCATCAAATTTTGTGTATTGGACTGAGCAGAATTCGGGGTCTATGTGATTCATTAACCGAATCACCTCTGGAAAGAGAGATGGTGAATCAATCGAAATTGACCATTTCTTTTTTGGGAACTGATCCAAGTGGTAAGACCCTAAAATTGGCCACGGGGGATTATCAAATGGTCCAGCAACTCTCCCCTCCTGTAATTCCTTTTGTATGTTCTCCTCCACCAAAGCTTTTTTTTATCGGGGCAGACTTCAAATTCTTACAATCAAACGATTTCCTTTCCCCTTCGTATTTTATAGAAATAAACATTTTTGAAACCTTTTGAAATTTCTAAAGCGAATGACTGATCAGGATATTTCTTCAAAAAGTGATTCAAAATTTCTAATTTAATTGGGGACCTGTACACTTCTGTAGTTACTGAAATGAAAATCAATTTGACCATTGTTTGTAGTTGCCTAAATGACCCCTTTTGCTCCTTTTTGGTGCACAAAAAAAGACATCTGTGTTCAGGGTGGTCTTGTCACATGAAAGGCATTTGTGTGCGAATTTGCAAACCCGGAATGAACATCCTTTAGGGTTGTTAAAATCTGAACAAATTCCGCGTGGTTTGAATGTGTTAAGTTTTTGCACCCTTGTTACATCTGGGCATATCCAGATGTCTGGGGCTGAAACGTCATACATCTCAACCACAATCTGGGTTTTTTTTCCCCCAAGACTGACCTGAGACAGCCTGGCGCATTCTAAAATTCTCGTCATATGTGCGCCATGCTGGGGAGTTGCTGCGGTTTTTCTGCTTCCCTGATGATGCCATAGCATGAGCATTCCTGTGCCGCGTTTGGCTTCATTTTAATATATATAGACATAAAAACAAGAAACGCATCAGTCCATTCTCTAATGTTTCGAATGCCCCTTATGACCTTTGGTTTTGTTGTAATTTGACCTAACTCTTTACGAAAAGAGACTGTTTTGCTGCCGCTTTCGCGAGTCTCGGTTTTCAACAGCGAGACTAAATTAACATACTCGCCAACCCAAATTTTCTTGACCGATTCTGCTGGACATGCGTAGTTAAGTCGTCGTCAGCGCAAGCAATAGCATTGTTTGGCAAATTAAAAAAAAAATGCGTCGCAGTCTGTTTGTTCTGGCCAGCCACTTCGCTGAGGCACATGTAATAAGCGCGAAAATACGTTACTCGCCCCGGGGCGCTTCGCCCGTTGCACCTCGACAGCTGACTACTTCTGGCTCCGGGCGTTCGAAAGGGCGCTTTTCCTCTGTCCGTTGTTGTTCTATACTTACCTTTTGGCATTTTTGTCTTATAGATAAGAATTCCGCGAAAATTTGCAGAATAACAATATTGTAGTTTGCCGCGCTTATTGATAAAAGAGAAAGTGGTAACTATTTTTTCGGATATGTGATTTTAACGGTGTCAATATAGAAAAAAACACTTCCTTTTTATCAAAACACCGCAAATTTTAGTCCTCGATTAATTTGGCTATTGATGAGCAATAACCTTTATTAACACACAATGAACATGCCTTATCGACCGTATTGTCGTCGATGACCATGTTTCAATGATCACGGCTTACATAAGTTAATCTGTCCGAAATGTTAAGAAAACCCTTCAAAATACAATCACAATGTTTTCATAATAAAAGATGAGCGAAAATAAAATCGTTAAATACATTTGTATCATCTTTTCTTTAAACCGGTGAAGATATGAAGTATGAGCCTTTACGCGTCTCTGATCATGTTTTGTTAAAATCTATATTAACCGCATGCTTCGACAGACAAGATATTTTTAGAGAAGACAGATTAATTATTTAGGTATACATATGGTAAGTGCCTTGTCTGTCGAAGCATGCAGCCACACTGAATTTATCGTATCAAATGCTGACATCAGCCAATATTCGTACAAAATGTGTGTAAATTACGGTTTTGACGGATTTCAGCAGGTAATTTCAATCAAATATTTTGTTCAAGCTGACAAATAATAGATACTGATTATTTCTGTTTTCGATGATTTAAAGTTAGTTGTGTATGTTAAAGATTGAAGGAGACTTCTGAAATACAATTTCATGTTCCCGAAAATAATAGGCTATTTTCACCACTTAATGGCTATCTCCCTCGTACAATGTATTCTTTAAAGACGGGGGTGGGATTACGTGAGAAAGTTTAAAAGGACACTAAGTAACGTCAGCGTGAACCAACGTTGACGCCGGCGTGCTTCAAGTACTACATAGTACGTTGTTCAATGTTCATGCAAACTTTATTGTTCAATGTATCTAAATATTTGAGCTCTATGTCAGTTCTGAGTAAACGTATCCGTGATGTATTTTTCCTTTTCTATTCTAGGTTTCAGTAAGTCCGCGAATTTACATTCACCCCCCGTATATTCTAAATAAAAAGGTTGTCTTTAGCATCACTTTCAATTGATATATTCTTACAATGATATTAAGTATTGTTTTCATTCTGTTTAGAAATTATGCCCAGTATAAATTGCTTAATATACTATATCTATCTACTTTTGTATTTCATTTTAATGACATCATCATTTTCAATGTCAACATTTTGACTAAAATTTTTCATTTATAGTAAGGTTATGACCTAGAAACCAAGCATTACCCTAAACCCTGACAACCAATTTTAAATTTAAAAAACAAAACTTAAGAAAGAAAAAATAAAAATACACAAAAATTTTCCAAATTATTTTTAAAGTTTAATTGAACTTTACATTTATGATATTCAATAATTCTAAAGTTGCAAAATTTTGCTTTTGCAAATATGGGGTGTATGTACATGACATTTCTAAGCAAAAGAAAAAATTTGTGAGGAAATAATAGACATTCGTGAAAGCGTAAATGCGCCGGGGGAAACCGGCGTCAGTAGGGAATGGGTTGGTTTTTGTTGTTGTTGTTTTTTTTGGGTTTGTTTTGTTTTTTTTTCCAAGGGAGCCGCAAATCCAAAAAAGGGACAATATGTGTATCTTTTGACTTCTCCTTAAATCGAAAGCAAGGGGTTATGAGGGACCTGAATGAAATGATTCTTTTAAGCTCAAAAAAAACACAAAAAAAAAAAAAATTTGAAGATTTTGAGATCTTAGAATTTTCGGATTTTAGATACAAACCGTAAACTGAAAAAATAATGAAACAGCAGTTTAAAATAAGTATTACAGCATAAGGGTAAAAATTTGTAAAAAACCTATGGCCTAGTGGACTGTCAAATTTTACGGCTCGGGCCTAATTGCCGTCCGTATGTTTTGTGCTTGAAATTGGTACATTCACTGAACATTACATAGCTTATTTGTAAAGCCTTGTAAACATATATTTATTTTTATTTCATCAACACAAAAAAATCCCAAATACTCTACTCAAGCTACGTTTATCAAAGGAAGTAATACGTTATAAAGGGAAGTAATAAATATTGGGAAGATGTTAATTAATATCGGACCTGTACCTAAATCCCTTAACAAAAAAAAACTTATCTGTGCTGAATTGTTTCTTCATAATTGTCCTTCTTGTTGCGCTGCTACTGATGATGATGATGAAGATGAAAAATGTTGTTTGTTGTTGTTTTTACACTGACATTAATACCGCCTTAGTAACTTACTGTCATGCATCTTGTAGACCCTAACTATTTCAATAATTAAATAAGAAAGGGATTACCTGTTGTAAAATGTATCTTAATTGATCTATAGATTACTAGTATTTTCATTTAGGCATCTCAAATCATCATCACATAATGTGTCTACTATGATTAAAGCGTGTTCTGTTTTTTTTTTGTTCTATATTTCTGAATAATTTTATTAGTTTTTTGTTATGTTTTTGGATCTTTTCTGTATGGGTTTGCTTTATTTAAGTTGTGTTTCAAAAACATGTGCGGCGTCTTTGATGTAAACTCAAATAGTCACGTCAAGTCAAAGTGCTAATAATTTGAAATTCTTTGTATAACAAATAAAAATAGTATTAATTTGGGAGAATTGTAGATTGTTTTGGTTCCCAAAATTTTAGCCATCTTGAGATAAATCTATTTTTAGATGTGTATTTATGAAAGTTGATTTTCGTAGTTTACACGGCGGTTTATTGTGTCGTTAATTAAAATGACAATATAACGTGTCTTAAACGACAGGTATCATTAATCATAGGAATAGGAATACCAGAAACAAATTCACATCTCATTCCTCTGATTATCTCAAAAAGAAAATAGTTTGAAACTCTTAAAACACTGTTAAAATAAACAATAAACTTCTACTTTGCGCCTAAAATGATAAACGGTACTATATGTAGATCTACCTGACCAAAATAGTAGACTAAACAAAAAGAAAAATAATGTAACTCTCTTTACTTAGTATACACTAGTAGAAGAGATCTCTTTAGATATATTGAAGGTTGAATTGTGTATATGCACACTTAATATTACACCCCTGTTCTCCTCTGAATAGTATAGATTACAGGGTGTAGCTTGACCTTAACTGGCTGTGTAGGCACAATTCCTAGGGTGTTGGCCCGTGGGGAATTTTTGTTATTTCTATGACCGTAGTACATTCTGGTCGGTTTTGAGGCTTTATTTTCAAAACAATAATGCTTGAATTAGTTGACACCATACTTGCCGTATACTCGTATATATAGCCTTCACACTATAACGTTAATATTGAAATTCACGAATCTCACTCATTACGTTCTGAGAACCAACATACATCAAAGTCTGCATCGTATCTAAGCAGTTAAGGTCAATATTTCGACAGTAATTTGTGTTATCTTTTCATGTGTGTTTTTAAAAAATATACTGGACTGACATAAAATTTTTATATAATTATATAAAATATTTACCCCTAACGACCCTCGCACCAACAAGAGAAAAGCAAATATTTTTGCCTCAAAATGCCGGATACATGTTTTTAAAAGGAATGGCGTAGCTGTTTTGTATAACATTTAAAATATAATCTGAAAAAATCAAGTTTCTCTCTTTTTTATGACCTATATAGTGAAAACTTATGTATCAAATATTTTTAAACTAAGTTTCTCTCTAAATTTTGAGCAACAAACTCGGATTTCATCATGTGCGTTACCAAAAATCACTGCCCCCTTTAAAAAAATTAGATAAAATATATTGGAGCAACTTATTGCAAATGTGACTGTTTTGTGAAATATAGAATAACTGAACGGGAAGACCTATTTTCAGCAATGCAATAAAATTGGATAACTTCTACCTAAACACGGGTTTTTAAACCGAACCACTTTTTTATTACCTGGGGCATCGTTCTTGTTGTTTTGTTTTTTTCGATTTCCCGTCGCTGCGATATATTTTAATCAATACGACGTCCACAAATTTTCAGTGGGGGAAGACCCCGATACATAGGGGGACCCGGGTAAACCCCGACCACCGCAAGTACTGGAAGGCCCCTCACATAAAAATCCGAAGTCCCACCGGGGATTCGAACCCACAGCGGTGGGGGGCTAGAGATTGTAGTCCACATTGTAACCGCTCGGCCACGGCGCCCCCCCCCCCCCCCCAATTTATGTTAAAATTTGCCCACCAACAACACATTTTACACCGGAAACATGGGACGGACCAAGCAAAACATTACTACAATTATTGTTGTCTGGGACAGAAGAATGCTTTAGGGAATAAATCACCGTTTAAAACCAATCAGATTGCTGTTTATTTCCAAATTTCTTTAGTTCTAAAGGGATACCATTTATTCGTTTTAAGTATTTAATACTATTCCCCTACCTGTAATTAAAAAAAAAAATAATTGTTTTACTTGTATATTTCCATTGTTTTGATGGAAAAATAATTTCTTGAGAGAGAATTCTGCGAATTTTCCAATCCCCCCTCGTATATATTTTCTCTAATGTTTTTCAGTGGTTTAAAGGAACTTTCAGTGATTTAAAAAGGGTAATTTACTGCTTAAAACATGAATATTGATACCCTAGCATTTAAGCATACAAGTATAAATATAAACTTGTTCCCTTTAAAAAGGGGTTTCGTCTTTATCCATGTTTCGGATGCAAGTGCATATTGTAAATGCAGGATATGCAGCCCAAAATGTTAATTTATGGGTCTAGCACATCGAGACATAATCAACTTTTTTTATTTATCATTTGTGTTCTATAAAACATTTTCTCGGTAACCCCATTTGTGTTAACTAAGGAATCTGCATGTAACCCGGGCTCCCATGTCGTGTTTTTTTTTCCTCTCATTGTTTCACTATATTACTTTGAAAATATAATAATCAATCCTTTATTTTTGTTGAATACTTTTATCCTCTTTTTTGTCCAAATCTAGTTTAATTGTCGTCAAACGAGTATTAATTTAAAGGGTTAGTTATTGTTTAACCTTGCTACCTCAGTTTCAGCACCAGTTTTAATTTTAAAAGGTCATGTGGGATTATTGCTTAGTAACCGGGCAGTGTAAACTTTAGTGAAGATTCAAAGATTTTAAACCTGCATTGAGTTCAAGAATTATTATTAGGGTAAAAAATAGGATTTTAAATTTTATGTCTAAAATTCATATCTTAATTTTTATTGTTTTCCCGCCATTGTTTTTATTTTTTTAACTCTATCTGAATATTTTGTGGGCGGTTTAGATTTTTGACGTCCATAATTTTAGGACGCCCGTCCCCTATTTTGGTCACCCGTCCCAAAATTTTGGACGTTTCGTCCATATTTTTGGTCACACCACCCCAGGGGGATATAAAAGGGTTTGGGGTCCCGATCCGCGATCATCTTCCCTGGGGAAATTACCGGACACACACTTTGCATCATGAACTCGTAAGATTTTAAGTGGCATTTTAATATCACAAAATTTCAAACTGCTGATCATTTTGGGACCACTTAAAGTTTTAAAACAACAAGATGTTTCTTTAAATACCATTTTTCATTTTAATTGACCAACCATAAAAAGCCCTTTATGTAAAAAATACAGGGGTTTTTTAAGTTTAAAATTTGGAACAAATTTAAGCAACACGTAAAATAAAATACAGAAAAAATTTTTTTTAAGGAAAACACAATGAAAGGAATTTAAAATTTTAAAATTTGATGTAAAAATTTTGAGTGAATTCTTTACATTTTTACGTGAAATATTTGTAATATCTGTTTTGGGAATTGAGTACATAATCTAATGAAAATTAAAAATTTACATAGGTATTTTAATACCAAAAATAAGGGATAAAATGTAATGCGCAGAAAATAAAATTTTTTTCTAAAAAATTTTTTACTTATTTCATGGGGCCCAATTAAATAATGGCTTGTTAAACATCATAATTAAATTTATTCTCACGGAAAAAACCGCTTACGCCCCTTAAAAAAAAGGGGTTTATATTTAAAAAACCTTGTATCCATGCGGTTTTTTTTGGCCCCAAGAGGCTTTTACGAAAAAACATAGTTTTTCAGGGGAAAAAGGGGTTTTTTTAATTTACAGGAAAAAATACGGGGCGATAAAATATTCACCCTCGCAAGTAAAAACGGGACGGGTAGTAGTGAAGGGGGGCAAAAAGGGTCCCCTGGGTTACCATTTTTTTTTTTTTATGGTCCCTTTGGTTTCCAAATTTTTTTTTTAATGGTACCGAATGGGAAAATTTATTTTAACAAAAAACAAAAACAGATTTAGGAAACCGTATGTTTGATTTTAATAAAAAAAAGCCCCTACCTTTTTAATCTAACTGGGGTTTGCCCAAAGTTTCCGGTTTGGGAAAAAAAAAATGCCAAACATTCAAATGACCCCAATATTGCCCATGTTGACGCCCATTTTTTATTTCAAAAAGGAGGACCACTTTTAAACGGAATGTAAGTTGGGGGGGTTTGGGAAAATTTTGTAAAATGCCCTTTTCCCGGGGACTTTTGGGGTTTGGGCCCCGGGGAAAAGGGGCCTTTTTGTTTTTTTTTAAATTGGGGTCCATCCCACACGTTTGTCCCGCCCCACCCCATAACATATCTTTTCCCCAATCCTGCAAGGAATGCAATTGACAACGGTTAGATCCTTGTAAACCTTTGAATTTTCAGGCTGTCGGGATCCCTTTTAGTAGGGAAAATGGTACAACTTAAAAGGTAATTTGAAAGGAAATTTTTGGGGATCTCCCCTTTTAAATAAGGTAAATTTAATGATCACACACCTAAACTCGGTCGGATAGCTGCTGGGTCGCTCTTTTTTTCCCATATTTGGATTGTCGAGGAACAATTTTAGTAATTGGGGGGTGGACATACGTGTGTACGGTCTCTGTTGCACTCATGAATAATAAAAAATAGGGGTAGGGTGCTCTGTTTTTTTGTACCGGTTTTGCCCAAATTTTTTGTTTTGGGGCGCACCCAATCAGAGAACGTTTTTTTCACCCAAAAAAAAAATAAAGTTTTTCGACCTTAAACCTAAAGTGGTACCCTTGCCTTTGGGCCTTTTGATCAAAGGGGATTGCCCTTACTAACCCCCTTTTTTTGACTAAAAATTTTTGGGTAATGCTGAAAAATGTTTTTCATTCTTCCCCATGAAGTTTTTTTCGTAAGTTATTCCGACGTCAAGGAAGGCGTTACAAGGAAAAGAAAGTAGAAGTAAAGGAAGGGGTTTTAAAGGGAAAGAGGGTGTAAAACTTGTACCCGAGTTTCCCCCCTTTTGGGCCTTTTGAAAACCCGGTTTTGTCAGGGTTTTACCTGGCAAACCAAAGAAGCCCAGGAATTCTGGCGGTATTTGTATTTGAGTAAAGTGCTAGACACTTCTCAAAAATAACTGTCCTTTTCGGAAACCATTACATTGATGTAGAAAGGATAATTTAAAACAATTGTCATATTTTTTTTTTAAAATTGGGGTTTTAAAAAACAACATGTGTCTACCCCAACAAAAAATTTAAAACGGGGTTAATACAGCAAATAATGAACATAACACAACTTTGTTTTCGAGTCAAAGTTTTAAAATTGGCATTTTTTCGCTTCTTAGCGGGTCGGTTTACACTCTTTTTTTGCTTGTTAAAGGGGGGCCCTCGGGGACAAAACGTTGCATGTTTTAAACCGTTCTTTTCGGGGGTTCTTGGGGGTTTTACGGTGGGTTTTCCCCAAATCAGAGACAGCCCCTAGTAACCCCAACACCTATCCGTCTGTGGCACTGTTTTAAAACTACGTCCTTTTTTTGCATTTCACTGTCCCCCGGGGGTTTTACGGGGTTTCAGTAAATTTTCCATTCCTTTTTAAAGGAAAACCCGGATGAAAAGTGGCCTTGTTCGTGAAAAGCTTGGGCACACTGGGGTTTTTGGGGCAATTAGAAACAAAATGTCCCGGTTATGAAAAGGGAAACACCCCCTACTGTTTGAGGGTTAAGCTTTCTTCGTACATGCCGATGCATAATGCCCCTTTTCCAAACAGCGGTAGCATGTCACTTGTCTTTCTGTTTTTTAGTTTGATCAGTTGTCCTGTAGTTTTGTTTTTTTCCCCTTTCCCCCCCAGAATAAAAATGTGTTGCAGGTAAATTTAAAGGGAAAAATTTCTGAATCAGGTTTGAGAGGATAAAATGGAGGGGTTTTCCCCACCGAAAATTTTATGGGCCTGAGATCGGGTGGGCGGAGCTTAGATGTTAAAAAAAGCTTTTTGGCTAATTTAAATTTAAAAACAAAAACAAATGTCGAGTAGTGGAAAAAAGCAGCGAGGGGGGGAACCCCCTTTGCAAAAAAGACCAAGATGAAAATAGGGGGAAATTATTCCTACGCCCCTCAAAGGAACTTCAAAAAAATTTTAAAAACAAAGGGGGCACGTTACAAAGTTACTTTTGAAAGAAAAAAAACGTTTAAATTTTAAACCAATCAACTTTTCAATGACAGGGTTGAACAGTTTTTCGGTAAGCACGGGTCAATGACAACGATAAAATTTTCTTCCCTCCAAAATCTCCTCCCCTAGCATTTGGTATCCACTTTCCCGTTCGGGGAATGCAACCCACATTTCAGGAGATCCCTGTTGAACAAAATAGAAAAGTATCCCCCAAAGGGCAACCAAAAGTTTGGATTCTGACGGGCTTTTCCAGTTAGAATGACACTGCCCATTATGCCTGGGGAGGTGGGGGGAAAGAAGAAAGAGAACTTTGGATCGCACATGAACTTTGAGAACATGTCCAAAGTCAAACAAAAGTTTTGGTTTGAAAGACAATGTTCACACAGTATGTCCCTTGGCCGACAATTGTGGTGGGGAAAAGAAAACTCAAAAAAAAGGGGAACGTTTACACCCTGGAAAAAGCGAGGGAATTTTTGATGAGACAATCTGAAAAAATTACTTCAAACCCAAGAACCAAGACATTTTAGATAGTGGGGGAATTAGTCCAAATCAACCTTGTGGAATAGAAAAATTACAAGAAAAATTAAAGCCCCCCTTTTACCCAGACAAAGTGATCAAAGGGGTTGGCCACAATTTGAGAAAATGGACGGGTTGTTAAATCACCCACCTCTGACAAAAAAAAAGAAAAGTGATTCCCATTTATCATCTTTTTGTTTGGGAATTACATCAATAAAGGGGTTTCCGGGGAGCAGTCCCTTCTGTAAACCCACTGTAACTAGGGTTTATAAAAAAGAAAGCTCACTTTTTCAAAAAATTTTGGGTCTGTGTTAGGGCCCTCGACACTATCCCCAAAAGAAGGTTTCCTTTCCATGGGCCCACGGGTGGTAGAAAATTTCTTAGTCAGAAATGTTTTGATCAGCACAAAGCAAAACCCGGGAAAATCTACAAAAAACTTCTGTGAAAGTGAAAGGGAAAATTGCAAGACCGGTGGTAAATTTGGGTTGTGGGCACAAAGAAAAACCATCTCTTTCCGGCCAAAAAAATGCAAGATTGAAAAAAAAAAAATTTGTGGATGCAAACATCATTTGTTTTATCCCCACTTTACAAAAAAACCCAAGAACATGAATCCCCAAACGTACCTTTAATTTTCTTTGTTTTGGAGTGCAAATTGATTTGGGTGAACAAAACCCCAAACTTTTGTGTTGCCAGCGGGCTTGTGGAGACTGTATGTGTAAACCCTTTAAAAGCCCGGGGTCAGAAATGCGAAGTTTGTTTTGACCCTAGGAAAAAATTTTTGGGTGGTAACAACCCCTTGTCGGGGAAATTTTGGGTGCAGGGCTGTTTCAACCCACCAAAGGCCCACAGGTTTTGTCACAACCACAAGGAAAACAAAGGCACAGTTTTTTTTGGGCACTTACGGACACAGGTTTACAGCCAAACCAGAATTATCATGAATGGAAAAAAAATTCTAATAAATGAAACCCCATCAAGTGAGTTTATAAAATCACTGAGTTTTCTCAAAAAGCCTTTGTCCGTTTTTCCCCGAAACGGTTGGTTTGGGATGGATGGCAAAAGGAGGGGTTTTTCCATTTTATCCCAAACAACTTTTTAAAATACCAAGAAAACTTTTGGAGACTATCCCCCTACTTTTTTTACAGCCCCAAACAGCATGAAACCTGACAAAAAGAGAAGCTTTTTTTAAATTTTGGTAAAAAAGAAAAAAGGGGCCCAAAAAAGGGTTTGTGTTTAACTTTCAGTTGAAATGAAAAAGTACTGCAAATCGGGATTTTGGACATCTTGAGACGAGGGTTGGGGAAAATTTTGGGAAAAGGACTTTTGGCCAGTGCCCAAAATTGTCCGTTCCTGGAAGCGACCCTTAGCTAAAGTGGGGAAACCCAAAGCTTGGCGAAAAAATTCAATCCCTAAAAAGACCTTGGCTGTAACCCTCTGGGGACGGATACCCCAAACAAAACTCGTTATTAAATTTAAAAGGGGATTCGTTGGAAAAATAAACCCTTTCCTTTGGAGAATCCCGCACTTTTTCGCCAGCTTAAAGGGAGGTGAATAAAAAATTTTGGCCCCTTTTTAACTTTAAAGGATTCCCAAAGATCGAACACCGATACAAAATTCGGGGGTGGCTTGCCCCAAAAGGGATGCCAAAAAATGTTACCCAAGGAGGAGACAGGTGGAAGGGTTTAAACACACTTAAAAACTTGGAGCATTAAAACAATCCACAAAATTTGGGTTTGAAAGATTTGGGGAAAACAAGGTTACAACACAGTTGAAAAGTGGAATGAGACTTTGTCAAAATGAAAGATTGAACCAAATACAAGATACTTGAATTTTTTTTTTCCCCTTCCCAAAAAAACCTTTTAAACCCTGGGATGCTTTTTTTTGGTGGACGAACCAATGCCGTTAAAATTTGTACCAGGGAAGGGGATACAACCCCCAAGGAAAAAAAAAATCAATTATGTTTGACTTTTCCCAAAATGTACCCAAATTCGTGAACAAGTACAAACCCTACCCCGTGGCTCCCAACATTTTAAAAAAAGGGAAAAGATTATAAAAAAGAACTTTGGGAAAAAAAACCAAGGGACTCTTTAAAATGTGGGTGTATTGCCCCACAAGACCTGGGGCTCCCAGTCCAAACCTTTTCACTGTAAAAAAAAAATAAACTTTAAAACTGTGCCGTACCTGTCCCGGGGGAAAAAGGTGTGAAAAATGCAATCACACTTGTACAAACCCCATTTTTGACAGGAAAGGGGGCCCATTTTGGAAATACCCAAAAGCTCTTGGGGTTAGGAAAACCAATTTGGGTTTAAAACGTCTTCCCATCGGCCGGGACACATGGAGAAAAAGATTTTATAAACAGAAATTTTTGCAAAATATTTGGGGAAATTGAAAAAAAAAGCAAGGGGTTTCCCCAAAAAAGGGGTTTAAAAAAAAGAATGATGAAACCGGTTTTTAAAAAACAGATTTTACTTTCAGATAGAGGGTATCTGGCCCCAAAAAGGGTGAAAAAGAACAAAAAAAAAGGGGCGTTTGCCAAAACTGTTGAACTGCGGGGGGGGGGAAAGAATGCACAAAAAAAATGTTAAAAACCAAAACTGAGTATGTGACAAAGGGGGAACCCGGTTGTATGACCTACTCCCGACCGTAAAGCCCCCACTGTGCAGTTTGCCGAATTTTCGATCATGACAACTTCATGTTGGGAATTACTCCGGGATAAAAACAGACGAAACAAAACCCCCCATTAAACTTAAAATTTCCAGGGGTATTTTCCCCTTTTCGTTAGGGCCCAAATTGCCGACTTGAATTTAACACCCAGTTGGAAAAAAATTTTGGAGTTTGGGGGTACTTTTTTTTTAAACAAAAACGGGAAAAAGTTTTTTAAACTCTAGGGAACATGGAAAATTTATCATTGACTTTCAATCCCAAAAAAAAACACCCCCGAACTGAATCTTTTTAAGAACAAAAGTTTTCCATCGGGGGGGGGAAAAAATTTGAAATCTGGGCCCGATGTCTACACTACATTTTAAAATAAGGGAACTGGAAATTGAAAAACCCCAAACAAAAATCACCAGCCGGAAACGTTCACACAAAAAAACCCCGAAAAAAACCCAAACCCCAAAAAGCAAGCACCAGAAAAGGGAAAAAAAAAAAAGGGAAAAGGGGGCGGGGGTTTTTCCTCAGGGGCCGTTTTTTTTGTAAGAAAAAAACGCTCTTTTAAAACTGGAAAAACCCCCAAAATTTTTCCCCCCCTACTGATTCGACGTGATGTTACATCAGGGACATACCCAAAAACATAAAACCCCTTTTTTGGGGGCCCAAATTTTCTCCCCCCGACCTCATTTCCCCCCTTTTTTAATAGAAGTTCGGTGGGGGGTTTTTTTGGGCCCACCCCCAAAAGGGAAAACAAGGGGCGGTTTCTCCAAAACCCACAGTTCGCGACAATTTTTTTTCCCCTTTCCCCAAAATTTTAAAAATGGGCGTTCTTTATCATCATTTTTATAAAAATTTTAAAAAATTTTCCAAAATCCCCAAATTCCCCTTTCCCTTTCGGGCCCTTACTGCGTGAAAAATTCAGGCCCCTGATTTTGTGCTGGCAAAATCCCTTTAAAACCCCCTTTAAGTGGTATAAATAAAAGAGACCAAAATTTTTTTTATCATTTTCTTTATGAAGGGGCAAAAAACCACCCTTTTGAAAAAAAGGGGAAAAAGTTTTCTTGCTTTGGAAAAAAACCCTTTTGCCCAAAATTTTGAAAAAAAAATTTTTTCAAGAAGCACCCAAAAAAAATTGGGGGATTGTATTACTGAATTTTGTCACAACTTTTTTAAAAAGGGGGAATTTTTCCCCTGCCCCAAAGGTCCCAAAAGCGCCCTTTTTCTTTTTTAAAGGCAAACCTCGCCCCGTTAGCGCCAAAAAAAAATATCATTTTGAAAAAAAAAAATCATTCTCAATCAGAAAAGGGGGTTTTTTTCCCTTTTGGGGACTTGAAAACCCCCTTTTTTCCCAAAACAAATTTTCCCCTTTTTGGTAAAATTTTTTTTGGGAAAAAAAAAGAAAAGAGGGGCCCATGTTCCAGTTCGGTTGTTGGAAGAGAAATCGTTTTTAAAAAGGAACAAGGGGCCGGGTTCCCCCCCTCCCCTCAAGTGATTTGGGATTTGTAAAATTTAAAAAAAGAAAAAATTTTAATTCTTTCGACAATCAATTTTTTTGAGTCAGAAAAAGCCAAAAATTTTTGGGAAAATATTTTCATCGCTTTAAAAAGGGGCACATAAAAAAGCACTCAAAACCCCCGACCCACCGGGGGAGAAAAAAAAAGAGTTTTGTGACAAAAAAAAAGGGGAAAAAAACCCAAAGACCCGAAAAAAAAAAATTCTAGACAGTGTTCCAGGGGACCCCTGCGGCCCAAAGGGGTTTTTTTTTTTTTAAAAAATCCCCGAAAGACCACCCCCTTAATTTGGGGTGAAAAAGGTTTAGAATATAAAAAAAAAACCCGTTTAAGGTTCAAATTTTTAAAATTTTTCTGGTCAATGTTTTATTTTTCAGGGGGAAAGGGCCCCAAACCCAAAAAGGGGGTGGGAAATTTTTTCAAAAAGGGAAAATGAAAAAAGGGGCAAATTCCCCCCAAAAAACCCTGGGCAAAAAACGTCCCCCCGGGTTTTTATTTAAAAAACCCAGTAATGATAAAAAGGGGAAAAAGGGGGGGGGGGAGGAGGAGGATGAATTTTTTTATAGTTTTCCCCCCCGCACCTACATAAAAAAAACAAAAAAACCCTTTTTAAAAGGGGGGGGAAAACCCCAGGAGATTTTTACCCTTTGTAAAGGGGGAAAGGGGCCTTTAAAGAAGGAATTCCCCTTTGTCACCTGTTCTATGATACTGAAACCCCCTTTAATTTTTTGGGGGGAAATTTTTTTACCCCTTAAAAGGGGCGGGAAAAAAAAAAAAGCAAAATTTTTCCCCCTTTTGGGTTTTGCGAGAATGGTTTTGGGAAAAAAAGAACCTTTCCCCCTTGCATAAAACAATTTTGACGAAAATTTTTTTACGTTTGAAAGAAAAATGGTAGGGGGTATCGATTTTATCAATGGCAAGCTGATCTCGCATTAAAAAAACGGGGGGTTTTAAAAAAATTCCCCCATATCCCCATTATTTGTGTTTATTGATTTTTTTTCAAAATTTTTCTTTTGTAAAAAACCCCTTTTTTTGACAAAACTGGGGAAAAAAGGTTTATCCAAACCTTTCGTTTTAAAATTTTAAAAAAAAAGGGAAAAACCCCCTTTTTTTGCAAAAAAGGGGCAAAGGGGGGGGGAATTTTTTTTAAAAAAGAAATTTTTGAAGTTTTTTTTACAAACAAGCATTCATTTTTCCGTCTGAAAAAACCCCCCAAACCCCAAAAAAATATTGTTGAAAAGTTTTCCCAAAGTAAAGCTTAAATTTAAATTTGTGGAAAAATTTTTAAACCCCTCACAAGACCCGTCTTTTTGTGGTTTTTCTGCAACTAAAATTTGGGACCTGGGTACAATTTAGCGTTTTTTTCGAAAACATCGGACTTTTCCCCCCCCCTCGGGGTTTTTGAGAAAATGACAATTTTAAAAATTTTTAAGGCAACCAACAAAAGAAAAATTTTAAAAAACAACTGATTTGAAAGTGGGGGATATTTTCTCTCAAAAAAAAACCCCAAAAAAAAAATTTTGCCCAAAAGGGTACTACCCCTGGGCTTTTGGAAATTTTTTAAAATGGGGTTTCCCTCAAAAGAACAATTTCCCTTTACCGTAAAACTTGGGAAGGCCCCTTTGGGGGGGGGAATCTAAACGGGATCCTTCTACAGGGGGTGAAATTTAAAAAATAAAAGGGAAAAAACTATACAAGTGGGAAAAAAAATTCTTGATCGGGGTACAAGGCGTTTTAAACGGAAAAAATTTTCCCCGAAGTGAAAGTCAAGTGGCCCCTTTGGGGGTCCCAAAAAATTTAAAGTTGGATTTCCCAAAAAAAAATTTTTTTTTTAAAGTATAAAAATCAGAAAAAGTGTTCAGTTTTCCCTTTCCCCAGGTTCAGGTTTTAAAAAAAGTATACGGGCAGGAAAAATGATTTAAAAACCAAAAAAAAAAATCCCCTTTCCCCTTTCACAGGGTTGTGATCATTTTAAACATTGTCTCGTGTCATTGTGAACCTGTTTCCAAAAAATCCAAAAAGTGAACTTTTTGCGCTGGGGAGTACTTCTTCGGATACATTCCCCTTTCCCAAAACCCCCAAAAATTAAAAAATTTAAAAAAAACCATGAAAAACCCTTTTTAAAAACACTCTCATCAGTGAAAGGGCGAAAAAAATTGTACCCCCAAAAACCACAATGTTGTTTTAGAAACCCCAAAGGCAAAAAAAATTGATGTCGGGCAAAAAAATTGGGGAAATGGGTCTCGGGAAATGACGTTTTCCCCCAAAAAATCAAAAAAAATTTTTAAAAGGGGGGGAAGGGAAAAAATTTTTTGTCGTGACCAAAAAAACCAGAAAAAAAATTTCGCCCTTTTTTAAAAAAAAAACGGGGTGAAAATTTTTAAAAAGGCCCCAAAAAAAAAGGAATTCCCCCTTTTTTTTCCTGCGGCCCCTATGCGTCACCCCAAAAACTCCCTGAAGAAATGGGGGGGAAAAATTTTTAAACAAAACCCAAAAACAATTTTAACTTAAAGAAACCTTTTTATTTTTGGCTTGGGGGTTTTCCCCGGCCCCTTTTCCAAAAAAAAGCAAAAAATTAAACCCGGGGGAAAAATGGACCAAAAATCGGCTTTGGGGAAAAACAACCAAAAACCCCCTTTCGAAATTGGAGGTGAGGGGAAAAAAGGGGGGGTTTCCCCGGGGGGAGACAAAAAACAGATTTAAGTACGGTGTGGAAAACCCCCTTTATGAAAATGAAAAACCCCTTTTTTATTTTTTGGGTTGGCAGAAAAAAACCTTTTTTTTTGGGCACCCCCCTTTAAAAGGGTTTTGCCCTTTACGCAAAAAACCCAAAAAAGGGGGGGAATCCCAACTTTTTAAAATTTTTTAAATTACACTACATACCCGTCAGCGATCCAAATTTCCAAAGACATATAAAAAAACCGGGGGCAAAAGGGGGGGAAAAAGTTATTTTCCCACGGGGAATCGAAAGGGGAAATTTAAATTTTTTAAAAAAAAACACATGTTCCCGTTTACCCCGGGGGGAAAATCGGGGCAAATTTTTAAATGGTTTGGGGGTTTCCCTGTTCAAGAAAAAGGGGGCCCCCCCCCCATTTTTTTCCCCTGGGGTGAAAAACCCCTCGTTTAACTAAGGGCTACAGACTCCAAAAAAAGAGGGCTTTTAAAAAAGGGTTTTGGGGCCGTAAAAATCCCTTTTTTTTTGGGCCCAAAAAAAAAAAAAAAGGGTCAAAAAAAAGGGGGGGAAAACCCTTTTGGGAAAAAAGTGGGTCAGAAAACTCTGGGGGGGATAAACTTTGAGTTTTTAAAAGTCGACATCATTCGCTTCCCAGCACGTCAAAGACAAAACAAAAAAAAAAAACTCATCACGCCTTAGATTTTTTGTTTGAAAAATGAAAAGGCCTTTGAGTGTAAAAAAATGAATTGATTGCACTGTTCCCCCCACCTGACGCAACAAAAGCACATGGCGAAAAATTACCCGGTCACAGAGAAAATTATCCCCATTAATTTGAAATTTGTCAAAAAAAAAGGGGGTGTTTAAAACCAGAGCTTTTTTCCGAAAGTCAAGGCCAAAACGTGGACTAACTGGTCTGATGGGAAAACTCACGAAATAATTTCCCCCCTTTTTAGATATTGATTGTACCTGAAAAAAAATGATCCCAAAACGAAAAGCGTACCGGGCCCCATTGGAATTTGCTGTTTATTTGGACATAAAAACAACCAGCTTACAAAAAAAAAAATTTGGGGGGGAGCCTGAACGGGGGTCTAGAAAAAACAACAGTTGGGAAAATTTTAAAAAGGATATAGAAAAGAAGAAAACGTATAAACCGGATGTTTTTGGAAAGTGGGACGTTGCATTTAGCCGTGTTTCAAGACAAGCCCTTCCCCAAATTTTGGGTAAAACGAGCGACTAAAAGCCCCGCTTTTTTCCCCCTTTTTGGAAAACAGAGGAAAAAAATCCTTTAATTTCAACGGGTTTTAATGTTCGGACTGTTGACCTTTTACCGTAGGGCCAAAAAATTTAAAACCAGACCACGCCAAAGGGAATGAAACCCCAATTTTCCCGAGCTGAGGTGAAAATTTTCACCTTCCGCAGGCCAGCGATCAAAGATCGAAGATTTTTATTTCAAGGACAGTTCCAAAACGTATCTTCTGGGTCTGGGTAAAGAATACAGACATGAACGGGTTTCTGGCAACCAACCCATTTGATTTTCAACATTTAAACTTGTCTAAGTTGAAGTCAGTGTGACGGAAAGACGCACACAACTTATCGTTTCCGCCCAACTTTCCAAGGAGAAATTTTGAGATCATACATGCCCCTGCATAGCCACGGGATCACTCGGTTTAAACGCTCATGGGTCTGACAATGGACGATTTACATGAGGGGTCACCTGTGGGGCATTGATTAACGCCAGATCAAGGATCAGAAGGGGGGACGGGCGGGCATCCTATAAAAACGGGGAACTTGCGAATCGAGCTTCAGTTTGTGTTGCTCTTGGTGACCCCATCAACGTGATTGTGTATGCCGAATACGACAGTCAGATAGAGATTAAACGGGTTCAGAGAAGTCATCCAAGACTATTAACCATGAGTAAATCAGAAACAGCTGGCCAAACAACTGTACGAAGAATTCTACACTTGAATAGACAAAAAGATATTTTTAAAGAGTTTGAACCATCATGTGGTGATGAATTGCAGAACACTCTTTGTATTGTAAAAAAAAATGTTATGGTTGCATTGTTGATCACCCGTCAGACCCAACATCCCATTGTTTGTTTACAGCCCAAAGTGAGTGGGTCGGATGTTTCTGAACAGTGCATTAAAAAAATGGGGCATGTATCAAGTGATGGAAAGATGGTACGCTGAACTACAAAAAATGGATCTACACGCGCTGAGAAAGTGATGCTTATCTGATGTGGGCAAAATTAAAAGGGTAGTGTAGTACGAACAAAAGCACACCATTGGGAGCTTTTGAGTGCGAATGGGCGGGACGAATTAAACAAGATTGGGAAAAAAGGAAACGATTGTTTTGCAGTTTATTTTGGATCATTCACCAATTCTTAAGTTCCCTTGAATGCCGTGGTATGTGCTAAAGATCAACTACCACAACGTAGACCAGAGTGTAAAAGCTTACTAGTGAATTTCCCACCAATTCGGCCAACCCGGTGAACATTGGGTGGCTGTGTTTTTCAACGATAAATCGACTTACTACTTTGATTCTATGGGCAAAAACCACTCCCTCGTGACATTAACGTTTCTTGGAACGACATGGACCCTATACATGGAATCTCATGAGACTTAAGGTTACAACACGTTTTTTGTGTGGAGCATATTGTTTGTTTGCTTTGCATTTTCTTGTTGGGGATGTGATTTAACACGGGTTCTTAGAGCTTAAATTTTCCCGGGAAAAGGATCAACCTCACTTCAATTTGAACGATTCCAATGTGGGATGTTGGTTTTACCAGAAATTTTTCAGAACTGTACAAACGTGCAAGAAGACAATGTGGGAATCAGCACCAACAAACATGCAAGCTAAACATCCACCAAAGGTTGGAGATGGTCGTGCGTGTTTTGAATTACTGAAAAATAGTTTAGACCCTTCTACTTTCATTAAAGTGTAGTGTTATGTACTTGTTGTTGATGTGTTTGCATTGTTCATATTGTTTGTTCATATTTTTTGTTTTCAATGTTCATAGAGTTCAATAAAAGGCTAAAACTGATTTGATTTCTTGATGTTTATGTTTATCTTACACATTAACAATTGTGATATATTCCCTCTCGATATAGTTGATGGCCCTGAAAAGGGCCGTTTTGGTTTATTTGTGATCCTGAATTACTCGGAGTCATCCTACTAACTTGAATAATCGGGTCAAACCATATGCCGTTAATACGGTGAAACGTACTGGGCCCATGTTTAGCGAAAACACAGTAGGCCGACTTTAACACTTGATAGGGCAGTTCTGAAGCCGTGCGAGCACCTGATGCTACAATGTCTGACTCGACATGGTTTATATGTTTTATATCTCCCCCCCTTCCTCTAAACACCCCACAATTTTTCGAACCAGAGTTTTTGTTTCGGACATTGTGATTTCATCTTTCTTTTTTTAAAAAAAACCTTATTAGTTATGAAAAAAAGTAGTAGTAGGCAATCCCCCCTTTGTCAAGGCCGAAGCAATGTATCCAATCGGCAAGGTTAAAATTGAATCATTGAAGGGAAAAATTACGTTCTTGATTGGTGGGGGGGGCCAACAGAAGAAAATAGGTCAATCCGCTCAAGACTATAAAAGCACACTGCATCGTATCATAATCCCACTACCCAACCATGGAAATAGAACCTACCGTTAACAACGCCATACGGCTGCTGATTTGTATGAGCGACGACAGCTGCTAACCGGGTATCAGTGTCGCACACCCCGGACTCCGGTGTACCAACCCAGCTACCAACCAACGTATCAACCTCAGCCTCCACCACACCAGCAGAACCGTACGCAACAACAACAATGCAAAAAACCAATGCAAACCAACCCGGGGCAGCGCAGCCAGTAAATAATTTTTGGACAATCTATTTTGAGGGAACTCAAAGAGGTGAAAAAACTCATCAATTGCAACAGAGAATGGAAAAAGTGGAAGCCGTATCAAATTGAAAAAAGAAAAGCTGGGTGGTGCCTATCACTTTCATTCCAGAAAATGTGGAAGCATCCAACAAACGCTGATTGGTGGATTCCATTTCTAAGAATGGGAAAAAAAACTTGGGAACCCATTTAAGGACTACAAAAAAAAGCAAAAAGTGTAGAATGTAAGAAAAAAAAAAAACCCCAAACCCGCCTTTTCAGGGCCAACCCGATGTCTCAAAAAGACATTTTTTACCAATTGTCAAACAAGTATTAAAAGGTATCAAACAAATTAATTCATGCCATTCTTTCGTGGCTTGTTTAGTACATAAAACTAACGTTGCATATCTGCTGGACAAAATAGAACCCACCAGTAGCTTAAAATACAAGCCGATACAAGTACGCTTAAAATAACAAAAACCTCAGGAGTATCGTACAAAGATGAATGTTACTTTCATGAACTATAAAAGAGTTCTTAAAATTTAAAAGCACATTTCATTACCATAGAACTGTTTTAAAAATCTGTGGGAAATCATAGACTTTGAGTAAAACCCTACCTAAGGGGGGGGGGGGGGGGGGGGGGGGGGAAAAGGGGCCTTTAGGGCCAAACAAAAGTCTCCCCAAAAAGGAAAATTTCAAAGCCCTTTTTTTCAATTCCTTCAAAATGAAAATTTTTTTTCATTAAAAATTGATCCCAGTTTTATAAAAAGTTTACAAAAAAAAAAAATTTAAAAAAAAAAAGTCTTAAAAAAAAAAGGTTGGAAATTTAATTTTCAGACAATTTGAATATTTTTAATACAAAGAATTTATTCCATAGAACAAGGAAGGCAAGTACTCCCTAGGTCAAGGTTTAAACTTAATCTTAAAAATTGGAAAAATAAAGGCCCTTATCAGGGCCAAAACAAGTGAAAGAGAAATCCACCTCATTGTACTTTTTTAAAACCCCATAAGATTTTCTTTATTAATGATGACAATGGATAAATTTACAAATTAAATGTTCAAAAAAAGTATCCAAACAAAACGGGGAAAGTTTTTAAAACAGCAAACCATATTTACAAACAATAACCAAGGCCGGGTTTTGGGCAAGGTTAAAAATTGGAACATCAGGGTGAAAAAAGTTCTTAGGGACCAACTAAAGCAAAACAGGTTGAGAACATGGAATTTTCTTTAAAATTGCCCATGGAAAAAATTAGGTGATGTTGAGACAACAGGGAACAAGATAAGAGCGTAATGGCTCAGTGAGAACAACAGCCAGATGTTACCAAGATGGAAAAGGAAAAAACGATCGATGAACATGTTTAATCAGGTGCGTTAAAGAAAGAAAATTTTCACGATGTCCCGAAATAAGGAGATGAGGACAATGTCACCGAAATCTAAAGAAGAAACAAAACGGCCCTTTTCGGGCCAACCCAAATGTCTCGAAAAGGGCATTTTACAATTGTCAATCCCCCTTTTAAATTACATAACGTTAAGAAGGGGGGTCCTCCTTAAGAAATAAAACATGACGTCAACATGAAAAATTTTGGTCATTCGAATTTTTTGGATCTCTTTTTTCTTATCCGATCTTAAGTCATCCTAGTTAGATCTAACAGGTAGGACTGTTTTTTTTTACATGCAACATACGGTACTAAATCTGTTTTCGTATATTAGTACCATAAATTTTCGATTCGGTACCATTAAAATTTTTTTATGGTCCCCGGTACCATAAAAAAAAATTTTTGGTACCGAGGGTACCATATTGCCCCCTTACTATTGACAGTGAGTGGTCGGTTAAAGGGAGATCATTGCTTATGTGTGGTTTCAGTTGTCCTTCTGTTTTCATCCTTGGAATTGTTGTGTGGTGCAGTTTATTTTTCTGTGATGTCCACTGGACTTGCTGTATGGTGCCGTTGTCCTTCTGTAATGTCCACTGACTTTGGTGTCTGTGCAGTTGTCCTTCTGTAACTTTAAAATTGAATTGCTGTGTGGTGCAGTTTTCTTCTGTTATGTTCAACTGACTTGCTGTGTGGTGCAGTTTGTTTCCCTTTTGTGATGTTTCAATTGACTTGCTGTGTGGTTCAGGTTTCCTTCTGTGATGTTCACCTGACTTGCTGTGTGAAAGCAGTTGTCATTCTGTTATGTCCACTTTTACTTGCTGTGTGATGCAGTTGTCATTCTGTAATGTGCATTGACTTGCTGTGTGTTGCAGTTTTTCTTCCGTGATGTGCACTTGACTTGCTGTGTGGTGACGTTGCCTTTGTTATGTCCACTTTACTTGTGATCGGTTGTTAGAATTACATCCTGTTCATTAATATGCTGTCATGTACAGGTAATATGCTGTGATGTTGTTTCTTCTTTGTGGTTCATTCGACACATGTTACTGTTCCGATGAATTCCGAAATGTTGCGGATTGACGACAACGAGTTGGACATTTCCTTATTTTCATTTCTTTTATGTTGGATGTTAAGGAACACACCCAAATTTTAAGATTCCTTTGTGTTAGACAATATACAAACAAGTATATTTACCAACTTTTGAAGTTGCAAAGACTCACAAACTAGTTTTTTTTTTGTTTTTTTTTGTTTTTTTGTTTTTTTGCAAATTCTCAATAAAAATGCAGTTTTAGTTTAAAAAAATGCAAACAACATGTTATGTTTTGCATTTTATTTTTACATTTTTAAGATTTCTTTTTTACATCAGTGGATTTCATCCGAAAAGATAAAAAAAATAAACCGCGATCTTTTTTCTAAACCGAGCAGGATAAACTTATCTTCATTCAACACTTATAAGTATTTATTTATCCTATTATTTCTGACTTAGGCTTGACTTGACTTGACTATTTGAGTTTACAGTCGCTTCGACAGTATTTCAGTCGTATAGCGACGTCTAGCCAATTACAGGAGGGAAAAGACCAGGAATGCACGGAGGCATTCGGGTAGTACCACCGACTACCGCAAGCCAGCTGGAAGGCTTCTCACATGAAAAATCCTAATGACCCTGCCGGGATACGAACCCACGCGGTGATGGGCTGATGTGAGTGTTAAAGTTTGATAGGCAGTTTATACCACAATGTAAGTCTAGTGATAGGATAAACTGTATTCAACAACTTTCAACAACTTTTGATAAAATTTGTTGAAATTATTATATTTGATCAATAAAAACACCCTTTTTAAACGCCTTTCCTTGTAACTAAAACCTTTTATTGAGAATTAAATAAAAAATTGCATAATAAAAATAAACATTTCGCTTAGACAATTGAACATAACAGATAGGTTTCTTTGATTTCCATTCACTTGCAATACTTTTTACTAATTACAGTTTTGTCATGTTGTAAAATGCAATGTATTTTATCAGGAGATATTTTCTTTATCTTTTCAGATGAAATCCACTGATGTAAGAAAATTCTAAAAAGCAAAACATAGTTATATTTGCTTTTTTAACATAAACTGCATTTTTTATTGAGAATTGCATAAAAATACTGGCGTAGCTTTCTATAGGTACATTAGGCCATGCCTACACATTTTTTTTTTCAAAGACTAAAAATAAAAACAGCTCGGAAAGGCGAGATAGTGGTCAAACAATTCGAAAGAATCTGTGCTATGGTATCAAAGTGAACTTTTGAATTATTATAAACAATATTATGTTTATATGTAACGTAAAAATATATATTGTTCAATAACGAGTGAGTTGGAAAAACGTATTTTTGTTTTAACATCTCAACAGTTATCTAAATTTTAAATTATTGAAAATACTGAAAATTGGTCTTCAAGTTCAGTAAACTGACAAAACCACAATCTATATGATCTCAAAAATGAAATGACATTTACTACGACGTAATTCACACGCACGCAATACTCATACATGCGTAAATTATTACGATTATTATGACAGTTATCTCTTAAGTTAATCTCTTAAAAGACACATCTTAGGTAATAAAAAAGTCTGCTTTGCAGTAATTTGATTTACTTATGTAATATTTATGCATCGATATGACGATGCTTAAGAGAAATTAATAATTTTGCTTGAAACTTGTATATTGCCTTTCAGACTTACGTTTTTTCTAATGTAAATACATTAAGGCACGAAACTTTATGTTCTACTTATGTAATATTTATGCATCGATATGACGATGCTTAAGAGCGTTAATTATGTGTTTTCTGATATTAAATTTATATTATAGGGAGTACGTCAAGTACGAGTACATTTCACTGTTTGATTAATACATAGAGGAATTGTGTTTGTTTTGAGTGAAAATGGAAAATATCTCATCGAGAAGTGATTCTGTTTGATATATTCAAGAGTGCGTAGCGCGCGTGAAAATATTAAGATTGTACATGTATCACCTCGAGATGAGATGTATTCCATATTCACTCAAAACAAAATTTGTTTTTTATTTTATGTTTACTGCTGCTACATATCCATGTACATACCTTTATATGTAAATAGGTAGTCCCGGCAGATCTATATCACCCACATTCTGAGATATAGATATGACTTGACGATTCGATTTTTGTCGTCGCCTCGACAGAATTTCAGTCATAAAGCAACGTCAAGCTAATTACAGGTGGAGGAAGACCCCGAATGCACGAAAATATCCGGATAGAACCACCGACCTACCGCAAGCCAGCTGGAAGGCTTCCTCACATGAAAATCCGGGATTCGAACCCACGCGGTGAGGGGCTGAGTGTGTGTTAAAGTCAGCGACTTTACCCTCTCGGCCACGGAGGCCCCACGTGAGTGTTTCAACAGAAAGTATTAAATGAAAACCCTAATGTCAGTCTCACGTGTAATTAAAACACACACGTAACAATAATTATTACAAATTCATGATATTAGATGCTTACATACAACTGATCTAGATGCACGTTTGTTCTCAGAGCGTTATGAGTGAGAGTCATGAGTGTAAAGGCTACTAATGAGTATTTAATAATTGCTTGAAAATCTACATAAAATGGGTATATTTCCCATTAAAAAGAAAGCCTCAAACCAATCAGATTGTTCACACGGCCATGCAAATATCCAAAGTCCCCCGACAGATCCTCCGCGGTAGGAAAACATACCTACACATTTAGTGAATCCAAGCTACGCCCCTGAAAAATACTACAAGAATGTGACTTTTTGCAACTTCAAAAGTTGGCAAATATACTTGTTTATTGTCTAACACGAGGGATCTTAAAATTTGGGTTGTCCTTTAACTACAACGTTAAATAAATGAAAACAGTGAAATAAGGAAATAACGGTAAACCAACTCAGTATCGTCAACTCGCAACATTTCGGACTTCATCCGAACAGTACATTGCCAAACAAAAGGAAACAAAAAAATGGATAAGAAGGAAACTGCAACCAAAAACACACAGCAAGTCAAGTGGACATCGCAGAAGGACAACTGCACCATCCCAGAAGTCAAGTGGACATCACAGAAGGACAACTGCACCACACATTAAGTCAAGTGGACATCGCAGAAGGACAACTTCACCATCCAAGATGGCAAATCAACCCCATATGATGATATTACAGTCTCATATAATGACTTAACAACCACACCTGATGTCTTTATAACCTCACAAAATGACATTACAACTCCATATGATAATATTTCAACCTTACATGATGATATTACAACCCCACATGATGATATAACAACCCAACAAGATGACATTTCAACCTCACATGATGATACAACAACCCAACAAGATAACATAACAACCCACATGATGATAACACGATCCCTCAAATGCTATATGGACCCATCTAAACATATACACAGAAAGGCGTTCCATAGATCTATCTAATGAGAGTAAGTTTGGATGTCAATTTTCCTTACAGAAATTGTCATTTGTATTATGCTTATATAGAACATATACATGTAGTAAAATTAATTGTGGTCATAGTTCAATTGGACAGGACAAATTAAATGTTCAATAAATCAAATATATACACCGGGAATTGGAATGCATCATTTATCAATCGGAACTTCTCGGGTAATTCCGTCATTCTTCTTGAAGTATTTATCACCGATACGTTCCGGTTGGCCATTTATATTTATATCTTATCTGAAATACATGTTCAGTAGAGACAATAACAATCAAACTGATTTCTAAAAATTCAGGAAAAGTAATGAATTTGGTGAGCTGATTTCTGAATGAACCGTGTTTATGATCCATTGTGTGGTGCAGAGCCTGAAAGTAATTGACATGTTTATTTTAAATTGAAGTATTTTGAAAAATTGATACTTTCCAGTGGGTTATGTGTAACGCATGTAAATTGCAATAGAAACATATTTTACGAATTTCTAGGGAATGACGCTGTTAATTCAAGACGCAGCCATGGAGAGATTTAACTTTATACTGCTGAAAGTCAGAAATATTTCTCATAAAACTGATTTGCATTTATAATGTAATTGAAATAATATCTTCCAGATTTATCATCAATTTTGATCACAAAAAATTGAATTCGAAAAGTAAGAGAACAATATCATACAATGTCTTTATGTTTAAAGGTTGAGAAAAATAATGATATAAAATGTTTCTCGAGAAACGTTTTGATGCAACGAAGTGGCGATTTTTAGTAAGAAAATAGACTAGTTGTGATACCAACATAGAACAAATAAACAAAACTTGTTTGTTGTTATTGTGGATCAAATTACTTATCATTTACATTCATGTATTTATATTTGAAGCCATATGCATATATGAAAATCAATGATAGACATCCATTCATTTGCATCCTATACGAAATAGAATAAAAAAGTTTATTTCCTGTAAGGAAAAGTTAGAACATCGTAAACAATTCCCAAAATTGATTAAAATTAATCCCTAGACTTTTTAAAAAAGCAAATTTAATTAAGAGTTATCTACAATTTTACAAGGATATTTCCTCTCGATTTATAGCGAGCGTAGCTCGAGTCGAACTAAAGGCCCGGTTCGTGAGGCGAACTCTCTGGTAACGCGTAGTTGTAAAATTTTGTTCAAATACTAACGCTATGAAAACTTTCGATGTTAACCATTAAGAAGTCGGCAAAAATGTTTCATTAAGAGTTATCGTTATTGTTAATTTCAAACGATATGTCATGTTAAAAAACGACAACTTTTGCCATGCCGAATTAGTATTCTTGATAATCTATGTTAAGTTGTGGATATTCATCTGTTGAATAATGATTGGTAAAAATGTAAAAGGTAATCGATACGTTCATCGAACACATAATTAGTTTGACTCCAGTTTTTATCTTTAACGTAATTTTCAAATAATTTAATGATATAACATATATATATTTTGTTTGTTGTTTCTTTCCATATGTAAAAACGAGCCTCTATTCGCCCCGATTTCTGTAGTACTACGATACGTTTATCTAAATACTTTCTACTTACAAATTATATAAATATTCTGTCAATCTAAAAATTAATTAAATACGAAAAGAAAAGAATGACTGTAAAAACACGAAATATATTAAAAATATCCTTTTACATTTACTTGAAATACAGAAGATATCTTTCAGTGTAATGCACAGAGCTGCTAATGTCATAAAATACGTACTGCCTGTACTGTATGTGATTAAGTTATTCTAATCAACAGACAAAAGTCGTCTTGTTGTATTATCTTAGAATTTTACACAATATATCTTAATAAATCTAGTTTTAAATTATGTTGTTTTTGTTATATGTTATTTGATTGTTTGACGTTTATTTTTTTAAATGATTATTTTATTTATTGATTAGTCTCTCTCTATCTGTTTTTTTTTATCTGTTATTTTTTTCAGCTCAACTGAGCACATGTTCTCATGGTGAGCCGTTATGATTGATGATTGTCTTTCGTCCGTCCGCCAGTCCGTCGACCATAATTAGTTTTGCACTCTATCATCTTCATTTCTTAAGCAATCGTTTCCAAAAGCAAAATCAATGTTTTTATGTTATAATTCTCAGCCATTTTGGTCAGGGGTTATATCCCTTTTGATATGAAAAAAAGCAAAAAACAACAACAAAAAAACAAAAAAAACAAAAACAAGACAACAAACAACAAAAAAACAGCCAATTTCACTTTGTTTTCACTCTAGCATCTTTATTTCTAAGCAATCATTGTCAAACTTAATGACAAAGTTAAAGCAATAATATCTTGGCTAAGTTTGATTATGGCTGAACTCGGCCAATAAGGTCAGGAGTAACGGCCCTTTTGATATTTAAAATGCCAAAATTTACCATGTTTACACTAGCATTTTCATTTCTTAAGCTATCATTTTCAAACTTTATGACAATATTTATACCTTTCCTTACACTCTAGCATCTTCATTTTTAAGGAATCATTTTTGAAGTTAAATGACAATGTTTATGGCCATAAATTGGAATATATCTGATGTCGGAGTTATGGTTCTTTTATAATAAAAAAATGCCAGATTTTATATTTTTAACACTCCTGCATCTGCAATAATTAAGCAATCTTCATTAAACTTACACACTCTTTTAACACATTGTATTGGTCCGATAGATCTACAGTTTCAGCCTTAAGTTTGAAATATCAGAAAATCTTAAGGATTTGTAGATTTTACACTCAAGTATTAAAAATCTTCTAGTCAGAAACCACATCGCCTCAAGCTTGGATATTTTATGTGTGTCATTGCCTAGTGGTCCTTTATTAGATTTGTTCAAATCAATCATTTTGGTAGAAAATATGCTTATCAAAGTACATGTAATTTATTTATATTTTGGGAATACGAAGCATGTACATATTTCAGGTGGTAGTCATTACATGACAACCTTTTCCCCTAAATATATATATTTTCTACTGTTGTAAAAGGGTTCAAGTATTCATTTGGTCTTATTTTGTGTCATAATAAATCCGTGAAAAGTTTAAAAGTGAGGTTAGGCAGTTACGCCGAAAACAATGCTGCGCTCGCTTCGAGGCTTTGCCTTTTACATTTTGAAACGAAATGAGCATTCTTTTCTTGATATTTTGCCTATCCGACGGAAACATAAAAAAAAACAAACAAAAAAAAACTCTCAATGCCATAACGTTTTTTTGAAGTAGCTACAGAAATAAAATCAGGTGATCAGTTATGTGTTATCTGCGGCAAAGTGACCGATGTAAGCGCCATAGGATCCTTATCAGTTATTTATCATAAAACTGTTAAAAATATAAAATACTAAATTTATTATTATCGATAATTATTAAAGGTAATGAATGAACTATGGCATTACAACGCAGTGATTAATCCAGATGTGCGTCCTGCGTCAGAGAGGCATAATCGAGAAAGACGCACGATTTCAAAATATGTGCGTCCCGTCGGACACATGCAAGTTTTATACATTGAAACCCGAGATATCACGGTTAATGATTTGTCTGCACAGTTTAAATGGTTCAATTTCATAATGGTTAATACAGGCTTTTCCCCAGTAAGGGTGCTGTAATGATAGTAGGTTATATGCAAACTATGTTTAATCGTTGTTTGGTTTGTTTGTCATATGCTTGTCTCTTTTGTATAATATTTGCATTTTGTATGTTCTCTGTCAATTTTTCTTTATATGTAATCTTCAATATTGGAGGAAATAAAGATATAATAATAATAATAATAATAATCGTGCATTAATTCTACCAAATTGTGAAAAGCACTGATTACGGCATAAATATTCGAAAGAAATAAACGTCCGAGAAACAACCATAAAATTGAAGGAAAAAATTTAAATTGGAGTCATTAAAAAGACGAAAATTAATTGGCCCTGTAAGTCGAACTCGAAAAGTAGCGAGTAAATGAAGAAAATAAAACAGTGATATACTCCCAGAGCAAAAATGGTTATTTTTGTCTATCTCAACGTCTGTTAGTTTGTAATTTGGGCATTGAACTAGCAGCATAATCGGACATTTTCTACGAAAAGATCACCTGTAATTGTAAATACATTAAGGCACGAAACTTTATGTTCTACTTATGTAATATTTATGCATCGATATGACGATGCTTAAGAGCGTTAATTATGTGTTTTCTGTTATTAAATTTATATTATAGGGAGTACGTCAAGTACGAGTACATTTCACTGTTTGATTAATACATAGAGGAATTGTGTTTGTTTTGAGTGAAAATGGAAAATATCTCATCGAGAAGTGATTCTGTTTGATATATTCAAGAGTGCGTAGCGCGCGTGAAAATATTAAGATTGTACATGTATCACATCGAGATGAGATGTATTCCATATTCACTCAAAACAAAATTTGTTTTTATTTTATGTTTACTGCTGCTACATATCCATGTACATACCCTTTATATGTAAATAGGTAGTCCCGGCAGATCTATATCACCCACATTCTGAGATATAGATATGACTTGACGATTCGATTTTTGTCGTCGCCTTGACAGAATTTCAGTCATAAAGCAACGTCAAGCTAATTACAGGTGGAGGAAGACCCGAATGCACGAAAATATCCGGGTAGAACCACCGACCTACCGCAAGCCAGCTGGAAGGCTTCCTCACATGAAAATCCGGGATTCGAACCCACGCGGTGAGGGGCTGAGTGTGTGTTAAAGTCAGCGACTTTACCCTCTCGGCCACGGAGGCCCCACGTGAGTGTTTCAACAGAAAGTATTAAATGAAAACCCTAATGTCAGTCTCACGTGTAATTAAAACACACACGTAACAATAATTATTACAAATTCATGATATTAGATGCTTACATACAACTGATCTAGATGCACGTTTGTTCTCAGAGCGTTATGAGTGAGAGTCATGAGTGTAAAGGCTACTAATGAGTATTTAATAATTGCTTGAAAATCTACATAAAATGGGTATATTCCCATTAAAAAGAAAGCCTCAAAACCAATCAGATTGTTCACACGGCCATGCAAATATCCAAAGTCCCCCGACAGATCCTCCGCGGTAGGAAAACATACCTACACATTTAGTGAATCCAAGCTACGCCCCTGAAAAATACTACAAGAATGTGACTTTTTGCAACTTCAAAAGTTGGCAAATATACTTGTTTATTGTCTAACACGAGGGATCTTAAAATTTGGGTTGTCCTTTAACATACAACGTTAAATAAATGAAAACAGTGAAATAAGGAAATAACGGTAAACCAACTCAGTATCGTCAACTCGCAACATTTCGGACTTCATCCGAACAGTACATGTGCCGAATGAACCACATAGGAGAGAACAACATCACAGCACACTACCTGTAAATGTCAGCATAATAATGAACAGGATGAAATACTAATCAACCGATCACAATGTCAAGTGGAGTTAACAGAAGGACAACTGCACCGCACAGTAAGCCAAATGGATATCACAGAAGGACAACTGCACCGCACAGCAAGTTAAGTGAACATCATAGAGGGAAAATGCATCACACAGCAAGTCAAGTGGACATAACAGAATGACAACTGCACCACACATTAAGTCAAGTGGACATCACAGAAGGACAACTGCACCACACATTAAGTCAAGTGGACATCGCAGAAGGACAACTTCACCATCCAAGATGGCAAATCAACCCCATATGATGATATTTCAACCTTACATGATGATATTACAACCCCACATGATGATATAACAACCCAACAAGATGACATTTCAACCTCACATGATGATACAACAACCCAACAAGATAACATAACAACCCCACATGATGATAACACGATCCCTCAAAATGCTATATGGACCCATCTAAACATCAATACCGAACACAAGACAGCTGTGGCGTTCCATAGATCTATCTAATGAGAGTAAGTTTGGATGTCAATTTTCCTTACAGAAATTGTCATTTGTATGTATGCTTATATAGAACATATACATGTAGTAAAATTAATTGTGGTCATAGTTCAGTTGGACAGGACAAATTAAATGTTTAATAAATCAAATATATACACCGGGAATTGGAATGCATCATTTATCAATCGGAACTTCTCGGGTAATTCCGTCATTCTTCTTGAAGTATTTATCACCGATACGTTCCGGTTGGCCATTTATATTTATATCTTATCTGAAATACATGTTCAGTAGAGACAATAAACAAATCAAACTGATTTCTAAAAATTCAGGAAAAGTAATGAATTTGGTGAGCTGATTTCTGAATGAACCGTGTTTATGATCCATTGTGTGGTGCAGAGCCTGAAAGTAATTGACATGTTTATTTTAAATTGAAGTATTTTGAAAAATTGATACTTTCCAGTGGGTTATGTGTAACGCATGTAAATTGCAATAGAAACATATTTTACGAATTTCTAGGGAATGACGCTGTTAATTCAAGACGCAGCCATGGAGAGATTTAACTTTATACTGCTGAAAGTCAGAAATATTTCTCATAAAACTGATTTGCATTTATAATGTAATTGAAATAATATCTTCCAGATTATCATCAATTTTGATCCAAAAAATTGAATTCGAAAAGTAGGAGAACAATATCATACAATGTCTTTATGTTTAAAGGTTGGGAAAAATAATGATATAAAATGTTTCTCGAGAAACGTTTTGATGCAACGAAGTGGCGATTTTTAGTAAGAAAATAGACTAGTTGTGATACCAACATAGAACAAATAAACAAAACCTGTTTGTTGTTATTGTGGATCAAATTACTTATCATTTACATTCATGTATTTATATTTGAAGCCATATGTATATATGAAAATCAATGATAGACATCCATTCATTTGCATCCTATACGAAATAGAATAAAAAAGTTTATTTCCTGTAAGGAAAAGTTAGAACATCTTAAACAATTCCCAAAATTGATTAAAATTAATCCATAGACTTTTTTAAAAAGCAAATTTAAGTTAGAACTTGTACTACAATTTTACTAAGATATTTCCTCTCGATTTATAGCGAGCGTAGCTCGAGTCGGACTAAAGGCCCGGTTTGTGAGGCGAACTCTCTGGTAACGCGTAGTTGTAAAATTTTGTTCAAATACTAACGCTATGAAAACTTTCGATGTTAACCATTAAGAAGTCGGCAAAAATGTTTCATTAAGAGTTATCGTTATTGTTAATTTCAAACGATATGTCATGTTAAAAAACGACAACTTTTGCCATGCCGCATTAGTGTTCTTGATAATCTATGTTAAGTTGTGGATATTCATCTGTTGAATAATGATTGGTAAAAATGTAAAAGATAATCGATACGTTCATCGAACACATAATTAGTTTGACTCCAGTTTTTATCTTTAACGTAATTTTCAAATAATTTAATGATATAACAAATATATATTTTGTTTGTTGTTTCTTTCCATATGTAAAAACGAGCCTCTATTCGCCCCGATTTCTGTAGTACTACGATACGTTTATCTAAATACTTTCTACTTACAAATTATATAAATATCTGTCAATCTAAAATTAATTAATTACGAAAAGAAAAAGAATGACTGTAAAAACACGAAATATATTAAAAATATCCTTTTACATTTACTTGAAATACAGAAGATATCTTTCAGTGTAGTGCACAGAGCTGCTAATGTCATAAAATACGTACTGCCTGTACTGTATGTGATTAAGTTATTCTAATCAACAGACAAAGGTCTTCTTGTTGTATTATCTTAGAATTTTACACAATATATCTTAATAAATCTAGTTTTAAATTATGTTGTTTTTGTTATATGTTATTTATTTTTAGTTTTTTTTTAAATGATTATTTTATTTATTGATTAGTCTCTCTCTATCTGTTTTTTTTTATCTGTTATTGTTTTTCAGCTCAACTGAGCACATGTTCTCATGGTGAGCCATTATGATTGATGATTGTCTTTCGTCCGTCCGTCAGTCCGTCGACCATAATTAGTTTTGCACTCTATCATCTTCATTTCTTAAGCAATCGTTTCCAAAATTAAAATCTATGTTTTTATGTTATAATTCTCAGTCATTTTGGTCAGGGGTTATATCCCTTTTGATATGAAAAAAACAGCAAAAAAATAAAAAAAACAAAGAAACAAACAAAAAACGACGACAACAACAACAAAAAAACCCCAGCCATATTTCACTTTGTTTTCACTCTAGCATCTTTATTTCTAAGCAATCATTGTCAAACTTAATGACAAAGTTAAAGCAATAATATCTTGGCTAAGTTTGATTATGGCTGAACTCGGCCAATAAGGTCAGGAGTAACGGCCCTTTTGATATTTAAAATGCCCAAATTTACCATGTTTACACTAGCATTTTCATTTCTTAAGCTATCATTTTCAAACTTTATGACAATATTTATAGCCACGTTAAATAATGGCTAAAATACATTAAAAAAAACAGTTTTCACTTTCCTTACACTCTAGCATCTTCATTTTTAAGGAATCATTTTTGAAGTTAAATGACAATGTTTATGGCCATAAATTCGAATATTACTGATGTCGGAGTTATGGTTCTTTTATAATAAAAAAAATGCCAGATTTTACATTTTTAACACTCCTGCATCTGCAATAATTAAGCAATCTTCATTAAACTTACACACTCTTTAACACATTGTATTGGTCCGATAGATCTACAGTTTCAGCCTTAGTTTGAAATATCAGAAAATCTTAAGGATTTGTAGATTTTACACTCAAGTATTAAAAATCTTCTAGTCAGAAACCACATCGCCTCAAGCTTGGATATTTTATGTGTGTCATTGCCTAGTGGTCCTTTATTAGATTTGTTCAAATCAATCATTTTGGTAGAAAATATGCTTATCAAAGTACATGTAATTTATTTATATTTTGGGAATACGAAGCATGTACATATTTCAGGTGGTAGTCATTACATGACAACCTTTTCCCCTAAATATATATATTTTCTACTGTTGTAAAAGGGTTCAAGTATTCATTTGGTCTTTTTTTGTGTCATAATAAATCCGTGAAAAGTTCAAAAGTGAGGTTAGGCAGCTACGCCGAAAACAATGCTGCGCTCGCTTCGAGGCCTTGCCTTTTACATTTTGAAACGAAATGAGCATTATTTTCTTGATATTTTGCCTATCCGACGGAAACATAAAAAAAAACAAAAAAAAAAAACAACTCTCAATGCCATAACGTTTTTTTGAAGTAGCTACAGAAATAAAATCAGGTGATCAGTTATGTGTTATCTGCGGCAAAGTGACCGATGTAAGCGCCATAGGATCCTTATCAGTTATTTATCATAAAACTGTTAAAAATATAAAATACTCAATTTATTATTATCGATAATTATTAAAGGTAATGAATGAACTATGGCATTACAACGCAGTGATTAATCCAGATGTGCGTCCTGCGTCAGAGAGGCATAATCGAGAAAGACGCACGATTTCAAAATATGTGCGTCCCGTCGGACACATGCAAGTTTTATACATTGAAACCCGAGATATCACGGTTAATGATTTGTCTGCACAGTTTAAATGGTTCAATTTCATAATGGTTAATACAGGCTTTTCCCCAGTAAGGGTGCTGTAATGATAGTAGGTTATATGCAAACTATGTTTAATCGTTGTTTGGTTTGTTTGTCATATGCTTGTCTCTTTTGTATAATATTTGCATTT
>CM037777.1:81620481-81663612 GCA_021229015.1 Solen grandis
CAGAAAAAAAAAATAGACCTGAAATACAATTCTGGAAATTTTTTGAAAATGGTCCAAAATAAGGGGTTTAGACCGCGTACAAATTTTTAAGAGACTCAATTTTTGACTAAAAAACCCCTCATAACAAAAAAAAAAGATTGGAATCCCAAAAGTTTTTAAGAGAAATTTTTTAAAATTTTTAAAGGGGGTTTCCCACTTTTTTAAACATATAAAAATTAACATTTAAAAATTAAAAATTTAATTTTCACCTCATGACCCCCAATGCGCCCATTTAGTTTTATCTTCTGAAATGTAAATAATTTTTAAGACTTACCCTTTTTCAAATATAAAACTTTCACTCATCTGTAAGCGATTTTATCGCATTTGAAATTTACGCCCAATGGTTCGAACCCTTGATTCGCCAAAAACCATTCCCTTTTTTAAATTTTTTGAAAAAAGGGAAACACCGAAGGCACAACTAACCTGACATACATATTTGTAAAAATTTTTATAAACGCCCCCAAAAAAAAGGCGAAAACCCCGGGACAAATTTTTTTTACCTGACGTCAAACGACTTTTTGACGTAATAAAAGTGAAAAAAAATTGCTTTTAAAAGGGACATGGTTTAAAATATTTCCAAAAAAATTTTTTATTTTTTTTGGGGCCCAATTGGCAACCCCTCAAAATTAATAAAAAAAACAAAAAAAGGGGAAAAAAAAAATAAGAAAATAAAAACAAAATGTCATTCGTTTAAACAAATTGATGGGACTTTCTCAACCTGCTTTTTATATATATATAGAAGAGACATAAAAAAAACTGTCCAAATTGAAACTTTAAATCCCCCCTTTTCTATTAAAAACACAAATAAACACATTCTGTAAATTTTTAAAAAAAGTCCGCCCATACTTCACATGTATTTACATAAAAAATTTTTTAAAACTATGTCTTTATGCATAAAAAGAAAAATAAAAAGTGTTCAAAGTAAGTTTCTAACTTTTTTTCACACAAAAATTTCATCACTCCCCTCAGTTGTAACCTTTTTTAAATTTTTAGCCTCATTGGGAAAAAAGTTTGAATATTTGAATGCATATCCTTTCGACCCCTTTAAAACGTAGTTAACCCGTTTTTAGCGATTTTGGGGGTTTTTGGGGGTTTCCCCTATTTTTTCCAAAAAATTCCGGGAATTTCCCCTAAGGTGAATTTTGAAAGGAACATCCCACCTACAAACTAAATGCAATATGAATATCGTTAGCATAACAATGCAGTTTTTAGAGGGCTAAAATGGGGGGGGTTCGTGTAAATTTTTTTTAACTTGCAAACTGCCCCGCTCTACATAGTGGCAAAAACGGATTTTGTCTTGTCCCGTTTACATGATTAATTTTAAAAGCTTTTTTGGAAAAAGCCCACTTTCGACAAAAAACAACAACAAAAAAACCCAAAAAAACAAGATTAGCCCATAAATTGAAATTTTTTATATTTTTTTTTTTTTTTTTCGTTGCCAAGTATTTAAGCTTGGTGCCCCCCGCGCGTAAAACCTTTTTTTCCCATTTTTTATGATGAAATTTTAAAAAATTTTTTTTCCCCGAAACTTTCTTTTTTAAAATTCCAATTCAATAAATTTTGGTACCTTAAAAGCTTTTTAAAACATGCACATTTTATACCTAAGTATAAACTTATCTTCAGCCCTTTTTTGAGATATTGACTTTTTAAACCCAAAAAAACAGCATAATCACAAAATTAGCTTCATTTTTATTTGTTTTTTTTTCTTATAACTTTATTGCGTTTTAAACCCAATTTTTTTAAAAAAAAAAATATCTTTTGGGAAAAGCAATTATTCAGCATAATTTTTTATTATACATAATTACAAAAAAGATATTTTTTTTAATAGGCCCACATAATCAAGGGAGGGTGAAATCAAAAATTCCCCCCCGTCCTAAAACCCAAAAAATTTCATCGTCCTAGGGCATTTCAACAAAATTTAAAATAACCCTTTTGTTAGGAAAAGAAAAGAATAAAATAATAAAAAAAGACGTCCGTGACTCATAGGGAAAGTTATTTTTCAAAATTTTAAGACGCCCAAACCTACAACTGCCAAAAAATTTTTCTTTCTATCTCAAAAAGGACATTTTTAAAGCTTTAAGGGAAATTACGTCCCCGGGTTTTTTAAATTTTGGAAAAACCCCCATAGATCTTGGGCTTTTCGAATTTGAAAAAAAGGGGGCCCCGGGGGCACAAAAGAACGTAATAAACCCTTCTGTAAATTTTTTTATGAAAATCGGCCCATTAAAAAAGGGGCCCGGACCGTGTTTTAAAAATTTTTGTCAAAATTTTAAAGTGATCATATACGTCATAGGGTTTTGAAAAATTGAAATCGAAATTTCGCGTCTGGAAACATTTGTCATTAAATTTTCATTGGGGGTTTGACAATTTTCAACAAAAAAATCCTTGTTTTAAAATTTGAAATCATTTTTATTAATAACGTCCCCCCGTCAATACGTTTAAAATTTTTAAAAAAAATTTTTAAACTCCCCCCAAACCCATATACGACCAAAAAACACTTTTTATCTCAAAAAAAGGGGGGATTTTTTAAGCATTTAAAAATTTTTTACCTTGGTTCGAATCTTTAATTCGCTATAGAACCATGGTCTTTTGAAAAATTTTAAAAACGGGGGCCGAGATGCACAACTAAACTTAATATACAAAATTCTGTAAAATTTGATGAAAACGGTTTTTTTAAAAAATGGGCGTAAACCGCGACAAAAATTTTGTTTTAATTTTTTTGTGTAAATTTATAAGACGTCCAAAGCCCTATGAAATTCATAAAATCAAAATTTCAGCGTTTTAAGCCCTGTCCCTTTAAAAAAATTTTTGTCCTTCGCCAAAATTTTTTCAAATAAAATACTTTTAATATTAAAAAATACATTATCTATAATGACTCACGTGACGTCATAGACATTTATTTTCAAAAAAATGTTTAAAAACTTTTAGAGACCTTTTTACGACTAAAAACAACTTTTTATCTTAAAAAGGACAGATTTATAACACTTAAAAAAATTTTTTACCTTTGGGTTTGAATCGCTTTTTTAACCCCCGGGGGTTTTTGAATTTTTTTAAAAACGGACACAGGGATGCACAACAGAGGGCCCCCCAACACCTTCTGGAAATTTTGATGAAAACGGGCCCAAAAAAATGGCTGTAGACCGCGAACAAACTTTTCACCTGAAATCAAAACGACGAATGTCTCATAGGGGAAAAGAAATTCATTTCATCCAAAGCACTGGATTGAAAAATATCCCCAAAAAAATTTTTTTTTTTTCGAGTCAATGACAACACCTCGAAATTAACACAAAAAAAGAGGAAGAAAAAAAAATAATAAGAATAAAAAAAAACATACAAACCCCCAATGGGTTTTTTTTCCGAAAGGGCAGAAATCCAAAAAAAAAAAAAAATAACAAACCCAAAGGACTTTCTGCCGAAAGGGCAAAAGTCCTAAAATAACTAGATGTCATTCGTCAAAAACAATAAGGGGCTTTCTGCAATCTTTTTTAAAAGGCAAAAAAGCGGAGATAGAATTTCATGTAATACTCCCTTTTAGTAAAAATTTCATGTTCTGCTAACAATTGCCCCTTTAAAATTTTTCCCCGAAAAAAACGTTTATTTTTCGAAGAAAAAAAAATAGCGGGTAGTATAAAATTTATAAACTCAAAACGTCACAACAAAAAAATTTTTAAAAATTTTCAGAACTGAAAAACTGTGTAAGTTTCAATTTTTTTCTATCTAAAAACCCCAAAATTCTTTAACCCTAAACGAAATTTTTTGTCCTATTTTCGATTCTTACTTCAAAAACAAAACTTGGGTTTTTTCAAAATTTAAAGGGTTTGCTGACAAAATATTCACACCTTATTTTCAGGTACCATCTGTAAAAAAAAGAAGAAAATCGATCATAAATGGCGGGGTAAGCGCGAACCCCCTTTTTAAAATTTTTTTCTCGACGTAAAGGGGACGTAAATAGGGTGCTAAAAAAACTGTTGCCAAAAGCGCAAAATTTTTCTGCAAAACCCTGAAATTTTCATTATTCAAAAACGGGGTCAGTTGAAATCTTTTCCCCCAAATTAAAAAAAATGGTATCTTTTGCCCCATGACGACAGATTAAAAAAATTTGTAAAAGCTGCAGAACGAAAAATTTTTAGTTTCAATTTTCCCAAACCCCTTTTTCCCCCAAAGTCTTAAAAATCCTAAATGTTTTTTTTTTTTGTCCTATGCGAATCTTACTTCAGCCCCAAAAACCGGTCTTCAATTTCGGTAGCTGCGGGAAAAGGGCCCACCTTAGTTTTCAAAATTTTACCTCTGTAAAAATTTTTAAGAAATCCCCCAAAAAAGGGGAGGGTAGACGTGAAAAACCATTTTTCATTTATTTTAGCTGTGACTCCATGACGCATGGGGTCGAAGATCCTTTTATTAAAAAACGCATACTTACTGTCAAAAGCTTTTAAATTTTTTAAATTTTTCTGAAAAAGGGGGACATGTGAAATCATCCCCCCAAAATGAAAATTAAGTTTTGCTTATGATTCAAGAGTCATATGACCCCACGACTCAAGATATTTTTAAAAAATTCTCCCGAACTGCGGGGTTTCGGAAACCCCAAAAAAAAAAACAAAAAAAACCCAATATTTTCTGCCAAAACCCAAAAAAAAGATTGGAAAAAACCGTAAGGGTTTAAAGGCAAAACTTTTCGGTCCGGGTTGTAAAATTTTGTTTCCAAAAAATGCACCTCATTCTCTCAAATACGCTCGCAATTCCCCTTTCAACAGGGGGACTCTTTCCTGCGAGGAACGTCCGGGGGGAGGTATCCAAAAAAATAACCGCCTTCTTTTCTACTTTCAAATTGCTGATTTTCGTGTACAAGCCCTTACCAAAAAAAGGGAAAATTTTCCATGTTTGGTTTTTTTTTTAAATTTTTTTTCAAAACCCCCGGGTAAACACATTGCAAAATTTTAAATTCATACATTAACATGCCGATTTTTAAAAATGATTTTTTTATAATTTTTCTTAATAAAGCATGAAATCATAATCACGTGACCCCAAAAAAATATTCCCCTTTAGTAACATCACTTCACTTTTTTAATTTTTTTTATCCTGAAAAAATCTAATTTTTGCTCAAAGTCATGAACTACAGCGTTTTTAAAATTTTTTTTTAAAAAATAAAAATTTTTTTTTTTCGGCAAAACTCAACCGTTTTTGGGAAACCCCCCCCTTTTTAAAACAATGTCCCTTTTAAAGGCCCTTTTTAAACACTATACATTTTTTCTCAAGTGTCTAGGGAATATATTTCGTGTTTTAAAATACCGAGGCCAAATAAAAAAAAACCCAAAAATGACATATGAAACCCTTTACCCCTTTTCAATTTTTTCCCGGCCCGGGGGGGCACGGGGGTTGCACATTTAAAATTTTTAAATAACATGCCCAAAAAGTCAAAATATCAAGCCCGCCCGGGCCCCCAAAGGGCCCCTAATTTCGAAAAAAATTTCTTTTTAAGTGTGAGCAAATCACGTCACAGACTTTAGTTGTCAAAAAATATAAAAAGACCTCAGGACCCCAATGCATCCAATTTTTTTACGCTTCAAAAAATCAGGAGCCCTTTTTTTAAAACGAAATTATATTTTATGACCAAAAATTTAATCTGGGTTTTGACAAAAATCTAGAAATTTCCCAAATTTGGTAGCTATTTAACTTTTCGTCAAAGCGCAAAGAAAAATGAAAATTTTTGCCCTTTTTAAAAGGGCCCCAAAATCACTCTGATTCTGTTAAAATTTCATCTGGGGGGGGGGGGGGGGGGGGGGGGGGGGGGGGTTTTTTTGGCAACCTGTTTTTTAAATTTGGGAAACCCCCAAAAAGGGGAAAAAAAAAGAAGAAGAAAAAAAAAAAAACAACCCAAAAGGTTTTTTCTTTTTTTTTGCTGTATGGTTTTTTTTGAAATTTTTTTCTTGATTGATCCAACTTTTCAGGCAGGGAAGGAACAGTTTTGAAGTCCTCGAGGGTCCAACCACGCTACAAAATTTATGCGACAATGTGGACAATTTTTACCATACTCCCCTTTTTTACAACCCCAAAAAGAAAAGGTCGGACTAAATGGGGAAAAAAAAAGTTTTTTGATTTGGAAAAAAAATTTGGGCAGGAAAAAATCTCATCTTTTCCATTTTTCTATATGACAATAAAAAACCTTTTTCTTTACTTCCATGTGTTTCCCCAAAAAGGCCCAAAACATATAACCCAAGTTTGCTTAATTACGCCCCATTGGACATTAACAAATAGCAAAAATACTGTTTGCTTGCATTTGGTTCTTGATAGGAGCAGCATTGTAAACATATGGACAAAAATTTTTGGGGAACTTTTGAAAAAGGGGTTGTTCCAAACCCTAAAAAATTTTTCCCCTTTTTTTCAAAAAGAATAAGGTTTGGAAAAACTAATCCCACTTTCTACGCCCCAAAAGAAGTTCTACACATTTATTTAAATTTATTTATCAAGGGGTAGTACATCATTTTAAAAGTGAAAAGAAGCAAGACTTTTTTTGTTGTTTTTAAAAAGACACACACATCACCCCAATTAGCTGCTTTTATTTAACTCGACACATTCTTTTTATATGTTTTTCCACAGAGGAAATTTTTAAAAAGGGCAACAGAAGGGAAACTGGATTTTGTACGGGGAAGTCATTTTCAAAAGGGGCAACGCAAAAATATAACTATCAAGTCACTTTAAAAAACTTTTTCAACTTCCTGCGAAGCTTTTTAAATTTTCCCCCTGTTTTTTTGGGTTTGGGAAAAAAAAATTTTAATCATTTGACTGCAAATCTTCTACTTTGCCATAATGACTGTAGGAAATATCCTAAAATTTTGAAATTGTGAAAGGGTTTTTTGGGACACAAAACAAAATGTTCGGAAAAATAAGCCGGGGTTTAACAATTTTAAAAAAACAAGAGGCATTTATGAAAAATTTACTTGGCAAAGCAAAACTTTGGCTCACATCCCCTTTTAAGTTTTTTTTTCGCTGCGGGGCATTGGTGGGATTCATTTTTGGGGTAAAACCTGTTACCGAGAAATTCTTTTTTTTTTGAGCAAGCATCCATTTTTTAAAAAAAAAGCCCCAAAAACTCCCCCCAACTTTGGAAATCATTACAACAATTATTATAAGAAAGTTACAGAAAGGGGGACTGAAAGATTGATTCTAGAAGGGGCCTAAATTTCCCAGCCTTTTTAAAAAATGTAACAAAGTAAGGTATCGGGGGCCCCGCAAAAGCTATTGTCAAGGTGTCTAAGGGAAAAAATAAGAGTAACAAATTTTGAAAAAAAAAATTTAAACAGCCATTCTGAAAACTCCCCTGATTCATGGTAGTTAAAACTTAACAGTTTAAAGGAAAATAACTGTCAATCTTCACCCCCAATGGGGTTTTTTTTACCCAAACATACCAGGGGACCCGCCCGGGCCCTTAGGCCCTCTTGTATGCAAAAAGTACAATTTAAAAAATTTTTCTTGTTCAAAATCTGGCTGGATTTTTAAAGAAATTTTTTGGGACAGATGTTTTTCCCAGGGGCATTCCAATCAAAAACTGTTTAAATTAAATTTTTATGCGTTGAAAACATGGGTGCCCCGGTTTGGGGGCCCCTTTTTCCCTTTTTTTATATAGTACAAATTTGAAAAATCTGTTTGTCCAAAAAAAAAATGGGGTTATTTCAAATTATTTGGCAGAAATTTTCTAGTTCCCCCCTCAACAAAGGTGTAAATTTTTTTTTCATTGAAAATCCCTGGCTCCGGGGGGTAAAAGTAAAGGCTGGGGTTTTTAAATTTGGGGAAATGACCCTGGGGCCCCTACAAATTGTCCCAAAATTTTTTGGATTGATAAAAAAACATGTCTAGGGCCAAATACCCTTTTTTCCCTTTTATGTATGTAGTACAAATTTTAAAACTCTTTTTGCAAAAGTATCATTAAATTTTTGGCTTGCAGGGGGGGGAGACCCTTTTTTTCCCCCAAATCAAAAAATTTCTATTTCTATTTTCCCCCCCACTTAAAACCAGGTTCTCAGGGTGGAGATCCCAGGGCCATCATACCCCTTTTTCTTCTTTCAGCACACCTTGAAAGGAAATTTCTGTAATGTTTTGTTTTTGGGTTTTTAATATTTACCTACTCATGCCCGGGGGAATTTTGGGGGCATGCAAGCCAGTTTGGGGAAAATTTTCATCGTCTATCATTAATGGTTTTTTTTTAAAAAGTTTTTTTCCCAACATTTTTAAAAATTTAAAAAAAAATTGGTAGAAAAAATCCCAAAAAAGAACTTTAGATTTTAGCTCCATATCAAGGAAAACACTAACGTTTAAAATTGGGGGTTTTTTTCTTTTTAAAGTATTTTGAAATATAATGTTTAAAGTTTGTCACAGAGGATTGTAAAAAAACAAACCAAGACTTAGATATGTAAATTTTAAAGGGGGAAAGGGTTTCGTTACAGGCAAAGTTTAAAAAAAGTTTTTTTCCTCTTTACTGTTCTGTTTTTTTTTAACATTTTTTCTAATAGAATTAATTGGGGTTTTTCAAATAATGATCCTGATATTTTGAGCTACTGTAAACGGTCATAAAGTAATTTTCCCCAAAAAGTATCCACTTTTTTTTTATTTTTTTTCTCACTGGGGGGTTTACATTATTTTACCTTTGGGTTAAAAATAAGTTTCATTTAAAAAATTTTCCCCCCCAGTAAAAAAAAAAAATTTTAAAAATTTTTATCAATTTTTTTTGACAATGTTATATTTATTACCATCTTCATTAATTTGTTTCGAAAGTAAAATATTGGTGGGAACGGGGGAAATTTCGTCCGGGCAACTAGTAGATAAATGGTAAAATTTTAAAAATTTCATACTGTGTTTGGTTAATTTCACAGTTGCAATCATCCCTTTAAAGGGTTTTTTACTAAAAACGTCAAATACCCTTCTGATTTGTCAAGATTGACCTGAATTTTTTTGAACTTTTAATTTTTAAAAAAACACACAGCTTTTTTTACAATAAGTGAAACATTTTCCACGGGGCCTTTCAGTTTTTTTGCCTTTTTAAAAAAAATTTTTTACATATTTTGTATACAGTAACATATTTCAAAAACAGGGGAAAAAATATTTTTTTTAACCATATCTGAAAAAAATGTTGGGGACTGTTCCAAAAAAAACAACTTTTTTAACCCCCAAGATGAATTTTTTTAAAGGGGAATTACTAATATAAGTTAAATGTGTTTTTTTTGCATTTAGTTTTGAATTAAAATGATCCACTAAAGTTTAAACAACCAAAAAATTTTCAAACACCCAGTACTACATCCTTAAATGTTCAACAAAGGGATCGCATTCCGGCGTCGAGATAGTCTATTCCACGACTATTTCTACTGTGTTGTAATCATGTCTTCCACTCGAGCACCAAAAAAAATGGTGCCTCACAAAAAACTGAAGCAATAACCTCTTAGAATTAGGCGCCATAACTTTTCAATATACCCTTTCATTAGATACAAACTTTGCACCGTTTCCCTAGTCGATGGTTTAGTTTGGAAGAAAGACTTCCACTGCTCCCTTGAGGGGCTTTAAAGTGACGGAGAAGCTATTCCCGAGCCTCTCCGGAATCATCGTTAAAAAATTCAACCTTAATTAATGGCATAGGGGCGGCAATCAAATTGCATTATGGCTTTCAAACGTCAGGAGGACTTTTTAAATTTTAACAATATCCGTCTTTAACCAAATGAAAACCTGGGGATCTTTTCCCAACATTAAGCCTTAATTGAGAAACTTGTTGCGTGCGGACGGATCTATCCGTCATCTGGAGACATTCCTGCAAATGAATGAAGAGTTTCACCTACCTAGGAACTTAATCAACTTACCTGGCTCAGACTTTAAACCCTGAATTACCTGCATTAGTGAAGCAGAGGTATGGCCAGAGCTTCGTTCACAAACGCTTTCCTCCCTGAAACCAAATCTCATTGGCTCTTGACAGTTCGCTGGATAGAATCATTCCTCAAAGAGCCAAGGTTTAGAGCCACCTTTAGACCTTCTAAGGACAAGTTTCATAAGTTCAAAAGGTCTGTAAAGATGTGCGTACTATTATTAAACAAGCTGGGCGCCCATTTTCATTTTCTAAAATACTTGTAAATTCCCCCAGAAGAAGGCTAATATATCAAAGCACCCACAAGCCATGTCATTTTTATACAGTAAGTGACAGTTGATGACGAAACATTACACCAACAGAGTTACATGACACTAACCACAACAAAAACCGCGACTGCAAAAAAACAGGGGGTTTTTAGAAAAGTAACCAGAGTTTTACAGGGTGATGGACTTACCCACTTGAGACTGTTGGAGAACGCCCTTGTGCTTACCAGGTGACATAGATCTGTTTTTTAGAGCTGTGGCGTGACCGATTTGATGTTGAATTTTTTGGCAGGGACCCCATTCATGTCCGCACAACGACATTTTCAGTTCGACCTGCAAAGCAAAGAACCATTTATAGTGATATAGTCCCAGTATGGCCCATCAAAAACCCGACAAATCTGAAAACGCATGCGCAGAACCCAAGCTTTTAATCTAAGAAAACGAAACCAACAACAATTTGGCCAGGCGATTTGTCGAACTGGACACTCCAACACTTTTGAAAAAAGAAAGTATCTTAATATCAACCTCGTTCTGATATCCCCCCCCGGCACAGTAATTGGCACAACCAATATGACTGATCAATTGCCGGGGGAATTAGAACTACATAATGAAACTTTGGAGCCACAACAACTCAGAAAAAGTGATCATAAACTGTCAGGTTTTTGCAAAAGACTCCCCACCAAGATACAAAGAATACAATTTTCCAACGTATTCAAAGAACGAGCCCCTGGAGGGGCACCCTACAATTTTAGACAGTGTCAATTTGCCGACAACATTTTTCAAAAAGAGAGCCGGGATAAATGTCAACTTTGTTGCGACAATATGACAATGTATTTAACCCGATATAAGGGCTACAAGGGGGGTTGTTGGTCCATTTGAAGCGATTTGTAAATATGGGCCTGTAAACCACCTCAAAGAAAAAGGGCCCTGTCACAGTACAACCTAACAAGCAAAGGGAGCTTCAGAACAAAATTTGATGAATTAGAAAAGAATGGTGTTTAAAGAAACCGAAGACATTGGAAAATTTCAGTTAAGTACCTAAACCCCTTCATTCCTTGCCAAAAACACCCTCCGCGGGCACCGCTTAGTAACTGCCTTTGCTGAAGTTGGACATACAGCAAACCACAACCATCTCTGATCCCCAGATGTTTATTCCATTTGCGGACTATTGGGCAATGGAAGAAATATGATTGTGACTGATTTGACAAGTGCATTTTATCAATACCATTGTCACCCCTCATCGATAAATACGTGGGGTCGCTACTCCGTTTCGTGGGGTTAGAGTCTATACCAAATGTGCAATGGGCATGCCGGGTTCTGAAAAACTGCATCAAGAAGTTGATGGTGTTGCGTCCCTAGGAGATTGCCTCCAAAAAGGAATGTAAGAAACTGCTCAGACTTGTATTGGTAATACCATAATGTACCAAATTTTTTTTTGCACCTATATCCATCAAAGACAAATCATTTGCCCCCGGTCAACAGCAATCCTTGGATGATATGGAATGATGGGCAATTATCCAGCCAGCCCTAAAAAACAGCTGTGCTTTCATCATGCAAAGCCACCGAAAGACTGTTAAGGGCTTATGATCCTTTTATCGGAGCAATAAAAACTACAAGGGTTTTTGCTTGTTGTTCGAAGATTCCTCACCACTTACATTGCAACGCCTGAACTGGACAGATGAGCTTCTGGAAAGCTTCAAAGAATGCGCAAAAGTCTTTTGAAAATAATAGATAAATTACCATCCCAAAGCCAAATATAAATTATGGATCGTTACTGATGGATCAGTAACAAAGAATGGCATTGGGGCTACGCTATATGTCACCGAATAACCAAACTGAAGCTGGCAGGGTTCTTCATGCAAAATTAAGACAACACCAGATTCAGGGGTTACCCTGTGAAGTCGAGGCATTTTGCATTGTAGTTTTTAAAAGGGAAATTTCTCACTTTTCATAATACAGTTACCCACCAGGCATGTGTCTCACGACAGTAAACCGTTGTGCAGGCTGTCGCTAAACTCTGCCGTGGTGAATTCTCAGCTAGTCCAAGAGTGACACATTTCAGTCCCATTGTAAGCAGATACCAGGTAACATCATGCATTTGCTGGCAAGGCTAAAAACCTTCTGATTTTGCAAGTCGCAACGCACCCGACTGCGCAGAACCTCGGTGCCAATTTTGTACATTTATCGCTGAATTGGAAAGTTTCTGTTAAAACGTATGCATAAAGGGAAACATAGTTAAACAACAACACGAAGTTTCCATTTATTTCAAGGGCAGAAATGGAAAGATAAAACAGTCGCAGTGTCCAGATTTGGCGCCATACCATGGCGCATCTAAAGCAAGGAAACAAGACCTTCCAAAAAGTTTACAAACAAAATGGATTTAAAAGCGCTATCTGAGTATCGCTTCGGACCGAGTGGCTCTTGGTAGTTCGCCGCCGACCCCTTTTCCGCCAGCAGATTATAGTTCCTAGGGCTGTTTTAGATGGCCTTGTCCAGCTTTACATAAAAATTTGATCACCCAACAGACATAAACTCCTACTTAATGTCAAAGACACTTTTTACGCCCTTGACCTGGCTAGGTCTGTAGAAGATTTGAGAGAGTTGCCCCTATGTGTCTCACTGAATTTTCCTGAAAGGCTAATCAAGCAGTCCCTGAAGACCCACCAAATGCATTGGTATACACTTGCAGCTGATGTTAAGGGAGAAATCGACAACTTATTCTATCGTCAGAGAAACAGTTACGTCCTATACAGCTGCTGTCATCATCGACGATAAGAAACGTGACTTTACTACGTGATGGCTTAGCGCGCCTTATAGTAGATTTTACATCCCATTATGGACCATGTGCTGTGGTACTGTAAAAACCAGCCAAGGTTTCTTCTCTTTGGGATGACGAGGCTCTGAAAAACCTTCACATATCACTACAGATTGGGAGAGTGAAAAATGTTAATAAAACCCGTTGCAGAAAAAGCCATAGCTGAGCTTGAACAAGAGCTTCCCCAAACAAGAACCATAGCAGGTCATAGGATGCTGAGTTTTATATATGGACAATCAAAACCAACCACTTCCTACATTCCTCCAGCTTTGTCGTTCCACCTATGATTTTTAGTGAGGCCTTCATGACCCACCCAATTTTCACCGACAACCCCATAGACAGTTTGTGACCTGAGAATCCGAAAATGCAAATATTATGTGTCTGAGCAACCGGATGTTTCCATGTGAATCCATGGACCCCAAGTAAACCCCGTAGATTACATAAGACAAACCCAAACTACCTAGAGGATTATGTAGTGTATAAATAAAATACTGCATCTAGTATATAATACACAAGGCTAGTCAAAAAAATTCATAGCAGTCTTGAGATGAGCACTGTGTTAAGAGGCACAATAATCCTCGTACCATCTCAAAAGAACACTATGTTTTGATTTTTTTGAACATGTATAATACTTGTTTACTTATAAATGCATAAATATCTTTTGTAAAGCCAAAATACATTACCTAAGGTAAGCTTCTTGTAAAGCAAAGCACCTATTACCTTAAAAATCATGCATAGGTATGCTTTTTGTAAAGCAAATTAAATTGGGACTGTGTTAGGAGGCACAATAATTCTCGTGCATTTTTTAAAAAACACGAAGTTCTATTGATTTTTTTTTCTTTCATTCTATTTTTTCTTGTTTTTTTTTTTATATGGACTATTGTAATTGGCGAATACGAATTTTAAATTTTTTGAAATAAAAGAAAAGGTTACGCTAATGGTACTGATATACTTGCTCAGTTTTGGTAGGAGTTATTCTCCCCTGTTTGGGTTCGGGCCCTTTACTCATCTTAACACGAGACCGATTCCAATAAAAGTTAATTCGACATACGTTGTTCCTTTTATTTTTTTGCGTACTTGAAAACATTTGAAAACAAATTTTCTATGCATTCCTTTTTTTTCATGTTGTTTATTAAAATTAAATTCTTGAAAAAATACACAAAAATAAGATGTTCTTTTTCGGTCAGAGGCTGTTTTTTAACATCCAGTAACTTGCCAGAAGAACAATTGCCCAGGGGTCCCAGCTAAGCTTTTCGGCTGCACATTTTTCTTGTTTGTTTTTTTTTTGTTTTTTTTGTTGTTGTTGTTGTTTTTTCACCAAACAATGATCATTATAGTATCCCCCAGTGTATTTACTACCTTTTATTAATCAGAACATTATCAATTTGATCTCTGTAAATTCTGCAACAAATTCCAAATTTGCAGGGAAATGTAACCGTTATCGGTGAGAGTCGGGTCTCGAGTTTCAGTCCTGGCTGCACAATTTTCTCACCTTTTTGTGTCCTCTTAATATGTGTAACTAGGGTATTATTTGCCTTATTTTGCATTTCCGGTAATTAATGGTCCTTTTTGCTAGTTTTCTGTATATTTTTGTTAGTTCACTGTTTAATAGTCCTATTCCTGTTAAATCAGTAGGTAGACCCTCAAAGTTTACGTCACAGGTGCTGTCAATTTCAAATTGGTCGTTACACGCAGGACAGTCAACTGTCCACTTCGTTTTCATCAGTTGCTCAGTATTTAACTTTGGTGACACATTGTACCTTCAGTTGGTAAGTGGTCTCGCTGTTGTATTTCGTATTTATCCTGTTCATTATTGGTAATTTATCGCTGAAGTGAGACTGACGTGACTTACTGAAATAACGACTGACATTGTAATATTCTCACCGTGTTTTTAACTATCATGCTAATGTTACTGTTTCCACAGCACCTTGAGGTTTGAAGTGAGGTTGCGAGAGAGTAGCACATTGCCAAGACAAGCACATTGTCTGTAAGTATATGTATTGTTTTTGAAACAAATTGTTAAGCTGTGTTATTATGTTCAGCAGTGCAGTACAGGCGTTCAGTATAGTACTGTTGCTTAGTCATATTACTTATATATCCTCTGGACGTAAAACTTAAATACTTGCAGAATGTGTATTTTATATTATAAGTACGGTATGCTACACAGGAACCTGCCTATGTTTAAGGGATGGTAATGATATTATCACTTCTATCATCATATGTATGTTTCAGGGCGAAGCGTACCAGTTGGCATGTTGTACTTGCATCTCTGACATGTAATACATTATTAAATGAATGAAGGAGAACTGACTTCCCTCTCTTTTACACCAACCCCCTGGTTAGGAAAGTTACATTGGAGCCCCCAGTGAGGATGAGGATATGAGATGTCACATGTGCATGGACCTTGGTCGGTTTAGACGAAGGGACAACTGAAGGACTTCAAGGTCGTGCGGAGGAGAGGACAGTGTACACTTTTTTGGTAGTAAGTGGGTGGATGTGTGTGTCTGTCTTCTAGAATCAACGTTGGAACCTTTTACAGACTGTGATTGAGGAACATTCCTTGTAGTTTTATCATGAAATAATTTGTGAACAATTAAAATTTAGGCTCTGTATAGTGGTTACCCATTTCATTATAATTAATCTCATTCTATTTGTGTCTCATCTATTTTTTTTTTTTATTCATTTCAATCTCATCTCCATAATTTTATTTTTTGTAAATTACTTATGTAAAAATAGTGTTGTTTTTTTCTTCTTTTTTGTAAGTGTGAAAGCAGAAGCAAGCATAAATTTTCACTTTAACATTAAAATCCATTTGGTGAAGGTCTTGATAAGGTGGTGGTTCTCAAAATTCACTGCATGAAACAAAATTCACTTCAGTATTTCTATTCTATTCAAATCCACATTGCTCTATAAACACTTTAATGACTATTGACTGATACCAACAACAGACTTGACATTATTTCAGTGTTTTGATTGATTTTTTTGTTTTTGTTTGTTTGTTTGCTGCAGAATTTGTTGAGAGTAGAATTTAGGAATTGTTATAGATATTGTAGCTTTGATAGTGTATAATCAAATGAGTTGTAGTATATAGCATGTAGTTTAGACAATTTGAATGGTCACAGTGTTCTTTTGGCTTGTTCGGTCGAGATTCAAAATTCTATTTATTCTGTCCTCATCCTGTGTATTTTCCACTTAATTTCAAATTTAATAACAGTCCTTTATTTTAATTGTGCCAATAGTATTTATTTTCCTTTTTTTTTAATCAAGTTTCATTATTTAATCTTGTATTTGTCAAAATGGCCGTGGAAGTGTCAACAGCAGACAAACAGCTGTTAGATGCTGTTAAGGCTATTAAAATTGAGGATAAAGATGATTTTGACAAATTTCTTAAGGAAAATAAAGAGAGACAAGAGGAGCTGGAGGAAAAAAGCAAGGGAGCAGGCCTGGGACATGTTCCAAGAATATCCATTTTCTATGGTGAGTCTGGTAAAGGTGAGGTGTCTTACCAAACATGGAGGTATGAAGTCCTGTGTTTACTGGTAGAGAAGTTATATACTGAGGACCAGATCATGCTGGGTATAAGGCGTTCATGCAAAGGTTCTGCTGCTGATATACTCAGGCGACTTGGTATAAAAGCTCACATAACAGATGTTCTTGATAAATTTGAGAGTATGTTTGGAAAGTTAGAGACACCAGAGTCTCTTTTTGAAAAAGTTTTATGCATGTAAGCAGGAGCAATCTGAAAGTATTGCAGAATTTTTCAGCCCGCATTGAGGATGTATTCGCTCAGGCTATAGAAATTGGAGCAAGGGCGGTGGTAAGTCAGGTGAAGGTATTTTTAAAACGAGTTTTTATCAGGTTTGTTGCGTCCCTTAAAACAAATGTCTGCTTTTAAGTTTGAGTCTGTGTCAGACTATGATTTGTTCAAGAAAGAGGTACGTAAGTTGGAAAAAGGAAGCTTTGGAGGAGCTACCAACAGCAAAAGCGACTAAATGTCTCAGTGCGACCAAGTCAGATGAGAAGGACAAACCCCATGCAGAGCTGGCAGAACTGAAAAAGATGTTGGAGAAGATAGATGGTAGGCTGGCACAAGTAGAGAAGAACCAGGATCAGCCAGCATATAGTGTCCCAGATTTTGTTTGACAAGTTAGACCACCGCCATCCACAACAAGAGGTGCTAGACCACAGACCAGACAGCATATACCGCATTGGAGAGGAGCTACCAGGGATTTTCACAGGTAAGACCACAAAGACCTATTGCTTCTAATAATTTAAACCTAGGGAAATGCAGTCTATTCAATGTTACTGTTGCCACAAATATGGCCATTTTGCAAGGGATTGCCCACAAAAAGACTTTGCTTGTTACAATTGTCAAAACAAGGGTCACTTTGCCAGGAATTGCCCCTACCAGTCAAACTGCTAAGTGCCCGTGTTGTGGGTCAAGATGCAGGCACGTTTTCTCCTTATGACCCAAAACTGGTGGGAAATGCCACTGAGGCAAAGATTTTGATAGATGGAATTCAAACCAATGCTCTTTGTGACACAGGTTCATGTGTATCGACCTGTTCTCAAAAATTTTATGATGAAAATTTCCCTCATCTACAGATACACCCAGTCAAAGATATTTTGCATATTGAATGTGCAGATGGAAATTCACTGCCTTATACAGGTTATATAGAGGTGTCGATCAAAGCAGAGGTATCCCTAAATCCATTGAACAGCCATGTTTGTTGTTAATAGTTCCAAACACCAATTACAATGTCAAAACCCCAATTCTACTTGGAACAAATATTTTAAACTGTTTCATGGATCACTGTAAACAAAATTTTGGTCAAACATTTTTACAGTCTGCTAGCCTTCACTATCCCTGGTATACAGCTTTTAACTCTTTAGTTATAAGGGAAAAAACTTTGAAAAGGAATCATGATTGCTTGGCTACTATTAAAACTGTTGAGAATAGAAGCATTATTTAGGTCCAAACCAGTCTATTAACATCAACTGTGTGACAGATAAGGAGATAGACTACAAACCTACCCCAGCCATTGTTCAGGAGAGTAAACGTTCTTCACTTCCATCTTTTGTTGATATCACCCCAGCTGTTCACCATTACGGTGGCAAAGGTAAACATTCCCTCACAGTAAACTTGTCTAATGTCACTGCAAATACAGTGGTGATTAGCCCTAGACAGGTTATAGCAGAGTTACAACCTGTGGTTATAGACAGATCTGTTGAAGATCAAACCCAAAATGACTATGAAGCTGCTTTAAGCAAGGTTACCATTGGTGAGGATCTCACCCCGGAACAGCAAGTTGAAGTCAAAAATCTTTTGTATGATCATAGATACATTTTTTCCACAGGTGAAACTGATATTGGCAAGTGTAATTTGATAAAACATCGCATAGAACTGCATAATGATATCCCTTTCAAGCAAAAGCATAGGCGGATACCTCCGTCCATGGTGGACGAGGTGAGAAATTGTGTAGAGGATTTGTTAGCAGGGGTATAATCAGTAAGTCTAAATCTCCATGGGCATCAGCAGTGGTACTATGCAGAAAGAAAAATGGTAAACTCAGAATGTGTATAGACTATCGTGCTTTAAATGAGAGAACAATTAAGGACTCTTATGCCCTCCCTAGGCCTGATGAAATTTTTGACTGCTTACATGGGGCAAAAATATTTTCCACTATTGATATGAAAAGTGGGTATCACCAAATTGATGTGGCTGAGGAACACAAAGAAAGAACTGCCTTCACATTGGGTTCTTTAGGTTTTTATGAATTCAACAAGTTACCATTTGGTTTGTGCAACAGCCCAGCTACCTATCAGAGAATCATGGAAGAGTGTCTTGGGGATTTGAACATGAAAATTTGTTTTGCTTACCTAGATGACCTGATTATTTTCAGTAGTTCTTATAAAGAACATATAGAAAGGTTAAACATAGTTTTAAATAGATTAGCTGAATTTGGTCTGAAATTGTCAGCAGAAAAATGTTACTTCTTTAAGAAGAGTGTTTCCTTCTTAGGGCACGTGGAAGTGAAGATGGGATTAGTACTGATCCTTCTAAGATAGAGAAGATCAAAAATTACCCAGAACCAAAAAACTCTGATGAATTAAGGTCATTCCTAGCATTCTGTGGGTACTACCGCAAGTTGTTAAAAACTTTTCCAGAGTTACAAAACCTCTTTCAGATTTGTTGCCCCCGACAAGTTCTAAAAAGGTAAACTCAAGGAAGTGAAGCCTTGGAAATGGGGTCAAGAGGAAAAATCCTTGTTTGAAAAGTTAAAGGTGTTGCTTTGTAGTCCCCCCATTTTAGCTATACCTGATTTCACTCAGCCATTTGAGTTACACACAGATGCCAGTAGTATGGGCCTAGGTGCAGTTTTGTATCAAACCCAGGAAGATAGAAAAAGGGTCATAGCTTATGCCAGCCGAGTTTAACAAAATCAGAGAGAAATTATTCTGCTTTTAAGCTAGAATTTCTAGCTCTTAAGTGGGCTATAACTGAAAAAATTTCTGATTACCTGTTGTCAAGCAAGTTTAAGGTATTCACTGATAACAACCCTTTAACGTACATCCTGACAAGTGCCAAGTTAGATGCAACCGGTCAACGGTGGGTTTCTGTTTTAAGTGACTATAACTTTGACATTGTGTAAGGCCTGGTAAAAGCAATATAGATGAAAAGTCAGAAACTGAAAACAAAATGGTTGAAAGTGATGTGGTCAAGGCTGTTTGTAGTATGAGTACCTCCCCTTTCATTGAAAGTTTGCCCATTTATTCTGTTGAAATTTTAGATTTCAAAGAGAACAACCTGGCTGGATTATCCCAATTAGAAATGAGAGAGTTAAGGCGCCAGCAGAGGAATGATCCTATTATTGGTTTGTGGCTTAAAAGATCATTTAACCATGTCAAGACATTTTAATCAGTTTAAGGTGATCAGGGGTTTGCTGTACAGAGAGTTGAAACAAGATAGTGTGGTTACACAATTAGTGCTACCCAAGGTATACAGACAAGAGGTACTTGATGGTTTACATAATCAAGTTGGTCACCCTGCCTCAGACAGGACAGTTAGTTTGATCAAAGAGAGATTTTATTGGCCAGGCTATACTGTTGATGTAGTCAATTATGTAAAAAAAACTGTGGTCGCTGTTTGCGTCGAAAATCCTCTTTGAATGTCAAAGCACCATTGGTTAACATTCAGAGTACCTACCCTTTGGAATTGGTATCTACTGACTTTTTGAAAGCCGACCCATGTAAGGGTGGTTTTACCAATATTCTGGTGATCACCGACCACTTTACGAAGTTGGCTGTCGCAGTCCCGACAAAAAATCAAACAGCTAAAACTACAGTTGACACGCTTTTAGAGCATTTTATTTTCAAGTATGGAATTCCATCAAAACTTTTATCAGATCAGGGAACAAACTTTGAGGCTGAAGTCATAAAAGAAATGTGTAACATTTTAGACATTAAAAATGTTAAAACAACAATCTACCATCCGATGTGTAACGGGATCTCGGAACGCTACAATAGGACTCTCTTGTCGATGCTTGGTACGTTAGAGCAACATAAGAAAGAGGACTGGAAAAAGTATATTTCATCTCTTTGCTTTGCATACAACTCGACAAAACACGAGTCCATAGGTTATGCCCCATTTGAATTAATGTTTGGCAGAAAGCCCAAGTTGCCAATTGATATTAAATTTCATTTGGATAATGATACAATTTTATCATCTGATTATGTCAAAGATTTACAAAACAGAATTGAAACTGTCCGAGAAATTGCAAAGAAAGCTTTGATTAGAAGCAGAGAAAAGCAAGAGTACCAATTTAATAAAAAGGCCAATGCCTCAAACCTGGTGATTGGACAAAAGGTCTTGGTTAAAGTTTTGGCTTTTAAGGGTCCACATAAGCTTTCTGACAGATATGAGGAGGATATTTATGAAGTTGTAGAGCAAAGGAATCCAGACATTCCTGTTTTTGTTGTTAAAAGTCCAGATGGCAAATATAAGACCTTACACGGGAATAACTTGTTGCCAGTCAGTTTTCAGACAGAAAGTGATGAAGTAGGCAGAAGTAAAACTGTGACAGTTGATAAACCTGTTAGACCAATCCCAAAACCCAGAAAGAGAAATGTCAGTAAAATAGTAGAGAAAGAAGTTAAAGAGGAATTTAAGGAAATATTGATAGATAGCAGTAGCTCAGATGATGAGATTTATGTTTCAGGTCAGAGACATATGGAAAGGTCGGCCGACCAAAGTGAGGAAGAGATTGTGGAGCCACAGTTGTCAGTGGAAGGAACTGCAGTAGAGGAAGCAGGATTAGAAGTAGCGGAAGTAGAGGAAACAAGAGTAGATGGAGATACAGGTGGAGTTGACATTGAGGAATCAGATGTGCAATCTGAATTAGCCAATGATTTGCTGGAGTCATCTTCTTCAGAAGACACATGCACTCCAAAGAAACAGTTAAGGAGATCTACTCGGGAAAGAAGACCGCCCGACAGACTGACATATGGGAATTTCATGATAAGGGAAATGAGATCTAGTAATTCTAATCAACAAAAGCTTGTGGATACTCATCTGGAAAGTGCAAAGATGACCTCAAATCTCCTGAAAATGTTCATTAAATATTAATTGTATATTATCAGTTTTAGCAGTTTTTTTATTTATAATATTTCTAATATTTGTTGCAGATTTCAGTGAACATTTGCATGCATGTCAATGATGCCAGCATTATAAGCATTATTTTCTCTGTAGGTTAGAGCATAATTGTTTACCTATAGTGGAAATTCATTTATTAATAAGTTTCTTTTTTTTTTGCAGGGGGAGGCATGTGAGGATATTTGAGTATTGTTTATTTCTTTTTGTGTATGTATTATAGTTTTAATAATTGTTATAGTTTATATTGTTTTTTTTATGTACAGATGCTGTTTTCGTTGGAATGATTAATTGATATAGCTTATATCAGGCCTGTGCTTGTATTTCTGTATTTGGGTCTTGTTTTAGTCTGAGGATGCAGATAATCCTTAGGGGTTGCTGAGATTGTAGCATTTGATTCAAAGATGTAGTGTGCCATGGTTTTTTGGTTTGGTTAGAAGTTTATCCGGCCTTTCAGTCGGGACGACATTTTAGTTGAGGGGGAGAATGTAACTAGGGTATTATTTGCCTTATTTTGCATTTCCGGTAATTAATGGTCCTTTTTGCTAGTTTTCTGTATATTTTTGTTAGTTCACTGTTTAATAGTCCTATTCCTGTAAATCAGTAGGTAGACCCGTCTAAAGTTTACGTCACAGGTGCTGTCAATTTCAAATTGGTCAGTTACACGCAGGACAGTCAACTGTCCACTTCGTTTTCATCAGTTGCTCAGTATTTAACTTTGGTGACACATTGTACCTTCAGTTGGTAAGTGGTCTCGCTGTTGTATTTCGTATTTATCCTGTTCATTATTGGTAATTTATCGCTGAAGTGAGACTGACGTGACTTACTGAAATAACGACTGACATTGCTAATATTCTCACCGTGTTTTTAACTATCATGCTAATGTTATTGTTTCCACAGCACCTTGAGGTTTGAAGTGAGGTTGCGAGAGAGTAGCAGCATTGCCAAGACAAGCACATTGTCTGTAAGTATATGTATTGTATTGAAACAAATTGTTAAGCTGTGTTATTATGTTCAGCAGTGCAGTACAGGCGTTCAGTATAGTACTGTTGCTTAGTCATGTTTACTTATATATCCTCTGGAGTGTAAAACTGTAAATACTTGCAGAATGTGGTATTTTATATTATAAGTACTGGTATGCTACACAGGAACCTGCCTATGTTTAAGGGATGGTAATGATATTATCACTTCTATCATCCTATGTATGTTTCAGGGCGAAGCGTACCAGTTGGCATGTTGTACTTGCATCTCTGACATGTAGATACATTATTAAATGAATGAAGGAGAACTGACTTCCCTCTCTTTACACCAACCCCCTGGTTAGGGAAGTTACATATGTATATTAGGCCTTTGTTTTCATATTTAAACATACTGAGTGTCTTTCTTCATTTTAAGATTCACTTCAAGTCTTGAAACTAGTTTTCTATATATACTTATGTAATTAAACATATATATAATCTGTAAACAGGTTCACATCTCAATAAAAGTTATGTAAAAAACAATTTACTTTCCTGTTAACGCATATAAATTTTATTATCAGACGGGTTCTTCTTTCTTGCCGTGCTTATTTCAATGTGCTGCATCAGGCAGCACTTTTGTACTTTGTAATTGTTTGTTTTTCATCTCACATCTCACCATACGACCGCTATATGTAAATAATACAATGTATCTACCATCATGACGGAAGAAAAATTAGATAAGCTTCGGTTTCTAACCCCATCTCAAAAATATATATTGTCATATTGCAATTTGCTATTTAGTTGTATTTAATTTGATATATTTGTATCTGATTTGATAGATATACTTAAACCAAATAAAAAACAAAATGATGATTAAATAAAAGCATTACCTGAAATGTTGAATGTCCCGGGTTCATTTTGCCTAACTAAAATTTGATACCATTCTTCCTTCATTTATATTAAAAAAATTAATTAATTCCGTTCCCAATTCTGAAATTACATGCTTGCTTCTTTTTATCTAGAAAGTAAGCAGTAAGGAACTATTAGAAAAATATTTTACCTATCATAAATTTCAAATTCAACAATTCATTTCACATATGAATGATCTATTTATCAATACAAATATTGATAGAAAAGATAATGTGGCTATTTTACCTGAAAATGTTAATTGTTTTATTCCAAATAATCATGATAAATATTTAGCAAAAATATGTTAACTATCATAAACACGAGGGCCAAGATTGCCCTGAATCGCTCACCTGAGAAGTATTGCTTTCATTGCCTTTTACGTCATAGTCATACTGAATACAAAACCAATGCAGAAGAACAGCAATATAATTATTCCACACAAAAAGTTTACATGTGGTCAAATAAAAACAAGTTAACCCTAGCGTGGGACCATTTTTGACCCCAGGGCCATGATTTGAAAACTTGGTTCAGGTCAACAATGCCATGTTTCATACCAAATATCTAACCCCTGTGATCTTGTGGTTTCTGACAAGTATATCTTTTAAAAATCTTTTCTATGTAAGTCTATGTAAAATCAAGTGACCCCTGGGGCGAGGGCAATTTTGACCCCAGGACCATGATTTGAACGTACTTGACAGATGTCCATAAGGCAATGTTACACACCAAATATCTAAATTTAAGGCCTTGTGGTTTCTGAGAAGAAGATATTTTCTAGATTTTCCTATTTAAGCCAATGTAAAATCAAGTGACCCCTGGGGTGGGGCCAATTTTGTCCCCAGGGCCAAGATTTGAACAAACCTGGTAGATGTTCATAAGGCCATGTTACACACTAAATATCTTAACTCGAAGCCTTGTGGTTTCTGAGAAGATGATTTTTCTAGTTTTTTTTTTCTATATAAGTCTATGTTAAATCAAGTGACCCTCGGGACGGGGCAATTTTGTCCCCAGGGCCATGATTTGAACAAACTTGGAAGAGATCCATTAGACAATGCTGAACACCAAATATCTAAACTCAAGGCCTTTTGGTTTCTGAGAAGAAGATTTTTCTATTTTTTTCCTATATAAGCCTATGTAAAATCAAGTGACCCCTGGGACGGGGCCATTTTTGACCCCAGGTTCATGATTTGAACAATATTGGTAGAGGTCTACTACACAATAATACACGCCAATTATTTAAGCGCTAGGCCTTGCAGTTTTGCAGCAGAAGATTTTCAAAGTTTGCATTTTTAAAATCTTTTTTAAGCTCCTGTGACCTACTTTTTCAACCAATCAAAATAATTTCAACAACTTTGATAGAGGGCATAATAAGGATAATTCCTGTAGAGTTCGGTCAAAATCCATTCAGCGGTTTAAGAGGAGATGTTGTTTACAGGAAATGTTGACGCCGGACGCATGCACGCACGCACGGACGGACGGACGCCGGACAAAAGGCGATCACAATAGCTCAACATGAGCACGTTGTGCTCAGGTGAGCTAAAAAGACAGCAATGATTGGATCTGTGAGTATGAAAGTGTATGAAGAGAAGGAAAATGATTATATGCATGAAATGGATTCATGGACATGTAATACATAATTGTGAAAATAAGTAACTACATACATTTCAGAAAGCCATTTCGAGTAAATAAGATTTGAAATATTAAAGGGGTACTAGATCTGAGGTAGACACTGTTCACTGGAGCTGAGATAGATATTTTCTTTACAATAATTATGAATGCCAGTTTGTAACGTTTATGTAGCACATACATCATTATGCGCAGGGTTTTGGTTATTTGAGGAATTGGGGTTTTAAACAGGGTTTCTTGTGCTTCACAACCACGGCTTTTGGTTTAGAGTCGTTATTTCAATTATTCAATGGGCGTTTTCGACTGGGGTATTTGTTGACTAACTTTTTTTCGTTACTTAAAATTTTTCATTCGACTGGTGGAGTGTTGAGATTGTGACGTCAGAGCGTTAAGCACTTACTTAACGAAGAAAAATCTCCGTTAATAATCTCTAAATCATTTTCAAGATTAAAACTAGTAGACATAAGCGATATTTGAAAAGAATATTTACTTATTCAGAGAACTCATCGTATAATTTTGCTAAACAAAACTCATTAAGTTCTAAATTTAACAATTTAGCATCCTCCGTTCAAGCAGAACATCAAAACTTTCTGTGTAGAGATTATTAGATAAAAATTATAATAATGTCACGTGACTTGAAATAAATTTCATGCATGACCAGTCTTATCATTTGCTTGATTATTTGGGTTCCCTGTAACAAAAAATCTAATAAATTTCGCGATGGACACGGTAAAAGAAATCCATATTCACATCTTTATGTTTTTAACTTCTTGGTAAAAATGGTTACTGATATAAGCGACATCAATGCATATCTATTCGACTGGGCATTTTTCGTGGAGTAACTTTTTTCTTTGCGCATCTAGCTCCACCCACCTTTCGATCTCAACGGAAAGGCCCACGAGACGACAGTCCTGTTAAATTTAAATATGTATATTTTTTAATATAATTATAATTATATTATATTTTTATATGTAAGGGAATATTTTCAATTATAAACTTACTATTTATTGCTCAACATACTTGCATTAAGATACTTACTGATGATAATAAAGTTCCAGTGATTAACAAAACTATTTTCAGCTGTCTGAAATAAAAGCTCTTGTTTTTCTTCAAATTACTGCTACTGAAAAAGGGGACCTTTTCATCTTCATCGTCACTTCTTGAACTTTCAAGTGCGTCAGGACTGAAAATTTATTATAGTAATGTTTTAACAATATCAAAAGCATTATAAGTAATATTCGTGCAGGTTGTCTTAACCTTTCTTTTGACCTACATACGGTTGAAGACGCAAGTAGATAAGACCATATGATGATTATCATGATTTTCATTGGTAGAAAATGCCTATACTTAGAGGTAAGGTTAGGCACAATTTTTTGTTGAGATGACAACTAGCTGAATATATGTTTCGTATTCATGAAATATCAATAAAGCATTCGTACTGGATAACAGTTTCTTTGATACATTCGTACATGTTTAATCAAAAAATTTCTCTTAGATGCACACTGAGATGTGTTGCGGACCGAACATTACAATTATAGACGCTCATAGTGGGTATCATTATGTCATTACAATTACGTGCGATGGAGGGACGCTTTACATACACTCTCCGTTACTTTAATCCCCACCAACGCCGGATTTCGTTCTTAAAGGCCCATCATATTTCATAATAATTATATTTTCATGAAAAAATTGACATATTGTAGACTAACAAACACGGTACATCAGGCCCGGATCCACCGGGGGGGGGGGGGGGGGCAGCTGCCCTGGTCATACATTTTTCTAGGCTATAAAATCCCTTGATTACATCATAGTAGTGTTGTCTAGAGGAAATCCCCATCGTGGGCCCCCATACAGAACCACCCCTGACCAGCCAGACTCCTATTGTCTTATGGCCTCCTGCTGTTAATGTGTAGGTAATCCGAACCGGCAGTCGTCCATGACTGTGTGATAAGCATTAGGGTACTGCGGACACGTTCACTGATTGAGAGAAATTTACATGGCATCTAATAATTGGGAAAAACCGGCAATTACCAAAAGTTTGTATCAGTTACAACTATAAACTATTCTAAGCAAATGCAGTTTAAGAAATAGCATAAAAATAGTTAAGCTAAAAACAACAACTAAGCTGGACATTAAAATGTAATTAGCATCGAAACAATTTCACTAGAGCCAAAAATAATTAATAATAATAATAATATAAAACTACTTTGACGAAATCTACGCAACAATTTTTTTAATTCACGTTTCTCTTCATGTATAATGTTTTAAATCTTGCATTAAAAGCGGGCTAATTAGCTGCTGGCAGGTTGATGAACTATCAGGTATGAAAAATTGCCAATTTCGTTTTTGAAAAAGTTAAAAAGGTAATGATGTAGCAAACCTCAGTTTAGATGCATACCTATCGCTAGCCATGCAAATTAAACTTAATCAGAAATGGGTTGTGTTTCTAAATGTCATCAGCTTTACTATTTTTACGTAACTTTTTAAGTATAATTTTTATGAAACTAACCCCTAAATATTTTTTCCTGAAAGGAATAAATACAAACAGCAGGCCGATACATCATCATGTTCACTTTTGAATATTTACGAATATAATAATCTACATGTATGTGTATTCATGGTCTCTTAATAAAGAGACCCTGGTGTATTTTAAATTTATAAAAATCATGAATATGAAATGAAAGAATTTGAAAATTTCAATCTGCCAAATTTTGGGACAATCCATATTTTGGGACAATGTATATGTAGATTATGCATGATCACTAATTCAAATCAAATCCAGGTAATTAGTCATTGAGCAATGTTAGTGATAAGTCGTGGAATACGAAATACTAATGCACAGAAAACACAACTTATGTGCAAAATAAAACGGATATTAAAGAATTCATATTAAATATCAACATATTTTATTACTGAATATTGTTTGTTTTGTTACTGATTTAACATTTAGAAAAAAAATGTACCAAAAATCGACACGCAGAAGGGGCCCATGCAACCGCCCGACCCTAAAAAGTGCGCCTGATTTTTTTTTTATCTGGGAAGTCTGTGTGTGAAGGCTGCTTCCAGATCGACAATTAGACTGTCAAGATTACCAGGTTCGAACCTAATACAGCATATACCCGGTATTCTCTTCAACATATTTGACAAAATCTGTTTAAAGTGATTTTTTTCCTCAGATTTAAACAAAACTGTCTTTTACAATGTTGAGTCTAAAACTGATGACAATTCAAAGCATTCACTAATTGATAATGTACACAAGTCACTTTATCTTTCTTTTTTTTTGTGTGTAAGGGGGGGGGGGTCCAAAAAGCACTTATTTTTTATGCCAGTCTCCCCCCCCCCCCCCCCCCCCCCCTTACTACCGTCATTTTTTGAATACAACTGTAGTCAAATACTATTACACAGTAGTTATTCAAAAACATGGCTTTGCGAAGGTAAATATAAAATTATATCGCTCAAGGCTCAGTCCCAATTGACATTTTTTGCCTAGGGAATGTATTCCCGATGGAAATTGATTAGCCTCGGGAGGCGTCGGGAACAGGTTCCCCTGTGTCCCGCGGAAGATTCGAAAGCGTTGTGAGCCATGTGGAGTCATTGGGAGGCCACGGGGAAACCAGGCCGGGGAAACATAAGCATAGCTTGCCGGAAGCTCCTTGGAAGCATTCATGGAGATTCCGCGAAATATTTTTTCCTCCGAGGAACCCCAGGCTTCGGTGATGTCTCGAAGGTACGGAGACCTTTCTGTGACACATTCCAGATCTTGTGATAGAATCTCAGAATATTCGCAAGAAAATCGGAAAGCGCACTCTAAAATCTTTTGCTTTTTTTTTTGGTCAACTTTAGACTGAGACGGTCAAAAAGGCCATGGGGCATTGCTGGGAGCATCCTCATAAACCCCCGAATGTCTACCCTTGATTTTGTCCATCACCAAATTCTCATAATCTCCATAATCTTCCCGAGGCACCTAGGATGGTTCGATAAAATGATACATCCCCTAATCTACGGGGATATTCCCCCGATGATGTTTCAAGTTCGATGAAGCTCCGATTCACCTTCCCCGATCATCGGATAAATTTCACGAGCATCTGGAGCCATCCCCGATAATACAAGGCCATTGTACCATAACCGAAACACCAGTGAACGTTTCATACTCTTCAGAATGCATCTCCATCACAATAAAAACCTTTTTTTCCAGGGAAGCATGCCCCCGGATCCCCCCTAGCACTCACATCACATTCAGACTTTGCCCCCCCCCCCCCCCCAAGTGGAAAAATTCTGGATCCGGGCCTGGTACATAATGGTAAGATAATAGTTAAACGCATTGAAAATGTTGATCAAATTACGCAATTTAGTTTTCTGGATGGATGCCAAAATACTCACATTGTTTACATTTTGCATTGGCAGACATTCTGTAATAGGAAATAATTTGGATTTGTTTATCTGCAACGTCATCAATTGATTTATGCACTCGCGAGCTGTTAACGGAGACATACGGAAGGTCTATGGAAAACGTCAGACAAATGGCGAAGATAATTGGTTATTTTTGTAAACAACTGAATGGTCTTAAGATTTTTACTTATTTATGCATTGTAGGAACGTTGTCGTCAATGAGTATGTATAGCTTGCATCTCGAAACATATTTGCTCTTCTGTCCGAAGAATATACACTGCTTTTGGAAGAATAATACTTCTTGCTTATATATATTCAGCGTACTAAGTATATTTTCTTTCATGCTATACCATTCCATAATGTGGTCGGTTAGGTCGTTCAACTCCGCTCATTCATAGCTCCCATGTCATAGGCACTGATAAGACACATTTTGACAGAAATAAGTAAATACAGGCCGAAATCTGAGAATATTTAAAAGTAGGTCACATGAGCTGCACAGTGGTGATTTTGTTTTCCAGAATATATTTGAAATGTTAAATTTTCATTTCTGTGTTACCTTTCATGTTTAAACTGAAAAAGAAACATGTTATATCAAGTAGAAAGATATATGCAACCTGGAACTCCCATTTTAAGTTAGTTTATCCTAAAAATAAATTATACAAGCCAATGATAGCATTGCATTTACATACCAACATTTGATTGGTTTTAAAAATGGGTCAAAATCAATTTTATACAGCAACGCCGAAAAATCTTTCGTGTAGATATTGTATAGCATGTTGTCAAAAGGAAATAAAATGAAAACACACACGAAGCTACATTAAACGGAGTGGAAACTGTGACGTCACACACTTAAACTCTATGTCCGCGGGTACTCGTTGCGCCATATGCTTGATTTTCCGAGATTCGATGCATCCTTGGGAAAAATGCAGGATGACTTGATGAACTAGACATATGTGAGTACAATTATCGGTAAAGCAAATGCTGTATTGCACTCAAACGTGGATGAGGAGTTATTGCATGTGTCTGATCCTGTAGATCAGCACGAATCAGATACCCTAGCCACGGGCTCCACTTATATGGCCTCAAACATGGCGACATGTAACAGCAACGTTAGAGGGGTGAAACCATCAGACATGCCGTCTAATAAATGTGACATTGACAACCTTTTTGGTAAGATGGATACATTAATGGAATCTGTGCTGGAAATAAAAAAGGGTCAAGACAATTTAAGAAAAAACTTGGACAGAAAAATTGATAAACTTAGAGATGACCTCTTAGTAAATATTGACCAGAAAGTTTAAAGTCTTCGTGATGACGTCACGCTGGAGGCCAGTCGAGAAAGTGCACGAATCGACAGTCTAGTGAAAGATGTTCAGGCCCTACAGGTTAAAATTAACACTGTCCAACAGTCATTTAGTGGGAATAACGGTACTCCAAACCAAAGACGACCAGGAGTGTATAACGGTAATCCTCTGGATGATCCAAATTTGACAATCACAGCAAGTGGTTTACCATTTACTGACGGAGATATCATACTCGATAAAGCAAAGTCGCTAATTGCTGCACTTGGAAATGACGTCACTAGCAACGTTACCGTTACTGCTGCGACGAGACTTCGCATGAGGATCCCTAATCGTCCAGGTCTAGTTAAGATTAATTTCACCTCATAAATAAAATGACATTAAAAGACACTCGACAATATAGTCAGGTTTACCTCAAAAGCAGCAAGTCACATGCTGAACGGCTGATCGAGATGAACACTCGGGCCCTACTTCGTGAAATGCCACAAGGGCAGAACTTCCGTTTGGATGCTAACGACAGGCTGAGACAACGAACGAGTGCGCATGCGACCCCCGGTGTAAGCAACCCCCAGGATGCATAGGACAGTACCCGTCTCCATGGCAACATCAGCATTGCCCAGCTTAACGTTGGAGGATGGACTAAGAATAATCAATGACTTGAGATGTGCCTTAGTAAATGCGATAGGCGCTGACATTTTGTCACTGTGCGAAACCCACCTTACTTTTAACAATGTGATTGATATCGACAATTATGTATGGTTTGGTCATAATCGCCAGTGCTTACATAGAAACGTCCCTAAGGGGTCTGGTGGTGTCGGTATACTGATAAAATCATGGATGTTAGACTATTATGATATTAATATATTTGACAAAACTTGCGATTGAGTTAAAGCATCGCACTATAGAGTAAAATATTCTATTGTTTTCATGTTATTTACCACCTTAAAACTCAGTCTGGGGTAGAGACGCGCAAAGTTTATTTTCACATGTATTATCATTGATATACATTTATAGCAATATTGATTTTGTTATAGTATGTGGTGATTTCAATTCTAGAATTGGCGACTTAGCTGATGTTTTGGGTGATGTTGATATTTTGTCAAGTAGGGTTGCTATAGACACCTGTGTTAATCAACATGGTAGGGAAAACATTGATTTTTTAAACGAATCAAAATGTTGTGTATTGAATGGGCGATTTAAAGGTGACAATTATACATGCATCTCGTCAAAAGGAAGGTCCGTAGTAGACTATATTTTTGTACCCCATGACAACTTTCATTGTTGTAAATCGTTTCACGTTACCCCGATACAGACTATAGTTGACGATCACAATCTGTATGATTTACTGGGCAGGTTGCGCGAGGTTACCTGACCATTCTGTGTTGAAGAGTCAGCTTATAGTTACTGGATTAGTCAGTCATACGTCATCGAACGAAACAGACGATAGTGACCTAGTCACTGGACCAAGATATAAACTTAACTGTATACCTTGTGATTTCATATACAGTGAGTATGCCCGCAATGCATTGTTGGATGTTATCGCGCAAATCGAACACTGCAGAGACACGCAACAGGATATTGACAATATATACACTGGGTTATGTGAAATTATAAAGAATGAAATGTATAACACAATTCCAAGATATACGGCTACCAGTCGCACTAACAAAAGAAGAAAATTTAACAAGCCATTTTGGAATGATGAACTGAGCAATCTATGGCAAGCAATGCGTAGTTGTGAAAATAATTTTATTAACTGTAATTAACTGCACAGAACGCAGTGGGAAGAGGACCCAGTATATAATTGCAGGGAACAAGTTTGACAAGCGTCTTCATCGGTGTGAACGGGCATACAGACGGATGATGGCTGAAGATATAGAATCTATGACGACTTTGAATCCGACAGATTTCTGGGAAAAGATTAAAAAAATTAGGCCCTCGGAAAGACACTTTGATCCCGGAAGAGGTGATTGATGAATATGGGAACGTGACGAGAGAGAAGGCGGCGATTTATGATAGGTGGTCCCGTGATTTTGAGAACTTATATAATGGATCTGACAATAGTGAATTTGATGGTGATATCTACCACAGGACAAGATTACACAAACAGTTAATGGAAATGATTATAGCTGATCCATTTTATTCTGCCAACGTTACGCTTAACCGGGATTTATCTATAGAAGAGGTAGCGAGTATTGTCATGGCAACAAAATCAAAATCTGCGTGCGGTATAGACAATATTCCCTATGTGGTACTTAAAAACCCAGTAGTTATCGCAGTTCTTCATAAATGTTTTCAATTGATATTTGACACAAACATTATACCATGTGATTGGAGAAAGGCTGTGATATTTCCAATATTAAAGGACAGTAACCCTGATAAACGTGTTCCGCTGAACTACCGTGGTATTAGCCTGCTTTCGTCTATCAGTAAAGTTTACAGTGCATTTATTAACCGGAGATTGACAACATATCTTAATGAAAATGATATTCTGGCAGATGAGCAAAATGGCTTCAGGAGAGACCGTTCATGTGAGGACCATGTTTTTACCCTAAATAGTGTAATACAAAACAATGATAAAGTATTCACGGCTTATATTGACTTGAAAAAGGCCGTTGACTTTGTGGATAGAGATAAAAATAATTTATCACCAACTATCTTTGTCCTGTTTATTAATGATGTTACCCGTGAAATAAATGACATTGACATTAAGATGGGCAATACATCAATATATATGCTGCTATACGCGGATGACATCGCTCTAGTTGCGGACAGTGAGGAAAAATACAAACTATGCTAAATACTCTTTACCAGTGGTGTAAGAAATGGCGTGTTTTAATAAATACAGATAAGAGTAAATGTATGCACTTCAGAAAAGGTAGAGCTAGACGAACGGAATATAACTTTCATATTGGAAATAATAAACTTGAACTCGTATCGGAGTACAATACTTGGGCGTACTTTTTTCTGAAAAGTGTGACTTCACTGGGCATTTGTGTTGAGTAAAGGTGCTGGACGGGCTCTTGGTGGAATAATCAACAAAATTAGTAGTCTAAAGGAATTCGGTTTCAAGTCGTACGATAAACTTTATTATAGCTGTGTGGTGCCTGTGCTAGACTATTGTTCGAGTACGTGGGGTTTTAAACAGTATCAGTCAGCGGACAATGTCCAAAATCGGGCAATTCGTTACTTTTTAGGGGTGCACCGATTTGCACCAGTAACTGCTATTGTAGGCGACATCGGTTGGTTACCATGCAGATATAGACGTTGGTTGAATATGTTGCGATATTGGAACAGGCTTAACTCCCTTAACGACGACAGGCTTACTAAAAGGGGTGTTTGAAACGGACTATAACTTATGTAATGATAAATGGAGCAGTGAAATGAAATATATTATGACTTCGCTTCACCTCGAACAATGTTTCACGAGTAAGTTACTAGTGGATTTACAGTTAGCTAAAACAAGGATCATTGACTATTATAAGAACATTTGGCACACTTCTTTACAAGCATCTTCTAAACTGAGAACCTACAGACTGTTTAAGGATGATTTTGAGGTAGAAAAATATGTGTGTCCTTATCTTATTAAACACGAGCGATCATTATTGGCTCAATTTCGAAGTGGTATATTGCCTCTTCGCATTGAAACTGGCTGTTACATTAATGAATCAGTACATGAAAGAATATGTTCACAATGTGACCTCCGGGAGATTGAAACTGAAACACATTTCTTATTGAATTGTCCTAAATACGAAGGTGTGAGAGAAGAGTCATTTGGTAATCTGTTGCTTGATAATAATAATTTTATGTCAATTACTTCTAATGAAAAGGTACGGTCACTATTAATAGATTATCCACGAAAGACAGCGAAATTTCTTGTGAAAGCAATGCTTATCAGACAAAGACATGCATATGTATAATGCTTTTATCAATATGTATATTGATATTGTTTTGTCAGTCATTAATAATATTCTTCAGTCATAATATTTGATCTCAGTATAATATGTTAAAAATATATATAATTTTACATTTATATGTGCTTAAATTGAAGGTGACATATAGGCCCTTGGGGCCGGGTGTTGATCCTTGTACTGTATAGATGTGTATATGTGTATGTTTATATATATAACACATGTCACTATAATAAACAACTTACTTACTCACTTACTTACTTTTTTGTTTTTGTAATTCATTACTGAGAACGAATCAGAAAAGGTGAGGAAGCGAGAATTAGAAGATTGTTTAAATATATTTCTACAGTCGCGTTTTTTACATAATCATAAATCACAAATGCACACAATTGATATAATAAATTGTGCATTAAAAAACATGCTTTTATCAACATACTTAAAGACGATCGCGGAAGTTTGATCATGTTTTCAAAACATTTAGAATTTCCTGATTCTATGTGTATTGGTAGTATATTATCTGATCTATTAAAATATGAATTAAAGACAGGGGGTCACCAGCCTTAGGAAAAAATACGAGTGTTTTTATTAGTATACTATATGGCAGCAGATTAGGTTGAAATTCCCTTTTATCATAAGTAAATGTTTTGTAATTGTTTTGGGGAACATCAAATTTAATGAAACAAATGAATTAAGGTTTCATCTATTACATATGGCTAAAACAAACATTTATTTTGAAAAAAAAGTACAAATCAAAAGTATTTGTTTAATTAATTATTTTTTAATCTATTTTTAATTTATCTTTTATTTTTTATGCTATGTTCAAACATTAAGATTTTTTCAATGAATACTATTAAGGTACTTATTTATAAGATATATTCTTAAACAAGAGGGCCATCTTGGCCCTGAATCGCTCACCTGAGAAACATTGCCTTCGTTGCAAACTATTGTATAATGAGTCATACTGAATACATAATTCATGCAGAAGTACAGCAAGATCATCTGTATTCCACATAAAAACTATACCTGCCATCTAAATTTTGTAGGTCATAGCTCTAATAAGTCTATATAAAATCACGTGACCCCTTGGGTGGGGTCAATTTTGACACCAGGACATGATTTGAACAGATTTGGTTGAGGTCCACTAGTAAACATATTAACACCAGGCTTTGTGGTGTCAGACAAGAAGATTTTTGAGGGTTTTCCTATACAAGTCTATTTAAAATCAAGTGACCCCCTAAGACGGGGCCAATTTTGACCCCAGGGCCATGATTTGAGCTTGGTAGATGTTCACTAGGCCATGTTACAAACCAAATAAAAAAAAAAGGGGGGGCATATTTGGACCCCTGGGCCATGATTTGAACAAACTTGGTTGAGGTCTACTAGGCCATGTTACAAATCAAATATCTAAACTTTAGGCCTTGTGGTTTCTGACTAGAAGATTTTTCTAGTTTTTCCAATATAAGTCTATATAAAATCAAGTTACCCCTTGGGTGGTGCCATTTTTTACCCAATGGCAATGACATTAACAAACTTGGTTGAGGTTTACTTAGCCAAGTTACATACCAAATATCTAAACTCCAGGCCTTGTGGCTTCTGACTAGAAGAGTTTTCTAGTTTTTCCTATATAAGTCTATGTAAAACCAAGAGACCCCTGGGGCGGGGCCAATCTTGACCCCAGGGCCATGATTTGAACAAACTTGGTAGAGATCTACTAGGCCATGTTACACACCATATATCTAAGCTCCAGGCCTTGTGGTTTCTAACAAGAAGACTTTTTTTCTAGTTTTTCCTATGTATGTCTATGTAAAATCAATTGACCCCAGGGCCATGATTTGAACATCCGTGGTAGAGGTCCATTAAACAATACCACACACCAAATATCTAAGCTCTAGGCCCTGCGGTTTCGGAGAAGAAAATTTTAAAGATTTCACTTTTAAAAATCTATTTTTAGCTCCTGTGACCCAGATGTGCAACAGACCGGAACCATTTGAACAACTTTGGTAGATCTTCATGTAAGGAACCTCTCCACTTTGGCCCAGTGGTTTAAGAGGAGATGTCGTTTAAAGTAAATTGTTGACGCCGGACGCACGTACGGACGGACGACGGCTGCCGGACAAAAGGGGATCACAATAGCTCACAATGAGCACGTTGTGCTCAGGTGAGCTTAAAAAACAATAGGTCACTATGCTTATTCTTTAAGAAAATGCATTTTCAATTTTTGTTTGGGAAATTTAACTAAGGAGTTGATATATATGTGTGTGTGTGTGTGTGTGTGTGTGTGTGTGTAGACCTACTACCGAAATCCCGTGTACATTTCATTTAGGAATACGTGTATCCACGTAGATTCTGTTCTTCTTATCGTTTTAAATCTTATCGTTTTAAAAAATTTAAGTGCTATAGACAATCTTCGTGGTAAATATGTACAGTACAGTAATAAATTACGGCAGTATCTATCCTAGCACCAGTTCAGATTTGCGGTTGGTATTAATACAGCAAACTTTGCAGTTGAAATATAATACGTATCTTGACTTTACAATCATCTATCTTTTATTTAAACGAAACCTGTTATATTTGCATTACCAGTGACAGTGTAAATTTACTCGTGTGTGATAATAGAAACTGTCGCGATGATCTTTAAGCAAGTTCGTGCATCTTGGGTAAACGACCATTTATATTTTAAGCTACACGCATAATTACATTGAGGAAACTACTTTTTATAACACGTGTAATAAATCATACTTTGGAAAGCTTTTATAGCCCCTATCGGCTTTACAATTTTGCAACACAAGTACAAAGCTAATTACACCAACATCAGCATCAACAACAACAACAACACAAGGAACTGTTCCTAAACAACCAATGGATTACTTTTCATCCAACATCAAAAATAATAGTATTTTTGTCCTTCCTTCTTGTATGTGCATTTCAGATCTGTTGAATGTGGTTTGAATGAATAGAAATTTCAGGAAAATGCCAATCATGAGCCACGTCTAAATAATTGCTAAGTACATAGATATGAAAGTGAATATTCATATTATGTGTACTAAGATTACCACAGTTTCACATGAATTATCGCCGCTGAACAAATTCATATCTCAAGACTCAAGAGCCCTATCTTGACTATTATTGGAGGGTTGATATGAAATTAATTGCATAATTATTCATCTATGACTTAATTTGTAGAAGAAAATGGTCATGCCTTTGAGAGCCGATGGTTTGAGGTGGCATTTCTATGGCGGAGAAATATTTATATGTTTAATCTGGTTAAAGACACACATGGAATCTCTCTTGCTTAACATTATGCAGGTTGCAATAAAACTTACTGTTTACAGCAATTGCAAGTTTTTATTAATTAGCCCATTCAATGCTGCAACTATTATCCTCTCCATTGAAATTAAAAACACACACCTTTAAACACGTGACAACAATGAGTGCATTTAATTTTCTTCTTTTTTTATGTGTGGAACTCGGTTTACTTGATTTTATTTGAATAATTTAACGCCATTTTATGCCATCAAAGGCTAAGAGATAACCAGTTAACCTGGGATTTTGACAGTACTGAAAGGTTAACAAGTACCTTAGTACGCATCTCCGAAAGTTAACGGACGTAAACGGCTCACTAAGAACAGCAGTGGAAGTCGAATAACCATCAGAAAAACACTGTATGTCATTCATGACGAAAAACGTACTCGACCCAAGTGGGATCGAACCCACAACTCTCGGCATCACAGCCAATGTTTAATTATATGGATAAATGATCCCTATCTTGTGATTGGGCACTGTGACATATCTATTCAGATGAATCTTAACAGTAAATAACATTCCCGCCGTCTAGTATTAGTTATTATTGCTACTAGTATTGTTGTATAATGGTATGACATTGATGACTTATGCCTCAGTCACATTACTCCGGCGATGTATGCATAAATAATGAAATCGTACGATCATATGGGTGCTGGTAGACATTTGCAAAATGTGTACGACCTCTCAATAATTTTTGTGTGTGGCCACATTGGATACGGGGCCAGCAGGATTTTTAAAGCAGGAAATCGCACATGCATGGACACAGCCATTTACCTTAGAATGGGGTCCAACATAATGAACAATGAATTGCCATGTATAGCCAACTATGAAATTCACCGTAGGGGGCGGGGGTGGGGGGGGGTCAATCTGTGGAAATTATTATACGAGAAGGTGGAAGGTGAGGGCGGGTCCATGCCTTCTTTCTTACTTTCCTTTCTTTTTTTCAGATTTTTTAAGGGAGGGGGATCCAACGGTTTATCCGCTGGGGGCGGGTTTGGGTTTTTTTTCTTTAATTTAAGTATCCAGCTAGCCAATCCTAGGTGGGGGTCATGATCCCCTTACTTCCCTCCTCTGGATCCGCGCATGTCGCACATACGCCGCAAGAAAATAGTAATACCGAAGCTCAAACGATACGAGGCTGGTACGATTTTTATTCACTCGATATATCGTATGAATTTCGTATGCGTCTCGTACGAGACTTTCACGACTGGTTAAAATCTTTCGTGTATCGTACATTCCAATGATATCCGCACGGTGCTTTTTCGAATTGTACACGAGCTTCTTACGACCTAATAAATCGTAATTATATTGTAGGAGGGCTCAGAAGCTTTTAACTCAGAGTTAAAACCTGTCGATGTCTCGCACAAGTACCCAAAATATCCAAACTTATCGCACGAAACGCCGGAACTCGAACTAAGAAGACCAATATACGATTCGTAGACGACTGACATTACCTGGTGTTACTCAGTAGCGGGGAAGTGTCACTCTTGGTAGTCATGGCACCGTAGTTGTGGCCGAGGGGCGTGTTCTCCCGGGAACTGAAGATCATTGTCTCGGACTCCCGCCATTGCTGATCGTCTCGTACACGGGCTCGTCCTAATGTGTAAAAAATATGGCAGTTTGAAAACACACACACACACACACACACACAGAGATTTAACACAATCCTTACTCTTTAAAGACTATTCAGTCTGATTTGGGGCTGATACTGGTAATATGGGATGAGTATATGTTGGGGTATATTTACCGACTGAACACTGGGGACACACTCCGACTTTTTTTTGTCTGACGCGTAACCACGGGCGTCTTTGGTCTATTAGGGTTCACATGGATTTGGTTGTCAATGCCAGCTGAGTTCCGTCTGTTCATCCTGCTGCCACTGGAAAATGGATCCAACCTGCGAAGGGATGTCATGAATGGAGAATGGGAATTCTCTGTGGTTCCTAAGAAATTTGAGTAAGAGTATGTGTTAGTTGGTGAACGTGCTATGACACAGACACTGCTTTATTTTTAATTTATATTTTCTAGAACGAGTAAGTTTTATCGTTAACTCCACTCATTGAAGGGTTCGTGTATTTCATTTATAGAATGCGATTTTAATAAATTACGCTGTTTTTGCTCAATTGAAGGGATAAATCGACTATTTTCGTTACAGTGCAGATCAAAATATTAAATTTTATTAGTAGACAGTTTCTTCATCATTCGAAGTTTATGTTATATACCTTGTCTCAAGATTTTGATTTTTTTAACTTCTCACAGTTTCTCCATCATACTTGAATATACAAAAATCTCATTTCAGATATGGATAAACTTACAACTGATTAAGTAAAGCATCAGTAGTACCGTGGTAACTAGGTTATGAACCGCACTTCTCTCTCTCTCTCTCTCTCTCTCATATCAAGGAGGAAATAAATGATCTATCGGTACTCTAGTTTAAATTACTGAATGAAAACTCGCATATTTAATGAGGCCAATACTTATACATGCATATGGATTAACCAATTTCATATACTAATGAACAATGTTTGGGACACAAATAGTGTGCTACTTTGCCCTTCAATACAATAATGATTGAATTAATGTCAATTGCTGGTATATCATATCTCTAAACAGGTTTGACAGAAGGAAGGCTCTTAAATTACGTGATTACATTAATTCTCGATGCAGACTAGTGTTTAGTAACGAGACTAACAAAAAAGAAATTAGAAATTTGTCGATAATAAAATGTTTGACATACTGTTGTTAAAGATTATATCCTCTGTGACATAACAATATCCATTTCCTTCAATACCAGTGAGTAAACTATGATCCTGTCTATATTGGTGATACTGGATATCTACATGTTAACACATCACGGGAGAGCTTAGCGGTTATCACGAAACAGGTGAGATAACGTGTGTGTGTGTGTGTGTGTGTGTGTGTGTGTGTGTGCTAGATAATTCGGATTCTGTCGTTTTGATTAATTCATTATTGCACAGGGACTCGAAGTTGCATGGGGCGAATCATTTCGTACTTACTGTAACATAAATTAAGAAGGAAGGGAGGACACTATTTTCGACTAAATTTTGAATATTGCAATTTCGGCAAATAACGATCAGTAAAATGGTTCATTAACATTTGAAATGAATAGAAAGAAGAATCGAGCCGTTTCCCGTGTTGTTTTTACTCTTATAAATGACTAACATGTATTTTTATTGACCCAGTCGAGCTTGACAACAGCCAGTACCAGCTACTTCCGGTTTCTTTTGCAGTGAATAAAGGTTAAGCGCTCATGAGTTAATACATTTAAATTGAATATTGTGTAAGTAAGTACGATTTCCCTGTACCTGCTTGTCCAATAATGATTACATTGTGCCCATGTTCAATCGCACTATTAATGCTTTTCTGGACCTCCGCAACTCAATGAAGTTTTTTTTCCGAGAAATGTCAGTTTCGTTTTCATTTTGATTGACCAATAAAAACTTGCCTCTAACTTCACTACGAAAGAAAACGGAAATAGCCTTCCAAGGCTGTTGTCAAGCTCGATTGGAACAATAAATTCACGATATTATCCTTTAAAGAGAAAAACTACGTCAATTACGTTTAGGATTTTCTTAGTTTATGCACTTAAAATACAACCTGGTTCATTTTCAATGATGAATTTCGTTATAGACGCGTTTTTCAAATTTTGTTTCAAAACAGTGTCCTCCTTTCCTTTTTTTATTGTCACCAGTAAGTACGAAATGATTCGCCCCATGCAACTTCGAGCCCCTGTGCATTATTGCAAGTTTTGTATGGAAGGGGATATTCGCCAGTTCACTCATTATGCTGTTTAATATGCTATCGTTTGTTTTAATTTTGCAATAATGCATTTCTTCTTATATACTTGTTGGCAAATACATTATTTAAATCATGTGTTTTCATTTTTCATCATATGACTTTTCTGCATTCAGCTCGTTCGTTATTGTGTTCAGGATGTTTCCTGTTTATATTCATTTAATCGATTGAATATGAAATTAAAAATGAATTCCCTTCCAACTGGCTTGCGGTAGGTCGTCGGTTCTACCCGGATGCCTCCATGCATTCGGGTGTCCCTCCACCTGTAATTAACTGGACGTCGCTATATGACTGAAATACTGTCGAAGCGACGGTAAACTCAAATAGCCAAGTCAAGTCTTTAAAAATGAATTCGTATTTTATGCTTCAAGATTGTATTCGTTCATGACTATGGAATTTGTTGTTGTTGTTGTATTGGGGTTTACCGTCGCTGCGATAGTATTTCAATCATATAGCGACGTCCAACTAATTACAGGTGGAGGAAGACCCCCGAGTACACAGAGGTACCCGGGTAGAACCACCGACCTACCGCAAGCCAGCTGGAAGGCTTGCTCACATGAAAAATCCGAAGTCCCTACCGGGATTCGAACCCACAGCGGTGAGGGGTTGAGAGATTTGTAGTCCACGACTGTAACCGCTCGGCCACGGCGGCCCCCATGGAATTTGTAATACTAAAACAATTAAGAAATGACATGATGCAATACATGTATCAACGTCACTTCAAAATAGAAATGTGGTGTCTTCATTATAATAGTGGCAGCTAAATGGTATCGTCCTCTTCTTAAGTTTAAGATTACTGTAATATGAATTTTAGAGAACCAGTACAAATTTCAGGGAACCATTTCGCATATTGAGTCAGAGATGGCTGCGATATACTGCTCCGGTGTAAATACCCTTTTGGTCTGTGCTAAATTATCTAGTTTGCTTGTAGGCCCATTAACACTAATTAACACGAACTTGAAGCCATGTATTTTTCTGCGTTTGAATGAGCAGATAAATCATTTCCCTTGACGTGAAATATATACGGGTAGATGTCGCTGTAAGGCATGTGCTCTCCGTGCGTCTCTCCAGTAGTTAATTTTTATATAAACTTGATTTACATGTCTAGGAGGTAGATATGAAAATTGTCTTCAGATTTTCAGGGTCTTTGGGTTATGTGTAATATGTACTAGGATTCATCATACTTATTCTATATGTGCTGCAAATGTTTTGTAAGATGGGACGTTTGACTGTTTTTAACAATTTGGTTGCCCGAGTGCTTACTACAATTACAAAATAGTAGTTAAGTGAATTTTGTGTTTCTTTTTTA